>CAUJNA010000657.1:790027-857527 GCA_963377175.1 Effrenium voratum | reverse complement strand
ACGAGAACGAGAACCAAGGACGAGAAAAACACATTAACAACAAGAACAATCACAGCCACGGGCCACAGCTATGACAGCCAACAGCTAGCAAACCCACAACCATCAACAATTCACAAGCAACACACAACACGCGCACACACACACAGAACAAACAAACCATGAGAAACGAGCATCAAGCAACAAGCGCCGCACCACCGGCAAGCCATCAGCCAGCAACAACAACCAGCAAGCAACAAGCAACAATGAACGTGCAACAAGAAATATGCAACAGCCAGCACGCAACAAGCAGACAAGCAATAAGCAACAAACAACAAGCAAACAAAGACCCGCAGCAGCAGCAGCAGCAGCAGCAGCAGCAGCAGCAGCAGCAGCAGCAGCTGCAACCGTACCAACTACGACGACTGCCACACCACAACCACATAAATCACAACAACCACGACCACAACCACAACACCATCTTGTACTTGCAACCACTGCAGCATCAATAACAAGTGCACAATCACACTAACAGTAGCAAGAAGAGAAGCGACATCATCGACACCAACAACTCCAATGTCAACAATGAGATGAGGTAGGTCAAGACGCGCACGCTCTCCGACAGGTTACAAAGTGGCATTGGCGTGTGGTTCCCTTTCGCTTGTGGTTCCAGAGGGTGGGCAGAACTTTTGCGTACCTCAGGGCCCTGGGATCCCTGTGCTTGCACGGGTCGTTCGGGTGAGGTCCCAGCATTTCAGGGCGCCCACCTTCTCTTCAGGAAGGACTGTCAGGAGCACAGCCTGCCAAAAAGTTTCATGGGACAGGGCGACAAGGGAATACAAGGGGCACATACTGTGGATGAGCGAAATCCTGCACCACCTAAGGGACCCTGGAATGATGATTCCCTTGTAAATACCAACAATGGCTTCCCATGGCTTCAAGGTGGTGCGGGATTTCGTCCATCCACAGTATGCAGCCTGAGTTTGGTGCGGCGAGGGCGAGATTGTGACCATTGCATGCCCGCAAGCCATTGCTGTGCAAGTGTCAGTGTGCATCGTCACGGCCCCTGCAAGACAGTGTTGGTTCCTGTTTATGCTGGCCAGGGCATGATTGTGATTGGTTGCTGCTGGAGCCCAACGCACCTTCAAACACGCCTACGGTTTTCTTTCGAACAATCTGCCAGGGCACAGCCAGCACACTTTGGGCAGACTTGCGACAAGTTGGCAGCCGTGTTTCCAGAGTCGACGGTTCCGAGGTGTTTGTTTCCTTGTGACGCATGCCTTTCTCTTGTGGACCTGCGCGGATCCTAATAATAGACAACCTCCGCTGGTCAGCTGGCATTTTGCTTCAAGTAAATCTAGAACTTGTCGAGCGGGATTGTCATGTCCTTTCTCTCTGCGCAAGCGGTTTGTCCTTCTTATTCTTCTTCTCTTTCGTCCAAGTGTTTGGCCATTGGCCGCAGTCAGGTCGCGCGTGCCGAATTTTCGGCAGGAGCTGGCCCGTGTCAAGAAAGAATGCTTGGAGGCGACGTATCGAAATTGCGGACGCCAGGTCTCCTCGGTTGTCCCTTGGTTGGTTTAGATTCGGAAAGGGAACTTCTAAACCACCAAACCAAGCCACAGAGTAGACAGGTGATCTGCCACGGTCAAAACTCCTTTGCTCCTTTTCTGTGCTTCTTGAGTCAGCCCCGGCCATAGCATGGGGTTAACCTGCCATGGCCTATCAACTTCGTCCTGTCCCACTTGTGAGCGCGGCTTTGTCAAGCAGGCAAGGCCTTCCCTGTTTCCTGCGATTCAGGAGTATGCTGAATCCCAAGCCTGCTAGTACAACTCCTCAAAGCAAATGCGGCGCATGTATCTACAGAATCGATTTGGCTGTGGGTCAAAACCAATGGTACCATTTTGGGGTAGGTGCACCACCCATTCTCGTCTATTTTAAAGGGGATTTGAATGTTCGCTGGGGGTACGGGCTTTTGACCCATGGCCATTTGACCACAGGGCCTCGATGGATTCTTCTATGCTTTTTCATGTAAACCCCGAGGACGAGAAACCGGCCTTCCTTCCAGCCAGTTTCGGAAGCTCGGGTAGGTGTCCCGAGCCATGGACTCGCACTCTGACTCTTGCGTTGCCTGGACGCTCTATGGCCAGTAGGTCTTTGTCATGCAATTCATTGGATTTCGCTTGACTTTCGTTCACCTGGATTGCAACACTCAATTCTGCGCCTGGACGCTCATGCAATCCGTCGATCATTGGTTTACATTGCATGCCGTGAGATGCAGGAAGTATCAGATTCCCGCCGGTTGATTCATATGTCTTACATATGTGCGCAGGTTAATTGCATGTATGTCCATAGTAATGTATATGTTTCAATATTCATGCATGCATAGATGCATAGACTGCACAAATATGTGTCAGGGGTCGTTGCCAACTCTGACGGCTGAGTGAGGAGAGCCAGCGGCTGTGCACAGGTCTGAAACCCTTTCTGACATGTTGACGGAAGACCACAAGACAAAGCGTTTTGTGTCCTTGTCCAGCTGGTTGAAAGGGAGCCGTTCAGGAGCGGTATCCAAATTTGCGTTAAAGCGAGCTAAGAAACGACATGGTAGTTGTAGTGCCCTCTAAGGAAAACCATTGGCTCAGACTCTGAGAGTAGATGGCACAATTCCCCCATATTCCCCCATCATGTGGGTAAGGGGATGGCTACACCCAGATGGAGAACTTGCGCCAGTTACTTTCACCCAGCTGCGGTTGAACCATTTTGAGCCAGAACCTAATGTGGTGGTGTGCTTAGTTGCCCCCAAAATAAAACTCAAGTAGATGTTTTCACCTTCTTTGTCCCCTCGCCTCGCGACTTGCCGCGTCCACTATTTCCAAAAATCATGTGGGGCAGCGAAAAACCGCCGACGCCAGCCTGACGTCTTCGTCCGCGGAGCTTTTCGGCTCGGACACTTCGCCAGAAAAAAGCAGCTCATGCCTGCGTCATGCCACCATGGCGCGGCGCCGGGACTTAGGCGGGGCCAAACTGACGGGAGTAGAGACGTCCCAGCTTCATAAGGTTGCATAACCTGAGCCAATTTGGGGTGGACGAACATCCATTTGCCACCTATTTTGATGTTCACAAGGGGTACAGAGTTTTGGCACACAGCCATTTGATGGCGCGTGCGATGACCAAGGCGCATTCTTTGCGCTGGAGTGGTTTCAGAGCGAAATGCGGCATGCGTTTGCTTTTCAAAAGGAACATTCGCGTTTGGGCGCTGAAAAAGTGCACCCCATCTAGGTGCACCAACCCCCAAATTCACACCATAGGGCAGGTTTGACGCGAGAGCGATAGTTGGCACCTGGGCTGCTCGGTATTTTTCCGGTCCGAAGTTGGAGAACCTGCCTTCGGCCCAGGGCTCAAGAAGGTATCCAATTTCTAGTGGCTTGTGAGTGGTTTGTGGGGTTCAGGCACATGCTGACTGGTCACATGCTTGGCACTTCACTGGGGCTGAATCAGATAGCTTATTTACTTTTCTGACCGCGCCTGGGTGCAACGTGCATGCTTGCAGATGATGCAAAGCTACGGCATGTCAGTGGGAAAGTGCTGTTGCCGCACTTGAGTCTACATGGGATGGGGTGAATTGCGAGATGGGGCCTAGTCACCGCCCATGTCATAAGCCGGCTGGACGAGCTTTCGCATGTCCATTGGCAGGATTGGAGCGGCTGCTGACCGCGACAGGGCCGCAAGCGGCGAAGGCCCTCAAGGCGCTGGCGCCAGAAGATGTGGCAAAGGCTTTGGCGCGGATGGCCGAACAGAAGCTCCAAACGGCCTGTCTTTGCCCCGGGAAAATGGAATGAAATGGATAGGGGCAGGTCGGAGACATCCATAACGTCTTTGGGAAATCGAGTACATGCATACGTATGCTGTCTATAAATATACAGTGGTTCTGTGTTTGCGTGTGCGTATTGTGAGTGTTTGGTTTGGCTTGGTGGGTTTTGGTTCGCTTCTTGTTGGTTTGCTCTTTGTTTGCTTGGTTTTTGTTTGGTTTATTTGCCCTACTTTGTTCGGCTTGGTTTATTTCCCGTTGGTCCCCTTGGTGTTGCCCTTCCTAGGAAGTATCCCCTGGACGCGGGTCACTTCACCATCGGCATCAGCTCCCTGGGCCACGCCAAGCGCTGGCCATCTGCCCTCGGCCTCTTCGGAGCCATGCGACGGGCGGAGCTCGGCGTGGCTCGGCCGAGCCGCGGATCGGGTAAGCGAGCCCTTGGGTGTGTAGATCAGGGAACCCCTGCTTGGTTTGGATGGGTTCGGAGTTGGAAAAAAAACCTAACCAGGTAATCCTAATTGGTTTGGATTGGTTTGGATTTGGATTTTCAAGCTCTGGTTCCTGCAGAGGGTGCGTTCGAGGGAAGCTGATTGAAGAGATGCCAAAAGAACAACCACGCTTTTAAAGGAGTTACATAGTTTAGAGCTAGTATTGGGGGGGGTACCCCCCTTTCCGGTGGATGGCAACAACCCTTGACTCGGAGCCACGTTTTCAGCGCGGGGCCTTTTCACAATGGATCCTCAAGAGCCCAGGTTCCGTAAGAAATCCACAGCTTATGGCTCATGTGGCTAGAAACGAGCGCCCAGACCGACTGCAGAAGCCTCGATCAAGTTTCCGGCTTTCCATGGGCGACTGCAGTAGTTCAATCAAGAAGCCCAGCCGGAACCCTAAGAATCAACCACCCGCGTGGTGCCCGGTTGCGTCGTGTTGGGCAGATTAGGGGCCAACCGGGCCAGGGCTTGGGTTCGCATGCACCTTGCCGGGTGGCTGGACGACGGTCCAATTTTCAGAACCTAGTTTCTGCCGAAGCGCCACACACGGTGTTGCCCAGTGCTTTACGTAAAGCTCAGGACGTGGTCAGCTACAACGCCACCATCAGCGCCTGCGAGAAGGGCCGAAAATGGCCCGCGGCGCTGCACCTTTTGCAGTCCATGCCAACTCAGAAGCTGGTGCCGAACACGGCCAGCTACAGCGCAGCCATCAGCGCATGCCACTGGGAAGGAGGAAGTGTGAGCCCATTACATTGGGGTTAAAGTGGGTACGGGCCCCAGTTTTTAGAATATGTGACACCAGCCATGTTGTATTGTTTTATTTGACCTTAGTTGTGTTTAGGAGGAAAGCAATGCTGTGTGTCTTGTTGCTTACTGGGACGTGCTGAAGGCAGCTTCACCACCCAAAGGCCCCTTTTTTCCTGTCTGGCTCTAGTCTTGTTAACACGATTCTTGTGGCGGTTTGTGCGGGGCTCTATTTGACATGTCGTACATTTGGCCTTATTCGGCGAGTACTTGGCCATATTTGGCCTCAGTTTGATCTCGTTTGGCCGTAGTTGGCTTCATGTCTGAAATAGGTCTCAAAAGTCGATGAGTTGAAATGCCTCAAGTTGTGTGAATGTGTTCGACAATGAGTTGCTGGAGTTTGGTCACAAGTGGGTGAAGTCAATCAGTTGCGCTTTCAACATGCCCGTGCGTGAGCCAACAAAACTGAGTTCGTGGCCTCAACCGCCACCCACCCACCCACCCACCCACCCACCCACCCACCCACCCACCCACCCACGCTCTTGTTGAATGCGCATAAACGCCATGCCCGCAAACACGCTCACATATATGCACGCAAAACACACACCGACAAACAAACACAAACACACACACACACACACACACACACACACACACACACACACACACACACACACACACACACACACACACACACAACCTTTTGCCATACAACCCGGCACAAGCTGCCATGACTTTCCGAGTCCGTTGGCTCAATGACTCGCCTCCCCGCTCAGGCCGGGGACATTGGGAGTTGGCGCTCCAAACGCTCGACACCATGCTCGACAGGACGCGGGAAGCTGCATGGGGATTAGGGTACGGTTGAGCCATAGTATCCATGGTTCGAGTGCTAGTTCAGGTTTTCAATTGAACACATTGAAAGACTGAAAGACAACCTCGAACAATTACTACATAACGTCCGCATGTTGCATCATTGTAAAGTGTGTTTTGTTATTGCTCCTGTTGTCGTGTTTTTGCCGGTGTCCTTGTGGCGTGTTTCTTCCTCCACCGTTTGTTGGAAGTACTGCGTGCTTTGCTGAATTGCTTCGGGCTGCACGTTCAGCCGCAGGAAGGTTTCCCCCAACGTCATTTGCTTTAACGCCGCCATCACCGCGTGCGGACGCTGGCAAGTTGCTTTTGAGCTGCTGAAGTGCATGGGCGCTTGCAAGATTACTCCAAGTGTGGTCACTTACAATGCCTGCATCAGCTCCTGTGAGACGCAGTGGGAGCTTGCGCTGGGTCTCTTAGCGGCCATGCCTGCAAAGAGCATCTCACCCAATGCCATCACCTTCAACACAGCCATTCGCGCCTGCAAAGAGCATGGCCATTGGCGATGCGCCATCGGCTTACTCCAGGAGATGCAGAAGCAGAAGCTGAGGCCGGACGCCATCACCATGAACTCCACCATCAGCGCCTGCGGGGAAAAATGGCCAATCGCACTGCAGCTGCTGGCGGAGATGCCGAAGGCACAGATACCTCCAGACGAAATCAGCTTCAATGCCACCATCACAGCTTGTTCCCGAGCAGAGCAGTGGCAGCAGGCTGGTTGGGAAATTTGTGTGGTTTAGTGGTTGCTCAAAGCGTTCCAGGGGCCCAGTTTGAGCTCTCATTGTGCCAACCCAGTTCTTCCAGTTGCCACGCTGGTAGCCACCAATATTTCATTAAACCCGACGGGGCAACAAGTCTGGTTGCCTTACTATCCCCAGCGAGGAAACTGGAAGCTCTCTGCGAGGTTTTCAGCTTCGTAGGCAAAATGTGGTCTTGTGCCGGTGGACCGCAAGGCCCATGAGTGGTCTGCGGTATTTCTGTGGAATTTACATTTAGGGTTTCTTCGCTTGAGTTCACAGCTGGTATTGTCAATCTAGACAACCAGCCGGAGTGAGTGCACCTCACTGAGTAACTACGAATCTTAAAAGTCCAAAAGACACAGAGACGGTGCATTTTTTTAAGAAACCACATATATTGCTCGCTTACCTGCTTGCTCGGCTGGTCATCCAGGATTGAAGCCCGAATCCTGTAATTCCCCACGAACAGCAGCCTGCATAAGTCTCAAGCACGTGCGTTCTCCCCCGGTCCTCAGCACTCCGGAAAAGTGGAACCCACAACAACCGCAGCAGCGGTTCGAATCACACACTTGTGCCACTACGCTCAGATTGCCAAGGCACTTGACAAAGATTCGCTGGTTTGAATCCTGCCATGGCCAAAAAAGAGCCCAATAGCATAGTCCTGCGCCTTCTGCTTGTTGGACATTTGTGAGGGGTTGTTTCGAAGGGGGGGCACATCACACATTTGGTTGCCTCTTCCTGTCTCCCTTTGCAGCAAACAGCTGGTTTGTCCTTTGTCTTCTTGAGAAATGAATCAGGGTGCAATTTGCGCTGGCTCAGTGTGGCGTAAAACGTGCGCTTCGTTGGCAGGCCGCTCAACTCTTTCAGACGATGACAGACAGACTTCAGGCCACAAGCTACACCCATAGCGCTGTCATCTCTGCCTTTGAGACACTTGGCAATGTCATCTTGGGCTTGGTTGCGCTATGCGGTAGTTTGACTCCTTGCTCTGGCACGGAGGCGGTGCAGCTGAAATGATGCTGGGAGTCGCAGCCACAGCAAAGTGATAGACAAGCAGGGATTGGCAGTAGTTGGTAGCCGTTGTTGTGTCTGCACGGACAAGTTCTGCCACTTTGGGAGCCCTGCAAAAATTTCTGACTCCAGGGTTCCATTCCGAGGAGAGCCTCTCAATGGCAGCACGCCGTGGCAGCCTTGGCCCTTTTTCCGGATGCCGCTGTGGCACGGAATTTGACGATCAGCTCTTGCAGCAAAGGCAAGCAGTGGCAACTGGCCTGCGCACTGCTGGCAAAGATGAGCAGCAATGGTTGCTTGGCTTGCTTTTCCCATGCTCCACTCAGCTGAGACTCCCTCGATTTCCCAATCTGAGAGTCAGCCTGAACTGATTGCTTTTATGCATGGACGGATTGTCATGTCGGCAAAAGCTTGGAAATTCGCTCAGAAACCTCCACAAGCCTTTGGAGCATGTCTTCGTTTGTCATAAGCCTCGACTTGGCTTGAGGGCAAGCTTCCCAGACCCCCCTAAACCCGAAAACCTAAACCCTAAAACCTAAACCCTAAACCCTAAGGCAGTGCCACCGTGCTCGGCTACAGTGCGGCGATCAGCTCCTGCCACTGGGCGCTGGCCCTTCACCTCTTCAGCTCCATGGAAAGCGCGCGGATCGAGGCGGACACCGTCAGCTTCCCGGCGCAAAACCCGCGGGACGCGCGCACGCGCGCGAATGAGAAGTGGAAAGGTAAACAGCTGGCATGTGGGCAGAGGGAGGTACTTCTGCATCAAAGTTTGCCGAACCTGAGGAACATGAACCCCTAGTGTTGGGACGCCCATTTGTTCAAAGGTGACATGGGTTTTTGCTTAACTGGCAGATGCTTGGAACCTACCAAAGTGGTTCAGTTGATGGCAAAGGCCATTTTTTGCTCTTTTGATCCCGGAAAGCCCAAAGCGCCAAACCTCGCCGTCACAATTCCCCCCCCTGCCCGGCGCTTTCAGGCTACAATGCAGCCATCAGCGCCTGTGAGAGAAGCACAGCGTGGCAGCAGGCCTTGCAGCTCTTCGATGCCTCGAAGGCTGAAAACCAGGGCATCTTCCACTTGTCACCCACGTTTTTTTTAGTGAGCATTCCTAAGATTCTCAAGTATAAACGAAACGGGGCATGAAGGGTCCTTCCTTGGCCGAGTTGTCAGAATTCCGTGAAGCTGTGCCAGTGGTTCCCTCAGGCTGTTCGAGATGTCATCAGCTTCAACGCAACAATGACCTCTTTAGCGCACGGTCGATGGGAACTCGCCCTTGCACTCTTCAAGCAAATGCCTCAAGAGGTGATCCCAGATGTCAGCAGCTACAGTGCAGCCATGAGAGCTTGTGAAGTTGGAAACCGCGCGATGGGCCTCCACTTCTTCCGGGCAATGTCGAAGGCCCAAGTTTCCCCCGACGCCGTGGCCTTCAACTTGGCCATCAGCAGCCTGTCCTGAAGTCCTAAGGGTCTTAGTGGTTTACCAGGAACATTCTCGGGTCATCAAAGGCTTAACTTACAGGAAAATCTACAGGAAATTGCCCCAAACACCCTAATTGAGCTGTTGTCCGGCAGAATTTCCTGCAACCCAACCCTAGATCAGCCATCCCATCAGGCAACTGTGAGAAGGGCGGGGACTGGCTGGTGGCCTTGGACCTCTTCCACTCCATGAGGCATCAGATGGTTTCGCCGGACCTCATCAGCCACAACATCACCATGAGCGCCTGTGAAAAGGCGGGGGCCTGGCAGAAATCCCTGGAGATCTTCGAGGCCATGCGCCCGGCGGCTTTGTGCCTTGGCATTTTTTTTGACATGGAGGCGAGGTGGTTTTCAGGTCGTACGTGCCATGTCCATGAGTTCAGACATGTTGTTGGAAATCTCGCGCAAATGCTCGGGAATGCCATTGCAGGTAAATAGTTTGCCGGCCCGCAAATTGCTGGGATTTGACAATCGTAGCCCTTGGGTCCCAGACTCGGTTCAAGGGACAACCAAAAACCCAAACCTGTCGCGAGGTTTCCGGATGTCGTGAGCTACAACGCCGCCATCAGCTCGTTGGAGAAAGGAAGGCAGTGGCAGAGAGCCATTGCCATGCTGAGCGCCATGCAAAAAGCAGCCATAGCTCCGGTTGTGACCAGCTACTCGCTCCAATTAGGAAGAGAGAGAGAGAGAGAGACAGACGGGGAGAGTTTCCACCTTTGAATATTTGTTGTCGAAAGTCGTGCGTGTTCATTCTCGCTGTAGTTGCCATGTGCATGCTTGACCTTTGTTTGTCAGGTGTTCTGGCTAAAAGTGAGGCTACAATGCCACCATGGCCGCCTGCGGTCCGCCCCAGTGGCCCTGGGTGCTTGCTCTGCTTGCCAGCATGCGGCAAGCGCAGCTCCGGCCCAACTCCATCAGCTACAATGTGGCGCTGGACAGTTTTCAGGACATGGACTACGGCAGGGCCTTGTTCCAAGAGGCGCCTTCCGGAGCTCGGCTCGGGGAGGTTCTTGTTGCTTTACGCTTATTGTCAACACGGGAGGCATTCTGCCTTGACCGGGCTCCATTTGGTTCCCTTGGGCGTCGAAATTTCAGATGTTGACCCACCGGGTTTCCGTTTTCGTCTATGCCTCCCAAGAGCTTCACCTCTTTCTCAGGTATCCCTCAACTGTTGGCCTGGTTTGGTTACGGGTTCCCCTTTGCCCTCTAGAACCACTGGGTCCAACGCCACGCCAGCTTTCGTGCTTTATTTTTGCGAGGCCTGAACACCCATAGGCCAGTTCCGAGCCCCGAAATTTGATGCCAAATCATGATCACGATTTCCAGTTGCGCACATCTAGACCAACTTTGCCAACATACCACTCTACAACCAGCACCTCAATAAGATATACATATATAGATATATATAGATATACATATACGTATGCCTAGCCTCACTGGTTTGGGTGGATGAGTGACTTGTGACCTTGGAGATTCTCCAGGCGCTTTCGCAGAGCCTCTATCCGCTGCTTTTCTCCCGCGACGTCTTGGATCTGCACGGCTGCTCCGGCGGCGCTGCGGCCTTCGCTGTGGCCTGGTGGCTCTCGTGCGAGCGAAGCCGCGCGAAGCTTCTCGAAGGCGTCAGGCGGGGAATGGAAATGGAGAAGCAACTTGCTTGACTGCTGTTGGGTTGGATCTTTAGACTTTAACTTTGGGGAAAAGGTGTTTTCCACTTAACGTCCAAAAAGTCAAACTTTGCAGTAGGGGCAACTGCAACCAAGATGAAAGGCCCAAGAAGTCCCACGTGCGTTTTGACCAGTCAACTCGGGTCAGACTAGGCTTGATGTTTGGTTGACTCTGGATAGATCAGGGTCTCAAGAGCCCACGTTTTCCGATGATAGCCAGTCACGGCGTGTTGCACAGAGAAGCTAACTTCAGGGCTGGTTCAAGAACATTGTTAATGTTGAGCTGGTGCTGGCTGGCCAAGTCAAAATAAAGGTTCCAGCTGTTGTCTTTCTTGTCTTTGCTAAGTGTCCCTACATCTACCTCAGGAAGCCGCAGATGGGTTCCCATTTCCGCAAGTATCCACCCGGTCCAATGCTGGCCTCAGGACGGGCGTTCCCACGGAGATCGTCACCGGCTGGGGCAGATCTTTGCAGGACTGGCAAAGCGGTACGTCTGTCCAAGCGTCGGTGGCCTGGAAGCAGCGGTGCAAGTCGTCCTTGTGGTGCCCGTTTGAGGCCAAACCAAAGGAGGTTCCCTCATCAAGTCCATGCCCACTTGGCATAGCGAAGGGTTTGAGGGAAACGTCGCCGGAAAACAGGATCGCAGAGATGTGCCGCGAGAGATTTTGGAGGAGTGTCACAGATTGCGGTACGCAGACCTGTCACCAAGAGATTCGTGCAGAGATGGGTCTTTTGCTCGGTAGCTTCACTTCCGTTTGCTTTTGGGCTTCCGGGCTCACCTTACTGGGTTTCCCTCTAAAGCTAAGATTCCAACACAATTCAATATGCAGTGTGAATGCTTGAGATTGAGCCAATTGCCAAGGTCCTCTCCACGTTGCACAGCTTCGGAATTCGTGCAAAGGTTTCTAGCACCAACAAAGGGCGCGTCCAGCTGACGCTGAGCTCTGCGGACCTCCTGCGTCTAGACGACTGGGCCAAAGAGCTGGCCCAGAATGTGGGCCCGCCAGGCCCTCCAGAGAAAAGGTGCGTCATTTGGAGATAGTTGTTGTGTTTTTGGTTTGTTTAATAAAGCCACGCAGTGTGTGTGGGTGGGTGCGTGAGTGCGTGGCTTAGATTGGATTGATTGATTTGATTGGTTGCTTCATTCATTGACTGATTGATTGAGTGGTTGCTTGGTTTGTGAGTGGGTGGGTGGGTGGGCGGGCGGGCGGGTGGATGGGTGGGTATATGTTGTGTGTTGTGTGTTGTGTGTTGTGCGCCTTGGTTTGTTTGAGTTTGCTTGCTCGCTCAATCGCTGGCTTGCTTGCTTGATTGCTTGCTTGCTTCTCGAAAGACTTAATTTGTTTGTGTGTGTGTGTGTGTGTTTGTGTGGGTTGATGTTCTAATGTTACGCGTGCGTGCATTGAGTTATGTTTCAATAATGGCCAACAAGGGCCAAAATCACCCATGCCAAAGGGGCTTCCTTTTGGCACAACGTCTTTGGTTCTATCTTTGTACCACGAACTTCCTTTTGCGCGACCTCTGGACGTTTTGCAACCTGTTTGCTTGAGGTTTGGTCCCAGCCTGTGGCTGGACTGGTTGCGCACCCGACTTCTCTAAAGCAGGCCGAGTTAATAAGGCAGCATTGGCTCTGACCGGTGCCAGCTCTCGGCCTTTCGAAGATATAAGGTATTTCGCGTGGTTTGCTGTTGGCTGGTTTCTGCCTTAGGCCGTTTGTATCCGTATTCCCGCGAGGCCTGCGAGCCAGAGGTGCGATGGGAGCTGTGGGCCGGGTGGTTCCCAGCCATCTGGGTTCCTTAGGTTTTTCGTCACACTTAGTTGGTTTAGTAGTTGGTTTTCCTTTCAACCCACTAAAAGTTAAACGTTTAGCAGGGGGTCTGAGGACATCCCAGTCTGATTGGGATTTGGGGCTCCGCTCTTGCCTTTCGTCTTTTTGCTGACCGATAGAATGCAAAAGCGAAGGTTGTGAGCAAGTAGGCCCTCGTGCTGGCGTGGTCCCAACGGAGATGCCAACTTGATGTATGTTGGCATAGGCGTCTGCATCTTGATGAACTGCCGAAAATATTGTGCATGGTTTCCGCAGTTGCCTCAGCGGGTCAGGATAGTTTTTGCGTGTTTGATTTTTTCACTCCACATTGGCCGTGGCGCATCTTCCACCGCAGTCCCGTTGAAGCCGCCAATTTTGGAGCAAAGCACCAGTGAGATATCAGAGGCCGGACGGATCCCAGGCATCAGCAAAGTCCTGTTGAGGTGCCATTAGCTGCACAGTCCTTCAAAAGAGCCTTAAAAATCGCGAGCAAACAAACAACATAGAGCTTGACGAGCCAGCCAGGAAACAGAAACACACTCCCTGCATGTTCATATTGTGGCATGCTTCACCTATGGCGTAGCGGTCATAACCCACCCACGCGACCTCCGTGCCAGGATATGACGCTTGAAGAGCTACAAGCCACAAAGCTCAGCTGCTGGTTCTCCAGGGAGGTCTTCCTTTGCACCCAGGTTGTGTTCTCTTTTGTTCTTTTCTTTTCTTTTCTTTTTTGGTTTTTTTTGGGTTTGGGGGGGGGGGAGCGGGGCACTGGAATGTGAGCACATTCAACAATTTTCAGGACTGGGGAGCTGGGCAGGTAAGGCCTTTGAAGAGTGCTTGAAGTATCTCATCATTATTATTATTATTAAACATGCACATTTGCACATGTATATCTAAGAAAGAGATATTGCAGACATTTGTTCCAATCACTCCTTCGGTCCGCGTCCTGTTGTGTGCAACTGGAGAATTGTTGCTGGAATCCGGTCGAGCAAGAGGCCGGCACTTCATTTCGCATCTCTTTGGAGCAGTTGAAGGCTTGAAACCGAGGGGCGCTCCAGAAGGAAGCTTGGCTGACCAGTTTGGCTCCGGTCTTACGTCCGCTCACCTCTTGCACCATGGACGCGCCACAAGAGCTGCTGAAGCTGGCGCAGGCAGCGGCCGGCTCGCGGCACGGGAGGGCACCTCCAAACGGAAGCCGTCTGTGGGGATGGCGATGTGGTTCTCTGATTTTAACGAAAGAGGACGCCCTGAAACTACGCATTTGGGGGGGGCGTGGGCAGAAAGCCCCAAAAAGATGGAGACAAGAAACAAGACAAGATGACGCACCACGTTTGTTTGTTTGCTGTTCTCCTTTGGGTTAGTGGGGCGTCCCTGTCCACAATTTGTCAGGAGGATCCGGAGGAAGTGGACGTGCCGGTTCCCAAGCGCAGCAAATGGTGGTGGCCGCTCTTCGCCCTCGTGCCTCGTGCGAGTGAGGAACACTGGAAAAATCCCCGCTTTCAGAGAGTAAGCCTTTTTTTTTGGGGGGGGGGGGGGGGAGTGGACGTTCAAGTCTTTGCAGTTCAGAACCCTGCCCGCTGGGGCATGCGTGAAAGGCTTTCACTTCATTCCCTGGCATGGGATTTGCGCCTGAAGGTCCAGCAGGAAAACGGGGAAGGCAAAACATGAAAGGACGCAAGTGATGTTGACGAATCGTGGCATTGACTGGTGACTCATAAAGGATGGCAGGCGATATTGGCAAACACATCAAGAAGCATGCGGCAGATCGACCTGTCAATCTTAATCTCCTTTCGTTCCGGTGCTCAGGGCTACGTTTTTGATTCGCATGCTTGTTGCACACCGTGAATGAGTGAATGCGCGCCCAGATCTGTTGATTACGCAACGCCAGACGTTCATCAAGTCACTGCAAAGGAAGCAGATCAAAACAGCAATGATGACGCTTGGCAGTGTTTTGTGGCCGTTCGCCTCCCATAGCAACATGCCAGAGCGGGTGGCGGGGGGGTGGGGCGTGCCTACAGGATTGGCATAATTTACCCGTTGAATCTTGCACAGGATTGGCATAATTTACCGTAGCAGGCTTTAGCCCATCGATGGACACGTCTGGCATTTGATGAAGCCCATCGTGTTATCGTGTTCGAACAGAGCGTGTGCTGTGGCAACATGCTTTATGTAACGCACACCTGGGGGGATAAACCTATACACCAGATGTAGCTGTGCTCCGTTCCGAAGTGGGGTTGCGCCCTGGCACGGGGATTGAAAGCCCGCACAAAGAACTCTGACTCATTCTCACTGACCGTTTGACATGTCCAAAAGCGAATGGACCTTTTACCCAGTGTTGGCTCACTTGCCACGGCCCCAAGAGGGGGGATGTCACTTTCGGGTCCTTTGAGCATGTTTAGTTAAGATCTTTTATGTGATGTTCGACTTTAGTACGGTAACCCTTGCTCATTAATTCTCGCGCACATCGCCGCCCAAACTACGCCAGCCTTTGTTTACTGTTGCAGGGTTCTGTACTTCTCCCGTTTGGCTGAGTAGGCAGGTAATAATCTGTGCTGCATGTGTGCCTCATGGCATTCAGTCCAAGAAAGACATGCGTGATCTATCACAATATCACAAGAGCCTCGACGGCAACTTTGAGCGTGAGGCGGCAGCTCTTCTGGTCCTGGTGGCCTGGCACGGAAGCGGCGCATACAGCGCCTCGGTGAACTCAGCCGTGGGCCTCAGCGAGTGCGCCATGACATGCGCCGCGGGCTCCGTGTGCTGCGGCGGCAAGGCGTGCCGCACCGGGCTTTTGGGGCTGGAGCTGATGTGTCGGAGGTGTGTTTTCTGTTGGTACCAGTAATAGTCGTTTAGCTGAGCTGGTGATCGGAAGTTTCAAGAATAAAAGAAATGTAGTTTGGAGTGTGGCCATTGTCCCCTTTTCTGTTGTCTCGTTCTTTTTCTTTGTCTCTGATCGTCTTCTTGCTCTCGCTCTTTCTCTTCTTATTCCTGTTCTTTCTCTTGCTCCTTCTTTCTTTCTCTCTCTCTCTCTCTCTCTCTCTCTCTCTCTCTCTCCCTCCCCTTTCTCATTCTGGGGGTCTGCGAGCGAAGAATCCACGAGTTTGAAGGTCAGCCCGCCGAAAGTCCGCAGAGGGTTCACCTTTTGACGGTTGCGCAGTGCGCGCAGCGGTGCCAATGGTCAATTCTCCGGAAGAGCCGAACTCGCGCGCAGGGCCACGTCTTGTGTTTAAAGATCACGCCATGGTGCGTACAAAGGGCTAGCACAACAAGTTCCTGTACCACAGAAGTTCCTTCTAAAGATAATTTCACTGTTTATGGTGTGGCTCAATTCAAGGCCGAAAGCACACCACCCATTCTGGGGGTCCCCCTATGTTGACACACATCAAAATTTTGAACCTTGCTGGGGCCCAAGCACGTTGTTACATTTTTCAAACGCGGCTCCACAATAATGAGCGCGCAACACATAAGTTGCGAGCGCTGCAAGGTGGCTGTGGGTCAAAAATAGGTACTCAAAATGCAACCCTCGTAAATGGAGCCAAGGACTAAAACCCGCAGTTTCTGGTGGTTTAATTTTGGCCCACAGCCAGGTGAGTCCAATACCTGTGTCGGAAGACAAAAAGATGCTCGCCATGACCTTCGTCCACAGTCCTGCCACAAAGCTCACTGCAAACGGGTTGCTTGAAATTGTAGTTTCACACGTTGGCTGGTTAAAATCGACGCAAAGAGAAACCATGCAGGACGATCAGAGATACAGACTTTCGGCACCCCAATTTCCCAACCGACCTCTCGCAAACCAATGACCGACGCAACAATCCCAAGCTTCTTTGGATTTGGGTTCCATTTTGCCGGCGTCGCTTGGTAGCGGCCTCCAAGGGACCCTTTCCGGACGGCGGGAAAACCAGCGCAACTGGGGACGTGAGGGTTTGGACACGCGGCGACCAAAAAGCGGCAGGAATGCTGCACTGGGGATTCTACCTGCTGCGGCAACACCTGCCTGTCCAAAGGCTCCACGTGCTGCCGCAACTCCACTCAGTTCCCTTTGCTTCCCGGCTCCGCAAAAGAAGGCATGGGGGGTTTGCCTTTTGCTCCGTTTTCGTGGGTAAACAAAGGACCCTAAATGTCACGGTCAACTACACGCGTCTTTTGAACTCTGGGCGTATCTTGGTGTGCCACGTTGTGTTGTCAAGGGGTATCCAAGCATGAAGCGTATCGAGGCTGCAGGAAGAGGGCACGGGTTGCAGCACGCAAGGTGCCACTGTTCAATTGCTGGGCTGCTCACCTTGAGGCCGTTTTTTTGCGTTTCAGGCCATCATCACCCTTCTCTTGGCCAGCATTTTGTTGCCGAATATACGTTTGGTCACTTTCCCCTTATTCCTCCATATTGTTCCAGCGAGTGCCCCGCGAACAATTTCAACAACTTGTGGATACCAATCCACAAGCCATTGCCGGGCTGTGGTGGCAATTCCAACTTGTTGCTTGTGCAAAAATGCATTTGCCCATGGACCAAGGATTTAGATTGAAGCCTTCTGATAAAGAGCACATGTTTCAATCGAAGCAGCCAGAAGCTGCGGGCCAAAACAAGAAAGCAGTTCCGGGCAAAAGATGAAGTTCAGGCGGTTGACTCTTGGTTTCCCCCCCGTTCCCCCGGCATTTTGACGGAGCTTCGCGAGACATACCCAGCCGGCATGCAAGCATGGATCATGCATAAATATTTCTCTATGGGTGTGTGTGTGTGTTTTTTTTTTTCCGGGTTCCATGGTTCGGGTTGTTTTGCAAAACAAAAACAAACAAACAAAAAAGAACAAAGAGACACCATCATATTATTATTATTTTGGGGGGGAGTCCCAGAAAAGAAGACACACCCATATATAGCTCACGCGGGATCAGAGTCTCAGAACTGGATATTTGAAGGGCCACAAATCTTCCATGATTCTTTGGCTGGCTTGCAGCGGTGGCGACTCTCCTCAGTTCCCCGGCAGCCGCTCCGAGGATGTGCACACCGGGTACCAGCTGCTGCGGAAAGGAAACGGCAGGGGCCCTGTGCTGCACCACCGGCTGCGCGCAGTCGGTGTTCAAGACGGAGGTCTGCAACACGGGTATTTGAGGCCGGCTGGACGGCTGTATATCCTTTTGCCCCTGCCAAGTTACCCAGATTGTTGTTTGTTCAACCGTTTTGCACTTGGCCTCATCTTGGCTGCCTTTGCACTCCGTTTGCATGTTGCTTGTGTTTTGCAAGTGGGTGGTGCAAGGATCCAAACCATATGGCCCACCTGGTAGACGAGGCAACTCGCACACGGCATGACCACAACGGGCACGGTGCATCGCAGGATCCAATGTGAGCTTGCATGCCTCTGAGCCTCCGGCTGTTTCGGAACGAACCTTTACAGGAGAGGTCCATGTCAAACGAAGAGTCGATGTTCCCAATGTCTGGCAAGCAACAATTCAGTGATTCAAGCAGAAGTGACCAGATTTGTGACTGGCCGTGGCAGGCCTTTTCAGGTCACCGTCTATGGGTTGTGTTCCGAATGAAACACACCATTCAGAGGCACCTGACTCTGAAGTATTGGCATAGACCTCGCAGATGCACTTGATGCATTTCAGACTTCACCTGGACACCCGAAATTGGAGACAATTGCTTGGCCGCTCCGCTCGAGTTTTCTCGTTGAGATGGCGACGGTGCAGTTTGTTTTGGTTAGCTCTTATTTAGCGGGTCGGAGTTCGTTCATGCCCAAGACGTGTTTTGGTGTTGGCTCACTGACCCGGAGAGCCCTACAATCACATGCAAAAGGGTTAGGAGCGTCTAGAGGGTGTATGTGTGTGCGTGTTGCGCGAGAATGTTGAATGACGACTTGACAGTTTTTCAGGACTGCTTCTCATGTCGGGTTTTTCGAAACTCCCTGGTGCCAGCTTGGCTTTTGGACCCGCAATCGACCGAATATGAGAGCCTTCTTCATGGACTCATGCACAGATTCAGGTCACCAGCTACCAGCTGGTGGCGTTCATTTGGGTCCCTTGTTCATCAGATTAAGCAGGAAAACGCGGCTTACCCTCCAAGCCTCCAACCTAGAAGCGAGGCGCAGTATTGTGACTTGGTGATGCGAGCGCGATGTGTTATGTGTACCTTGGGGGTTGTCTCTTTTTTTGGGTGTCGGGTGAAAGGCTTGGCACCAGGCACTGGGAACTTGGGCACCGCTGCCCACAACCGTTTTGGCTTTTCTCTTAATGGAATCTAAGGGTTCGATGCCAGAACATTTGGTTCTTCATTTGCCTGTCAAAAGATGTTAGTACAAAGCGAGCCCGAGACGTAGAAGGCAAGACAATTGAGGAATTCAGACGACTGTACTCGCTATGAAGTCGTGGCATCAAGTCATGTGACCATGTGGCATCTTGGCACCTCTTCTTCCATCAAAAGCACTGTTGTGAAGAAAGGCAATACATTGTTTGTAGAGCGAGTTAATTGCAACAGTCAGACAAGCAACTCACCCAGACTCAGGTGAACAAAGCACAATGCATGAGCAGAGCATGCACGCAAAATGCTCCACAGATGAGCACGCAGAGAATACAACGCAGGACCCGTATTGAAGGGGCGTGTGCAGCGTCAGAAGCACTGTAAATATAAGAAATGGAACTTGGTGCAAGCCTATCGGGCATACTTTCCTCAGAAAGCTTCGAAGGCTCGGTGCAAGTTCCCCCCTGCGCCGCTTTGTAGCTGTCAACCAGCAGCTGGGAAATGGCGCGGAAAAGGGGCTGCGGTCGCTGCACAGTTTTTTTTGGGGTTTCGCCCGGGCCATCCGTCACTCCTGGGAATGGAGGGGAGCAAAGCCTTTGAAAGTGCCTCATCACGGGCAGCCCATTGAGCTACAAAAGCCGCCAGTGAGTTCACCCGGCAGAGGGGGCACCACCATCTCCGGGAGTCACACGTTGAAATCCTTCCAGGGTTGCCATTGCCACCTTTTGTAAGAAAAGACATCACCCAAGGCGCGGTTGCCAGGGAAGCGGGCCTCAATCTGCAACACAAATGCGCGCACTAGATGTGACATCATCCCGCAGCATCTCCATTGCAATTTGTTGAAACGGAGGGCCAGGATTGAAAAAGAGAGACATCAGTCGGCGCTTGGCGTTCTCCTTGGGTCACCGATCCAAGTTGAAGTGAGCTGCGCAGTTGAATTCGAGGGCGAAGGGGGTGTTCACCCAAAGCAATCCTTCCCAACTTGCAACAAGTTGCACTGGCAGGCAAACCACCCCTGATTAGCATGGCCCCTTGGATTAGTTTGCAGTTCACCGAAACCAACCCAACCACCCGCCCACCAGCCAACTTACCAACCCACCACCCACCAACCAACCAACTAACTAATTATCTATTGGCAAGCCTCTCGCTTGAATTAACAGCCCAAAGTCGGGTTCCCATCGAGGCCCTACCCAAGCTTCTGCGACGCCCGCTGCCCGGGCCCCTATGAGTGGCCCAAAATTGCAGCGCTCTACTCTTCCCCCAAAGAATGGGAGCCCCAACCAGTGGTGGGTTTCCTTTTGTTTTTCCTTCAGACACCAACCAAAATGTCGAGCCCTATTTTGACATGAATCTTGCCAGGGGACAGCCTCCAAAAAGGTTGATGGACATAAATTCCCTTGTACATGATGTCCACCAAATGTGGATTCAGGTTCCAACCCTGTGCATGAGTGTACTTGTACATGCTCCGCCGCTACAGACTTCAAGATCACTGACAGCAGTGTGAAAAGGTAGTCAACGGTTTGCTGCTTGCCTAGGTATTCCCTTAGGTGGCCTAGGCTTGATAACACAGGTTATCAGCCGTAAAGGCTTGTACAAAGATCGCCATGGCATCCGGAGATATGCCTGCCATTTACAATATATCTGGAGATGTTGGTGACGGTAGTGAAGGTGCAGTTGCATCAAATGGTCCTGTCGACCCTCGCGATCCTCGAAACGTATTCGGATTCGCGACAAACTATCAAGCCACCCAGAACATCATGCATGCGCATAACGACACGGGTGACGCTGTTAGGGAAGAGGCCAACACGTTACATCGCGTTGCTATGGATGCTGCAAGGGCGGAATATAGTGCTCATTTGGCGGAAACTGTGCATCGCCTGGACGAGGAGAACAACCACCGGACCCTTGAGCTGCACGAGCAGTTCGCAGAGTCCCGCGCTTTCTTCAGCGCCCAGGTTAGTCAGATGCGGGGAGCAATTTCTGCCGAAGTGAACGAAGCTGCGTCGCAAAGAACGGCACAGTATAGCGCTTTCGCACAAAGCTTACATGCTGAGAATGTTGTGATGGAGAACTCGGAGAAGGCGGTCGGTGAGCAGAGAGAGAGTATTTTGGCGGAGAATCACGCCATGCAGGACACGATCAACGGGCTGAACGACACCGTTGAGCGTCTGAGGAACGATCTCGAAAAGGCGCAGCGTGAGATGGTGCGCAGAGATCCTCAACCTGCGTCAAGTTTTCAGAACGTCAGTTCAGAGTCGTTTTTGGATAAGAGGGGCAGTATCTTTAATGATCCGCGTCTTTTTCCAACGCAGAATGCACAAACTTCTGGACCTATGCCTCAGATTATTCCACAGCAGAGTTGGACTGATCCTATTTCTGGTGCAATGCAGTTTGATATCAAAGATCATGCGAGACGGTCTTCGGAGCAAGAAAACAGCCGAAGTCAGCAAAATCAGCCGACAAATCAGCCGAACATTGATCGGTTGACTGGTCCCGAGACCACCGAGGCGGAGTTCCGTGCGGCCCTCCTCGGCTTTGTCCGGAATCAGCATGATCGGCCAAAAGCAAAGGAAGCTGATTCGTTGAGGCTGAGTGAGTTTCCAACTCCTGAGACCTACAGAGCCTGGAAAACGGCTACTCGCGAAGAGATTCGGGCTGCTTCCGATCGGCCTGACGCTGCATTCACCTGGGTTAACAAGGTGTACGTCAACAGGGAGGACAAGAAGAATCTCATGTTAGAGCTTGGAGATCCAGAGCAGTTTGAAACGTTGGACACAAAGCTTCTTGCAGCCTTGTCGCGGATTGCTAGGGGCGACCTTAGTCGGCAGATCCTTACGTACAAGGAGCAACAAGCCGCTTTGGACAAAGTTGTCCGTGGGCGTCAAGTTCTTCTCATGTTTGAGCAGTATTTCAGAACGAATGAGGAGGCCGGAGCGTTGTATTCCACTGAAGATTTGTTGAAGGTGGTACTTCATGGCAATGATTTGATGACCTTTATTCAGAATTGGGGTTCCGTCATTGCTGGCATGAAGATCGTTCCGGAGCAGCGCGTCTTAAAGGACATCTTCTTGCGACAGATTCGTGGATGTCACAAGATCAAGTATGACCTCGACACATACGAGCGTGCAAAAGATGGGTCGTATGACAAGAGCTACGAGTTTCTTGTTCAAGCCGTTCGTGATGTTTTGACTCGGGAGCGATTGCAATCAAATCGTGATCGTGTTGCTCGGGCGTGCAAGAGATCCTTGAGCGGTCAAGTATTGCTACGATTTTCAGAATGGCAAGTGCACTCGGGATAATTGCATTTACAAGCATGAGAAAGACCCAAGACCCCCGAGCCAAAATCCGAAAGGAAAAGGTCGGGGGCGCTCTGACAGCCAGGGGAGAGACAGGGATCGGTCGGCATCGAGAAAGAGAGCGGAGCTGAAAAAGATCCCGTGCAGGTTTTTCAAAGGCGGTCAGGGGAAATGCACTCGCGGAGACAACTGTGCGTTTTCGCATGAGACTCGGTCTGCTGCACCAGCAACAGATAAGCCGAGCCCAAAGAAAGGAGCCAGCAGAGGTAGGTCTCCCACCCCAAAGGGAAAAGGGAGAAAGCGATCCCAGAGCAAAAAGGGCGAGTCCTCAGCCGCTGTGTGTCTGAGGGTGAAAGAGACCAATGCATGCCTCGCAGCATGCCGCCCAAAGCAAGATTTCTGGGAAGTTGACTCGGTGAACGAGATGGTCATTCGACACCATGTGATGCCCCGAAAAGCGCTTTATGATCCGAAGAGTGCAAAAGACCTTCCAATTTCGCTGGAATGTTTATTGGATCAGCGCATCACCAAAGCCAACATCAATGGCAAAGAGCAAGTGTTTGGTGATTTCTGGGCGGATCCTGATGAAGGTTTGGAGCAATACTGGACTGGGCAAACGATTTTCATTTGCAGTACAGATGTTTCCAATACCCGCAGATGCGTCAAATTCGCAGACAATGTCGAGATCGTCGAGATCGAGGCCAATGGGCTATGCCTATCATGTGCTCCAAAGCCGAATGACCCTGAGGTTGTGTGGTATGATGGTTGTGCGCCTGGCTCAAATCCCAAGGATCTGATCGATGCTAAAGACAAAGCTTTGATTCTGGAGGGGGTTGTTGAGTTGATGCATGCAAACTACAACGCGCCTTGTGGGTTCTATTGCGAATACTATGATGACAATGACCCAATTTATTGCGGTTTGTATTGTCCTGGCTGTTGGATTGATGATGATGAAACGAACCTTGACGATGTGCCGGAGTATATTGCTACGCCAGCACCAGCAGGGCTTCGTCAGTGGATTGTCGACACAGGTAGTGAACAAGATCTGGTTGACGCTGAGCGTGCAGTTACACTTCAAAAGAAGATAAATCCTGCATTGACTCCAATCAATCTTTCAACAGCAAATGGATCAATTTGCGCAGACAAGATTGCGGACTTCTCCATTGATCAGTTGAACGAGGTCGTCACTCCGTATGTTTTGCCGAGCACGCCAGCTGTTCTTTCTGTTGGTCAAAGATGTTTGGAAAAGGGGTACGACTTCGTATGGAGAAAGAACAGTGCTCCGTACTTTGTGCGACCTGATGGCAAGGCGGTAATATTGAAGCTCGATGGGCGAGTTCCGTATGTTGACGATCAGTGCGAGGTCATAGCTTCTGAATCCGCTATGCCTGTTGCGCTTGCTGCATCCGATCAGAAGATCGGGGGCGTTGAAGTGCCTTCATCTTCAAGCGGGGGGCGACCTCCGCCGGATGCCGCATCGTTTCCATTGCGCCCTGATGAAGCTGAACCGCCGGAACCGGAGTTTGATCCGGAACTGGAGGACAACCCTGAGGTTGCGGAAGCTCCAAAACCGATGTCAAAGCGTTCAAAAGAAATTATGATGCGTGAGGCCAAAAGCGAAGAGCATCTTTTCACTCACAGGCCCAAGAACCCCTTTTGCGAAACATGTGTGCGATCAAAGATGCAAGCACCTCAAGCTCGTCGCAGACATGGGCCTTCTTCAGCGGATGCAAAAGCATTTGGAGATCATGTGACTGCTGACCACGTCATTTCAAATGATGAGACGTACGGGTTCAAGGGCGAGTGGAATGCTTTGGTTGTGAAAGATGTGTTCACGCAGTTCCGGTATTTTTACCCTTCAGCAAGGCAAGATGCTGACAGTTGCGTTCGTGCATTTCAACATTTCACGAAGCCAGATGATCATGTTGGAATTTTCTATTCCGACAATTCTGGCAAAATTGCAGCTGCAGTAAAGAGTATGGGTTGGAGACACGTGCTGAGCCAGCCATATGTCAGTCAATCTTCCGGGGTGATCGAGCGCGAGATCCGTACAATTCTGGAGGGAGCAAGGGCAAATCTGTTTCAAAGCGGTTTGCCGGTTGAGCTTTGGCCTTTGGCAGCTCAACATCATGCATTTGCTCTCAATGTTACAATTCCAAATGACAAGGACAAGTCGCCGTGGGCTTTGCGTTTTGGTGATGAGTTTCCTGACACAAAGGTTCCATTTGGTGCAAAATTGTCGTATTGGATCAATCGTCAGCGCGTCGATTCGAAGCAGTCAAAGTTTCTGCCAACTTCGGATGTCGGCATTTTTGTTGGCTATCATGTGCAACCTGGCTTTACCTACACGCATGAAATTTTGGTATTGCCGCTCAAGAATTTGCCGGACAAGTTGCGGACGGGTGACATTAATCCCCTCCGCGTCAAGCAGTATGAGTTCAGCCTGCTTGATGAGACGTTTGTTTTTCCCGCAAAGCAAGCTATTGCCGACGATAAACCGTGTTCTCCGGACGAATTGGAATATGAGCCGGAGTCACATTTGCAGCCTGGCGAAGCAGCTGTGCCGGAGGATGTTTTGATGGAAGATCCTCCTGCACCTGCCGAGGGACTCGCTGATCATGATCCTGATCACATGCCGGATGGGTCGGCAGTTCCACCTGGGTTTCAATGGGATGGTTTTCGTTTGGTGAGAGCCCGAAAGTCAAGTCGTCCACCTGGTATTCCATCAGATATGTGGAAACTTGCCTCTCCCAAAGAACGCGCTCGTGTTGCTGAGGAGTATCGCAAAGAGCTCGCGATGAAGAAGGAGGCAAAGCCAGCTGCTGCAGACGTAGCTGCCACGGCCGTCTGTGTTCAGCCCAATCACGCTGTTCATGGTCAGGGGGGCACAGTCACTAAGCTCCCGTCGCCGGCAGCCGTCGCATCAGCTATTCCTGAAATGCTTGCCCCTGCGATGCCTGTCACAGTCAACGAAAAAGGGAAGACTGTTCATGAGCATCGAGCGTGTGTCACTGCAGTTATTGAAGAGCATATCACAGACAACCGTGAAAATTTGGTCAATGCTTTGTTGATGACTGCAGCAGTTGCAAGGCTTATTCCGCGCTCGGAAGTTGCAAACACTCCTGAGGCAAAGAAGGCTTTGGATGTCGAATGGGAGAAGCTCAGAAGCAAAGGTACCTGGGACGAGTCGCGGGTAAAAGAATGCAAGACAGTCATTGCCGAAGCTAAGGCAAAGGGGGGAAAGGCCCACATAGCCCGTATCTTTGAGGCGTGTTACCTCAAGGGAAGCGAGCTTGCTGTGGGCGACCCCAGCCGAAAGTATAAAGGCAGAACTGTTTTCGAAGGAAACCGTGTTGTTGATGAGAACTATGAGCAAGCGATGTTTGCTGAACTTGGTTCTTCCCCTGCGAGCATGGAAGCAGGCAAGATTGTCGACCTGTATGGTTCTCAGCCTGGATTTGGTAAGCAGCAGGGGGATGCAAAGCAGGCATACACGCAGGCGTTGTTCGAAGGCATCACTACATGGGTGAGACTTCCACGAGACCGTTGGCCCAAAGAATGGATTGGCAAGTACAATGATCCACTGTCACCTTTAATTTTGGCATTGTATGGTCACATTGACAGCGGTGGCTTGTGGGAGAACCATTTCGAAACTGGTCTTCGAAAGAACAAGTGGAGGCCACTGTTGAAAGGCATTTGGCAAAGCGTATTCTTCCATGATGAGCTCAAGCTTTTGTTGGTTGTTTACGTTGATGATCTCAAGCTGGCTGGCCCAACTGCTAATTTGGCAAAAGGGTGGAAGAACATCGAGTCTGCAATCGAGATTGACACGCCGGAGTCGCTCGGAAGGTATTTTGGCTGCGAACATGTGGAGCAGAATCAGGTGACATTGACAAAAGAACATCACCCATTTGCTCATGTGTTCGAAAAGCAGAGCGCAAGTCCTGCCGTCCCTCACAGAACGGAAGATTATTGGGAGCATTTCCCTGAGGAAAAGATTTGGGTTCGACACCATCTTTATCCCAGAAGGAAGAGGTATGCCCCCGAGAACTTTGAGGGACTGCTGGATCTCCGCGTGACCTGTGTCGCAAAGGGCAACACATATGAGTATCTTGAGGACTCGTGGAAAGCACAAGCCGATGTCAAGGAGAAGAATTGGTGGACCGGCTGCACAGTTTTCAGCTATGCCGACCAGGTGGAGGACACGCAGCCGCGGCAGCAATGAGAAACAAAACTGCTGCGAAGAAACAGTCAAAGAAGTCCAAGTTCAAGGAGCTCATTGACATGGATCACCCAAAAGACGGTTGCATGAAGAAACCCGTCAACATCGTCCATTATGACATGGCCGATTTCTTGGATTCATGCGTTGAGTCTTATTGTGAGCTTGCGAAGACTTCTCGTGCTACCCTCAAGAATGTTTCGACCCCGTTTCATGAAATGAGGACAGCACTTCCGCGTGAGAGCGAGAAAGAACCAACTGGTAAGTTGCAACCCATAGCAAGCCGGGTTTTGATGAAGATTCTTTTTGCTGCTAGAATGGCGAGATATGATCTTCTTCGAGCAACTCAGTCACTTGCTTCGCGCGTTACATTTTGGTCCAAAGACTGTGATGAGGGATTGCATCGTTTGGTTGCTTACATCAATTCGACCCTCAATCACAGGATGTCATGTTTTATTGGGGACAGTTTGCTGGATTGCCGACTGTGGGTTTTCGGAGATGCCGACTATGCAGGTGAGTTCGACTCGAGGTCAACTACTGGCTGTGTGGCGGTCATCGTCGGCCCTAACACGTATTACCCCATCAATGCGTTTTCGAAGAAGCAGACAAGTACTGCTATGTCATCAACTGAAGCCGAAGTTGTTGCTGCTAATCACTCCGTGCGAGCGCAAGGTTTACCAACGCTTTCACTCATGAGTGTGCTGTGGGAATTGCTTGATGCACCCAAGGAAAAGCAGCCAGCTGGTGGCAACGCCAAGCCGATTCCGTTTCCAGGCCGGGACAACTCCGGTCAGGGGGGCAATCCCGTGTTGGTTTATGTCGACCCCGAGTTGGACGAGATTCGGTATGGTGGTTTTGAGCAGCATGAAAGGACGATAGCACCTCTTCGCGGATTGAATGTTCATTTGAATGAGAAGTTTAAAGTTGCGTTTTGTGAAGACAACCAAGCAACAATTCACATCATTCAGACTGGAAATTCCGCACAGCTTCGTCATGCTGACAGAACTCAAAGAACTTCTTTGGCGTGGCTTCGAGAACAATTCACGAAAGGTTTCTTCAATCTCGTCAATGTCAACACTGTGTATCAGGTTGCGGACATCTTGACCAAGCCGTTTACGAGCAAAGCAAAATGGGATCACGCGTGCAATCTTATTGGAGTACGGTGGGTGCAGTTGGATGGAAACATTACAATCAAACCAGCCCCCACTAGCGAAGCGCAAGCTTCCGCCGTTTCCACGCATGAAACCTATGATCGGTTCTTGTGCGAATTTTGCTGTTCTGATGATTCCAAGCTCGGCGACAAATCAAGATTACCAGCATTTGGTTGCAAGGTGCTTAGAGTAACTGAGCGTCAGAATGCGTTGGTTGCTGATACATTGCAATGGGTATTTGACGAGGTGCAACTTTTCAGGAAGAATGTCAAGTCCAAAACACCGCCCTGCGTGATGCTTCATGCTTCACTTCCGTGTACGGGCGGGTGCCCCTGGAACAATATCAATGGTCAGACTCAAGAAGGTCAAGCCAAGATCCAGGAGCACAAGGCGTTGTTTCGTAAACTGCTGAAGCGTTTGGACAAACTTATCACTATGCTTCGACAGCTTGACATTGTGCTTGTGATCAACATGGAACTTCCTAAGCTTTGCAGTTATTGGAAGAACTATTTCGTGCATGATTTCCTCATGAAATATGAGATGGTCAAGTACAATTGCGATGGTTGCATGTTTGGTGTCCTGGACAAGGATGGAAATTTGTTGCAAAAGTCATGGACTATTGCTTCTTCCTGTCAATCGTTGGCCAAACTGCAACAGTATAAGTGCACAAAGGATCATCAGCATGGACAGTCCAGGGGGGCGGCCCTCAAACGTGCTGAATCTTACACGTATGAAATGACTGACCTGATCCATGGATGTTTTTCTGAGTTTGCTGACAGCATGAAACAGGTTGTCACCGATAGCTCGGCTCAGAGACCCACAAAACGTGCACTTGTTGCTCTTAAGCTTCCCTCACCGGTAGCCGCAATGGCTGCTTACAACCTCGGGGAGTATTCGGAGGGCAACTTGGAGTACTGGCGAGGAGTGATGACGAGCTTTACGTCGAACACTCTGTTCCAGGAGACGAGGCCCGAGGACCGCAAGACAATGGAGCAGATCCTCGGAGCAGAAGCCACTCTCCAAAGCTCATGCGCTATGTGGGCGGCTGACTACGCGCCGGAGCTCATGGACACGCTTTGCGCTGTCAATGACAAAGGCCTTGGCCGCATCACGCCCGGGGCAACCTGTGGCCGAAATAGCGTGTACCTCGTCGTGAGTGACTCCAGCCTCGCCCTCATCAGCGGTGGCAAGAAGAACCGCAAGAGGGCGGACCTGGCGCAGGACATGAACTACAACCGCAGTACGAGTTGTAGCCACTGTGAGGTGAGAATGTGTTGGGGAAAGGACCTCACATTTCTCACGTGGACAGTGAAGAGCGCCCTGAAGGACCTCAAGAAACCATGACTTCTTCGTGACGGTGTACTGGTCCGGGAACAAGCTCGTTGGCAGCGGTGGGATCTGCGATGAGCCCGAATGGCCATACCGATGCGGAGACGGTCACTGGCCCGAACTGTTCAACAAGTGCGCCAAGGCGATCGATGTGCTTGAGGAGTGCAGGAGTTGGTGAGGCATTGCGAACATCACGATCTTGGCCAACACCGAGGGTTCGTACTATATGCTCCCGCCCATCTACAACCAGTTCATGGAAAAGTTGTTGGATGAGTCGCTCAACAAGCACAAGCTCCTTCGCAAGAAGGAGTCGACGTTCTTGGTGTCTCGACAGGACAGGCTTGACAACTACCACATGGTGGACTCCATCGAGAACCGGAAGACGACGGTGGAGTGGTTGTGGTCGCTGTTCAACGTCATGAAGTGTGTCGCTGTCGTTGAGTCCCACAAAGAAGATTTCAACAACGTGAGGCTGCACCTTGAATATTCCCATGACGCCGAAGCTGGACTCAATCCGTACACTTTGGCTGAGTATGAGGCGAACAGGAAGCTCACGCTTGAGTCATGGGAAAGCCTTCAACGTCCGATCAAGCTCGCGAAGGGCCGCATCCTCGAAAAGATCGAGGAAGTCGAAATCAAGGAGGAGATGGACTATGATGACGATGATGCACTCCCGCAAGGGAGTGCCGCTGAGGCTGCGCTTGGCGTCAAGGCGGCTCCGGCTACACCCAAGCTCACCGCGAAAGCATCGCCAAAGGCACAGGCGAAAGCATCGACTGCTGCGGTGGCATCGGATGTGCGGGGGGCAACCCCTGCCGGAAGCGCATTGCCAGGCAAGCCCGGCGGAACCGTCATCTTCCGCGGCCAGGAGTACGAGGCGAGGATTCTCCCGGGCACGATCCTGAAGGTGCCCACCTTCATGAAGGGAGAGTCGTCCTCGACTGATCGGTGCACAACCATCTCTGGAATGCTTCGTGGCAGTTTTCAAGAACAGAGGCCACTCGATTTCGATGAGAACTATTTTGTCGACGTTCACCAGCTATGTGACAAATTCAACAGAAAGACCCGCAGCAATATCGGGTACAAGACGCTGTTGAAGATTTTTGCACTCGATCCGAAATGCAGATACACCGTCCTTGCGATCAAGCATCCTTCGGCTGCCGAGAACAACCAGGAGTGGGTTGTCGTCAAGGTTCGTGCCAGTCAGGGACACGCCAGCAGCGTTGATGCTGATGGCGACATCAGCCGGAACCAGTACGCACTTGCGAAGGCCATCTACGGGAAGTTTCTCCCGGAGGACGCTCGCAAGGTCGGACTGCAGCTTTCGCCGATTGATGATGGCCCTGGCAAACTATACCATCGCACGAGCAAGAACGCAGCCGAGAACATCGTCAGGACAGGTTTGATCCCGGGTGGCGTTGGGGCCACGGAGAGTGGCCGCTCGCAGAGCCACTTCTCCATCCACCCGGTAGAGAGCTCATCGTACAATGCTGGAGTTCGAGCAACAATGCCCATTGAGCTTGTCATCGACTTCAAGTATGCGATTGAGCTCGGAGTGGTGTTTTTCCTTTCGGAGTCTGACGTCATGCTGACATCCGACATCGTTCCCAATGACTCCATTCTGTACTACACAGATGCGAAGACAGGTGAAGTGCTTTGGAGAAACGCCCTTCGTCTTGAGGCATTGGAGAATCAAACGACTGTCGACACGCTCGCCGCAAGGCGAGCCGTCACTGTGACTGCAGACGAGGCCTTTCAGACCGATGCGGAGGGAAACAGGGCCACAAATCCTGAAGAAGAGCAGACGAATGAGGACACGGCCGCCTCTCGCCCGGGGCAACCCGCGGCCGACACCTCAGTCGTCAGGTTCAAGACCTTCGCTATGCCCGTCCACTACACGGACTGCAGCCTCTGCGGCGAGGACATGATGCAGGGGCAGCTCAAGTGCCAGCGTTGCGGACGGAGCACCAAGGAGAACAATGACGTTCAGCTCTTCAGAGCCGCAAAGCGGAGAACGCAGATGCTTGAGGAGGTGAGTCACCGCGTTGGCAAGACGGTTGATCAGCTCCTCATCAACGATTTCAAGGGCTATGCTGATGTTGCGAAGAGAGGAGCAACATCCTTTGAAGCCAAGCAGATTGAGGCTTCGAAGAACTACGATAGCAGGGCCCGCAAGCTTGGATATGACAATGTGGTGGATCGGTTTGACAAAGACGCGACCTTTGCCCTTCGCATGGTGGAGCAAGGACACAATCGCGACAGCCTCTACCAAATGTCTATCTATAGGTTTTGTGTCCTCCCCGAATTTCCACGGAGTTATGATCAGCGACTTCTCGGGGTTGGGCCAGGCTATGGAAAACGAGGTCTCCATTACGTGAGGACTGTCTACGTCACCGGCGGCAAGGTCGGGGACTATGACGCCAGCCTGCATACGTTTCCATGGCTATTCTCGTATAACGGGAAAATGCTGAGCCTTCATCAATTCGTCGCCCAGGTCAACATCCTCCCGGGGATGCGCAACCTTGTCACCTTTGGCAGAAAGTTCCCTACGCTCCGGGCAACCGGAGCCGAGGACCTCGAAGCTGAAGTCAAGGAGATTTGCTGCCAGGCGGAGGACGATGCGAAGAAGCTCGCACGGCGCAGCCAGAGGCAAAGCGCCGAGGACCGTGCCCGCAGACCTGTGCAACCTGCTCAGCCCGCCTCCAGCTCCGCTGCCAGAAGCCGAAGCTGGAGAGATTGGGGCAGTCAGGACTGGAGCAGTCAGGACTGGAGCAGTTGGCAGTGGTCGACCTGGAGTTCGCGCGGCTGGTCTACTAGCGGAAGGTGGTGAACGCAATCGTCATCACAACGGAGCCCTTCTGAGAGAGTAGCAATTCGCATGCACGACGGATGTGTAATGTCCATTTTCAACGTGCAATGGATGCGCGTATGGAATCAAAGCGGGTTGCAAAACCTGCCGACATTTTCGTTGTTGCTCAATCTCAAATGAGGGGGGTGTGGATTCAGGTTCCAACCCTGTGCATGAGTGTACTTGTACATGCTCCGCCGCTACAGACTTCAAGATCACTGACAGCAGTGTGAAAAGGTAGTCAACGGTTTGCTGCTTGCCTAGGTATTCCCTTAGGTGGCCTAGGCTTGATAACACACCAAAGGGTCCCCAATCGAAACTTGCACCCACATGTCCCACACTAGAAAGGAAAGCTCAGGCATTCGCAACTGCCTCACGCGATGCTCGATCGACATTTCGCTGTGGACCCTCGTCGGGGTGTCCAAACAGCTAGGCAGTTGCAAAGCTGCAGGCAATTGGCGCCAAAGCTTCACAGAGCAGCCCTTTACATGTTTGGTTGCATGCTTGTTTCATGCACGGGCTCAGTCATGGTTGCATTCCAGGCCGTCTAGGAGCTCTAGTGATTCTAGTGTCTGGTGTTTGCTTAAGCAAGGCTTTGTTCACCCTTGAATTCTATGAATCGTATGGCGGCAAGCCCCGCTTTGACCGCCGGCCCAGGCCACAAGGGCAGGGCATCGCGAAGAGTGAGGCGGGAGCCCGTGCTGGCCCCTTTGGCTGGAACGCGTGGTTTTTAAATCCGGGACTATTGGGTACACTATGGTTCTGGGTTCAGGCATTCAACCTCTTACATATTTTACCAAATAGCATCGGATACCATATATAGCCTGATTTCCTGGTTCTACCGCCAGTTGCATCTCCTGCTTTTTCGACTGTTGCCTGGGCAGGAGCCTTTTCGAACACTGACAGGAGCTCAGTTGGATGCCGGTGGTGTGACCTCAAGGTTGACAAGGTTTGGGGGGAAATCTGCTTGGAGGGTTTGCGTACCCCCTTCATCATGAAGACCAATCCCTCTCCGACACTTCCTGCCGCTGCACAAGGGGAATCATGTTCTTTTCCCCCACGTTGAAGAGTGCCGTGATTGATCGGCTGAGTTGTCTTGCAGGGGGACTGGCATGGGCGTTGGGTCGCCTGCAAAGCTTCCTGTTTGCGCCTGCGTATGGGAGGAGCTTTGAAATGGGAGTGCATGGGCCTTTGCGATTCCTTTGGACCTTTGCGGGGAGAGGGGCGCTGCCAGGTGGGAGGGACGGGAAGTGGGCCGACCAAACCTTGGCCCCCGAATCATCTCTGAACACGGTTGTTGTTGACCGGGTATCATGTTGCAACGCTTGGTCAAGTCTGATCTTGGGAGTTACAACACAAACTGGCGGCTGCCCCTCTGCGCCTTGCTGTGTCGTGTAGCTGCCCCACACTCAATGCGTGGGCGTGCTCATGTTTTCAGGGATGGGCATCCACCTGAAAAAGAATCCTGCACCGCCACTGATTTCTAAGGGACCCATGACCAATCGGTAAAAATGGAGCTTTGGCCATGGCTCGTGTCTCTGAGGCGTACCAGCCGCCTGCCTAGAGCTCGCTTTGCAGCTGGGCCGTAGGTTGCAACCTCTTTCGGCATGGTGACATCACTTTTTGCTGGACCCTAAACATGTGGTTTGCATGTGGCTTGCCTATGCAAAAAAAAGGGTGCGCCCAAAAAAGGACGCTGTACGCTGAGCCTTCTGACCAGCCGGCCACGGGAAGCCTCGCGCCATGGCGCGACGGCCACTCGATGACATGCGACTCCTCTCTGAACGACTGGCATCATCTCGCTCCGGATCATCGGCATTTTGACCCGACTCGTTTCACAGAAATCCGCACAGTTCGGAAGCCTGCAGGATCGCCCTAGGTGTCATAGCTGACGATCGCCAACAGGGAGGTTCTCATTCAATAGATTTGTTGTGCCATTCGCACTGCTTAAAGGTGAGAGGGAAAGACGTGTTGTGTGAAGTGTTGCTGGCTTTGGGTGTTGCATTTGTCACACTTGCAGTTTGTTCTGAATGCTATTCCAGCTGCCTGGCAGCCTTCGATACAGTTTCCCATGAAGCGTGGGTTTGCGGCAACCGCAAGCTCAGAGAGGCTGGGATGGCCCCAACCCAGATGATATGTCAATGATCAAATTATTTGTGTTTGCTTTTTGGCAAAATAAGTTTCGCACCTGCAGATGTGTGTAGAGCCGGCGTTGTTTTTTTTTTTTTTTTTTTACGAACGAGGTACGAAAGCGGAGCTATTGACGAAGGACAGCCTCCGGGCTGGCTCGTTGAGGTGTCCGGAAGTGCTTGCTTAGACAGCCTCGATCTTATTTTTGTCTTAGGGCTTGGTTTATCTTTCTTGCCTCACCGTTCCCCTTCACATCCCAAAATGGGCACATGTTGTCTCCCACATAGTGAGGTACCGAGCGCAAAGGTATCCTCTGATCAACTGGCAAGTTCCGCAAAAGCCATGGCCTAGGTGTCCTCAACTGGGTGCCCGCTTGATTTCTAGATGCCTCATTGCCCCTTTCATGGGTGCCCGCAAGGAGCCTTCCATGCCCAAAGATGGCGCGGAAAAAGCCGAAGCCTCGGCTTGAGAACGAAGGAGAGGGAACCCAAAACGCGAGCTTCTCCAGAACCTGGAATCAACACGCGTGACACACTTCTGAGGCAGGTGGGAATGTGTCAAAGCAGGCACCCAAGTTGATTGCAGTCACGGTTATCCTGGCATTTTGCACGCCCGCGAGGGATCCCCAAGTTCACACATGCGCACTTGATCCAATCACAGCGCTTCGAAATTGGCGAGGCTCACTTTGCTTGTCGCCAGCAAGTCGAGGGCTTTTGACTCATCAAGACCGCCGAAGGTGCGACTAGACGGGCTGTCTGAGACATCGCCTGAGCCTCGGAGATTGAGCTGAGCGACGAGTGTGTTTTACGCTTTGCCTTTTGCACCCGCCAGCGGTGTGACAACTTGCAAGGTCAGGGTGATGTGAAGGACGCCCTTGCTGCTTTGTTGGGCGCATGCAACATGCCTCAAGCCGGGCTCAAGCCATTTAGAATGCACACTTGTATTTCCAGGTGTTCAGCCGAAGCTTTTGCTTTGCAGGCAAGAGCCCTCCTAGCCTCAGCCAGCAAACCCCCCGACTCCGCTTGCCTTGCGCAGCGAACTCCCCATCAGCAAGCACATCAGCCAGCATCACGCCGTCAAAGTCGGGCGGCAGAGACTGCCCGAGCTGGCCATGCAGTGGGCCCGAAAGCAGTTCAAGAGCTTCTTGCCCTCGAAGCTCCTTGGCATTGCAGGACAAAGGCTCTGAATGAGGAATCAAGCAAACATGACGTATACGAGTGGTTGTGTTTTTGGAGGGTACCCTTTTCACCCACAAGATTTGGCCAAGAGGCCCAGATTTGGCCAAGAGACTCCTCTGAATAATTGGTCCGGCCCTCTGATTGATTTCCGGCCCAAAATCCAAAAAAATAATTCGGAATGTCCAAGGCCATTGGCGATACTATTGCCGTTCCAGAAATCAAAAAAAAAACAGCTAGTCAAAAAAAGCGGGCTTCTTCGTACAAACTAATAACAAAAAGCAAAGTAAATGGTATGCCCCTCCCCGCTCGAATCACGCAAAACCGGCAGTGCATCAGCATGTTGTTTAAAGCGCGCAGCTTCCATTGGAGGACCGAGCTGTGAATATTCATGTAGTCCGGGCCTTTTCACTGACGTCCATATCTTTCTGGAACTGATGTTTGGCCCACACAGGCCGGCGACCCCTTTGGGGCCTTTGGAGTCAGAGCTCAAGCTAGCCAATAGGCCACGGAACGTGTGCCGCATAGCGGAAAGGTGTGCGCGAGTGGGAAACTCGCTGGTGTTGTCTTGCCTTCCGTGTTTTGTTCACGGAAGAGGTGCACTAAGTTTATTTATTCATCATGAGGCAGCACGCTTGAAATTTGATGATAGCGAAATTTGTAGGAACACGCATTGGGGCAAGGTAACACTTGTCCACAGAAGTGTCTTGAAAGGAAAATCCCCTCAACATATAGGGAACCAGGCAGGGGTTTCACTTCTTTTCGCACGACCTATCATTCTGGCATAGGCGAGGACTGGTTGCAGAGTCTTAGATGTTTGGAGGGCATAAAGGAGTCACGTGTGCATTGATTGAGTGTGCCAAGAGCTAGTCACGATGAAACCAATTCGAAATGAGCCTATCTTCCACAACCGTCCTTTTGTGGGAACAGAGCTTAAGGCATTGACTGGAGGGACACAGGAATTCCGCAACATGTTCTTCAACTTTGCGCTCCCAGACACCATGGATCATTAAATCCACACCTTTTCGCCACCGAAAGGGGGCTGAAGAATGTGTTCTTGAGGTGCCCTATTTCACACCCAGCTGGGCATTGCTATGGGTCAGCAGGTTCGTCATGTTCTCAAGGCTTTCCCTCCCGCGTCCCCGGCACATCGGTTGCATGGCCCGGCTCTTGACTTACGTCGCTGGAAGAAATGTCCACAGGTCCACAACTTCTCGGCCAGCCGTGATTTTGTCCTTTTGGCTCGCTCGACGCAAAACCCTCGGGCAATGTTGCCATATCGCACATTCCCCGGGCTGGCCGAGCCTGACTGAGGCCTGATGAGAAGGCTGGCCTGTCAGTCACCCTTCGATGCACTGGGAGCCAGCAGGTTTGTATCCAAAGTGCCTCGAAGTTCTGACGCATTGCGTAGCGGGGGCGACCGGTCTCAAGATGCGAGTGACAAAGTAGCGTGCAGCCTTAGCACCTTTAGGACAGAGCATTTTGTTAGCAGAGGTTTGCTGGGACATGGACTCTTACCAATGAGAAAGGGACAGGCGCATGGGATGGTGTCGTGCGTCCTAGTTTTGGTGGAGTGCCGACCCCCAACAGCATGTGTCCAAAGGCAAATCAATCATTCAATTGGTCCTTCGGTGTTCTATGTGCTGGAAGTCAGCCAGATCCTTCTCGGGCCTTTGGGTTGCCTGGGGCCTGATTTCCAGAGCTGAATGACTTGTATGGCCAAAGGAATGGGTGAGTGTTGCCCGATTGGCGATTGCCAGAGGTGCGGGAAAGGCCCTTGTGGGGAGGCATCGCAGCCGGGGACTCCACATGACTGAGGTCTTTTCTGCGGAGGCATTCTCTTTGCCACGCGCAGGCACACGCACACACAGACACAGACACAGACACAGACACACAGACACACACAGACACACACACACACACACACACACACACACACACACACACACACACACACACAGACACACACACACACACAGACACGCAGAGACACACAGAGAGACACACAGAGACACACAGACACACAGAGGCGCACCTTTGTTTCGTTGCCTATTTCGTTGCCAGCTCTGCCTTGCAAGCCAGGGTCTCCTCATGACAAGTAGCCACGCAGGCTGAGCCAATCCAATCAGGAGTTTGGCTTAGTTTACTTGTTGCTGCAGCCGCCTTGGCCAAGATGAACTGGTGGCCCGGTTCCACCTTGTCAAAAGCTAACGTGTTCTTAACATAAGACGGACAGGGCGTGTCTTTTTTCCTTTTTGTGGGGCCCGCCCTCCCCCACCCCCCTCAAATCGTGCTTATCCTTTCGGTTCTCCCGTAAAGCTCCAAAAGAACACCTCAGAAAAAGACGAGCCACGTCTTGGCGCACGAAGCGCGCATTTGGCCAGGCCCGCCCGGCCAACGAGCCGCGGTCCAGCGAGCACCTCAAGGCGGAGGCGTGGGGTCTTCCGCCGCTTTCTCATCGGCAAGCAGCTTCTAAGGTTTGATGCCCCATTCTCGTCAATCAGGGGACTGGTTTCGCTTGGCCCAAGAAGGGGCTCGATGCTCAAACCGATTGTTTCGGTGCCCCAAACGGACAGCTGTCCTGAAACAACCTTTGGCTCCCTTTGGCCCGAGAGCCGCGCGGAAGTTTTTGTCGGACATGCCCCTACTGTAGCTGCCAATGGTTCCCAATCTAAAAAGCTTAACTTGTCGTTGGACATGCCTCTGACCCAACCAAATAGCCAACGTTAAGGCCGCGGATCCCAGCAACTAGCAAAGACGTTGATGTCATTCACTTGGCAAATGGGTCGGATCCAGCCGGTGGTCACGAGCTCTCGCACTGGAAAACGCACGCGATGTTCCATTGCGTTGAGCAAGTGCTGCGTGCTGGGTCGGGTGCGGCTGGCTACCTTTCTGTAATTAGGAAATCTTGACCAAACCTAGGCCCTGTGCAACCTCTAGCCTCTAGATCCTTGCCAATGGGCAAGTGGCGGAAACCCAAGAATCCAGCCGCCCCCATTCTCTTCACAGATGCCTCTCTACCAAAAACTGGGTCGAGCCCCCCATGGTTTCGAACCACCCAAGGCACGAAGCGAGGTGCACGCGCCGACGCGCCGATCGCCAGGCGCAGCTGCTGCAGGGCCAACTGGACGCCTTAGTCGCTGGCCTCGAAGCCACCGCGCCTGGATTGAAGTTGGGTTGCGGGGGAAGGGGGGGGGGGGGGGAGGGCGGGGTGCGCCCAGGCGAGTTCTGAGAAAGTTGTTTGTTGTGAATATATATATATATATATATATTTGTATATGTGGGTACAGAAAAAAGCACTGGAATATCCCAGCGTTTTCAAATCCAGACTTCTGGATTTGCGACTGTCTTGTCGCAAAGCTTCCCGCTATGGTGAAACAGCCCGCAAAGCCTGCGAGCCTTCTCCGAAGTTTACGTAGTTGACCTGAAAATCATGCAACTCGTTTTCTCTTGGTCCCCACCCGTCGGATGGGCTTGTTCGATTTTTGCGAACATCCGCCTGAAAGCCAGCAGCTCCAAGGACACAAATAACAGATTCCAAAGCCAGTCAGACACCGATGCACCACCCATGAGATAGCCGGTCAGATGAGGATGCCAGATGCCAGAGACAGTGAGATACAGCCGCGCGCTACGCGGACGTCCGGGAAAGTATGTCGTTCGTGTCCCAGCGGCTTGCATGAATGAACCTCATCTTGCTGAGGCCGTCAATGGCGTGTGGGTGCAGAGGTTCATTGACCTGCACCAGCAGCATATGGAGCTCCTGAGCTGCGTTCAGAGTTTTTCCTGGCCAGGGAATTGAGCACTCGATTGGGTCAGTTTGGTCAATTCTGCCAGTTTGTTTTTCTCTAGTTTGGTCAGCTTCTTGTGTTTCCATGCATGGATCCAAGGACCCTGCTTGATTGTGGGAAAATAATATTAAATAGGAGTTCGCACTGTCAGTTTAGGGGATGTTATTGTGAACATGCCCGGCGCACATGCCGCGTCTTGAAGGCCATAATCGCTGCATATCCCAGCAAACGTGGCCCCTACTTCGCGGTGCGGTGAGCATAGAGCATCTACACAAACAAGCGAGAAAACGAACAAGTGCATGAAGGAGCATTCAAAGGACACAGAACAAGGAGGTAACGTCACACAGACACACAAAGCAAAGGAGCAAGCAAGCAAGCAAACAAACAAGCAGCAACACAAACACAAGCAAACCAATAAACAGAGAAGCAGCTCAAAAAATATTGCTGGTTTTCTGTTGCAACTGATTTCCGTCGTGGAGGAACAACAATGCATGTGTTCATCAAAAACATGACTTTCATGACAAAGGCTTGGCGGTTATGCTCTTATGTCGCCATTCCTCTCCGCCCTTGCCGCGTTTACTGGCTTGCCTACTGTATGCAACGCCGCCGTGCTTTTTTGGGGACTTGATGACAGGTTTGCAACCCGCCCTGCGACAAGGATTGGCTGCCGCTTGGAGGATGGCACTGTGAACGTCAATGCAGAAGTGAAGCGATTGTGCCTTGGCCTTTTCGCACAACAGACATTGGCTTGCTACTACTCTTTGTACAGCTTGCTGGCCATTAAAATTGAGAAGCTAATTTGCTTGCATTTGAGTGATGCAGGCCGACAGCCTTAAAATTCCTGGTTCGCGGCTGCTGTTGCAATCGACATGCTGGGCTTCGTGCAATGTGCGCACGCTGTGTTGTGTTGCACCGTGTTGTGGTTCACAGCGTGTTGCTGGGTCGGTTCTATTCACGTTGCAACTGTCTAAGCACTTGGGCTCATCCTCTCAATTTTCTGCAGTGGTCCAAGCGTTGTTTCGACCTGTTGCACAAGAGGATGGAGCGATGATGTCAAGGTTTATTCGAGGCAAAGCCTGTCAGCTCGAATCCGCCAAGTGCCAAGATTTGTGCAATGTCGTGGTTTGGGATTCAATAGCGTGGACTGACCGCGGAACATTGGACGTGGGACATCTCAAACCTTCATTGTTACTCTCAAATGTTATGAAGTGAGGTGGTAATTCATGGACACCATGTTTTCTCTCTTCCCGGCGGGAACCGTTGAATTTCACCACAAAACTGGCAGCTACCTCGCGCCCGTGTCAACATCTTTGAACCCCCAGCGTTTGGACGAGGCAGACCGTCCTGGCGCATCCCAAAGTCTTGGCGGCCCTGGACACGCCTGGCCTGTACAAGGGCAAGACCGGGCACATAGGCACCGGCTGCCCAAGGGCGTTTGGCCCGCGTCGCGTTTGCCGATTTTGCCGTGCTCTGGCAAGCGCCAAGTATGCTTTCCAGTATTGAAACAAGAGTTCTCTGGGCACACTTTCTGTCATGTTTGAGGATTTGGCATGTAGTCCATGACATGTTGCGGGGCAAAAGACATGAGGGTTTGCATAGAAGTTTGATTGATTTAAGGTGTCCAAAGGTTCTGCTTCGACCTTCGCTTGAGCTCAGGATGCTTCACACTACCAGTGCGGACATATTCCAAGTCAATCCAGTCCAAAACACAGTAGATCAACCACCGATCCAAACTAACAATCTAGGTCACCAACTCACCAAGCAATCTGGGTGGTTTTTTTTTGGTTGGACCCCAAGAACATGCTGGGATTCCTTTTGGTTTATCTTCTTCCACCACCAAAAACGGGGTAACAACTCAACGACGAGCCACCCAGCACCAACTCACCGGCCGTCAGGGCCGAGCCCCAAAAGCGCCGCCGTCAGCAGCCCGGTGCACCCGGCGCAGGTCTTCAACGTAGGCCGCTCGACCTGTGAACAATGATTTGGGCAACTTGTGTTTCACATCAGACAAATACATATATATATATATATATACACAAATATATTGATTTATTTACTACATACATTCATCTACATATATATATATACAGATATATATATATATATATATATGTAAAGCTTAATGTGTAGCATTGCTTCTGAGAAAAGAGGCCGATCTCGTCAGCAAACTTGGTCCAACTCTTTGAGGGCTAGCTGGTTACGTTGGACAGCAGCTTGGGAACCACTTAGGTTGGGGGGCAACGGGTTTGAACATGCGATGATCAACGGCCATAGACCCTCCACGCTACAAACGCCGGAGGGTTTTCTCCGGCCGAGCGATCGCCCAGGATAGGAATCTGGTTTTTGGGAAAGGCATGCGGACAGCTTGCTGAGAATCCGGAAGTTCCGAAACTTTCCAAAACTCTGTAAGGAGGCATTAGACGCCGGTCACCTGCAAGCACATTCTGCCTGGTCAAGAAGATAAAGCATATCCACACACGCACAAAACAGAAACGGTTGACACTGCCTATTGCTAAGGTATGGATGATGCTCCACGGCTGCAGACATGTTGCGTCATCCTGTGTTTTGCCTGCCTGGGGCATTTTCTGGCATAGAGTCAGACACACATTCCGTTCCTGCTGATTTGCAAGTAGTGGTGCGGATTTGCCCGACAAAACCAACCAACAATGAAGGGAGAGTGTGCTCAAAGCCTGGCCTTGTCCCAGAGTCAAGGCATTTGCATTGGGGCTTCTGCCGTTTGTCGTCCTTGCGCTTGGGTTGAAGCCCATGGCCAAACGCGGCATGCGATTTTTGTTAGGACAGCGAGGAGGACTCTTTGGGCGCTTCGATCGACGCCGTTGGGCCCCATGCCAGTTGACGCGCCACGCGTTGCCAACTCGGGGCAGGGAATTCTTTTTGGCACATGTACAAGGCTCCTGAAAAAGATACATGTTGCAACCATTTGAAACATGCCTTTTTTTCCACCAAAATAAAGGGAGACCACCAGTAACAAGGCAATGTTCAGGTGTATGTAAGGATCCCTGACAGGACCCTCGAAACGGCTTGTCCGAAGCAAAAAATGATGCGAGTGCAAGAGCAAGTGCGAGTTCTCACACAGTCGCCTCGAAAGTTCTTTGCCTTAGGCATCACTTGTTCTGGAGGTCTCAGTTTTCATGGCTTCCCCTGACCACCGGACTGGTGGGAAGTGCCATGCGACGGGTTTCTCAAACTGCCGGACCTTTTGGCAGAAGAGAAAACCAAAAAGAAAACCATTGCCATGTTTGGCTTCGGGACCGATTCCTATATTGAGAATACGGGTCCGTGGTGTGGCTGACAACCCAAAATCCGTTGGTTTTCAGGGAAACCAGAAGCAAACCCGCAACCAAGCCAGACCACGAGGAACATGGAACACGTGTTTTGGGGCTTATACCCCAAACCACAGGAAGACCCATCCATTTCGCTGCTCGCTGCGGCATCTCTTCGCGAGGAGGTCGTGGATGCTAGCGGGGCACGGCACAGCGCTCCGCCGCCCAGCGGCAACATGATACCTGGTCTTTATTTTGGGCCGAACTGGGTGTCTCGTTCCTTTACCCAGTTGCCCAGTGGCGCTCTTTTTGGGAAGGGTTTGCCTTTAAAGTCAACCAACCCAAAAAGGATGCCTTTTTTCCCATGGCCACTGGGCATCTGAGTTTGAAAACAACCAGGCAAGGGTATTCAGCCAAAGGGTCACCCCCAAATATCCTTCAGGATCTTGGCTCAGCTTGAAAATCCTGAACTTTTAAGCTCGCTTTCTGCGGGCTTCTCAGACTCATGTCCAATCATCCAAGGCCACGTTCGGCTGCAGTTTGCTTCCAGAAACACGGGGCCGGCCCTTCGTGTGCGAAGCCTTTCCACGGACTCGTGTCTCGAGTCTCGAGTCTCGAGGCGCGGCTTCCGCGAGGCGGCCGGAAGCCCAGTCATTGGAAGCTGGGCGCGATTTGTTTCTTCCCCCAGACAGTTGGGTGAGTCTCTTTTGTTGTTGCTTTTTTGGTGGTTCTCAAGAGAAACCAGCAGGAAAACCGCCATTTTCATTTTGAGGGGGGGGGGGGGTGAAGTCGTGTTATTGTCCCACTTCACTGTTGGATCATGTTTTTAGGTTCGTGGGCTTTTCTGGTTCTGTCCATTTTTAGGCTGCAAAGAGTAACAGGTTTTCTGCCAAGTTGGAAAGCCCACTAACCTGAGAAAGTTGAACTGGAGTCGCTGTTTTGCTTTCGGGTCGGGCCGGGCGGAGTTTCTTTCATTTGCCAGGGGGCGGAGTGCTAGCAGATTTTGCCGCGGCTTAGCGGCTTACATGGCAAAGCGTGGAAACTAAGCGGCAAACACTCAGACCCTATTTCTTGACTGCTATTTGGTTGGATCTTTAGACTTTAACTTTTTGAGAAATCAAGGGATTTTCCACTGAACCCCCAAAAAGTTAAACTTTTTGCAGGGGGGTCAACAGCAACCAAGTTGTCAAGAGAATGGGAGAGGGTTTGGCTCGGAAGAAAGCTGGTTGGCTGGCGCAACAACGGGTGGCTGTCACCAACGGGCGAAGCAGAGGTAATCACGCAATCCGCATGTGACTGCTTTCTCCCTGTGATTGCTTTGAACCCCAATTGGCAACAAATAACAAGCGTTACCAGCAAGTGGAAGACCAAAAGGTCATCAATGTGCTGAGACCCGGGGAACCAATTCAAACAAAGTTGTGCACGGGAGCTGCAAGATTGTTCAAATATGTGACCCGTTCAAGTTAGAATCCCAATTGATTCAAAAGGCACATGATTGAATGCCTCTGCAGCTTGCTGAACATATGCAATTCGATGGGCACGGTGCGGCCCTCAACGTTTCCGCTGCGAGCCTCAAGGCCCAATTGGTCAGCTCGAAACTTGATTCGAATCAAGCAAATGGTGTTTCTGTTTTAGGGACCAGGCAAAAAATGTAGTTTTCCTCTTGGTTTTCCTTTTAAAGCTTCAAAACAGGTCAAAAAAGACACCCAAATCATGCTACCCACCCGAAGTGTTCAGGCGATTGATGAGCCGGATGACCTCGAGCGCGCCTATGCCTTCGACGACTTGCTGTCGCCAGGCGCGTGTTTTCGCGGGCTGAGAGGACTGAGAGGCGGGGGCGCCGCTTAGACTTGCGCATGTGCAAACTTTGGCGCACTCTGCTTGGTTGCATTGATAACATTTGGACAGAAACACGCAGGCATTTCAGCCAGCAAAGCGTGATTCCACCACTACCACTCCCAGGTTCTGGACCTCAACCCTTTAGATATTATCCCTTTTCACAACCAAATGGTAGCTGTGCGGCTCGTGATTGTAACTTGCTTGTGACAGCCCTCTTTCCTTCGCACACGCCAACCATAGGCCAGATGTGGAAGTTGTAACTTCCGGTTGCAAGGCCGGCTGTCAGCAGCTTCCAAACGTCAAACCTTGCCGGAGCCTTGTTTTCATACCTGCCGCCTTTGCAAGATGCGTGAATGCAAAAAGAGGGCCCGCCGTTTTGATAGCCCCCACCATGCTTTTGCTCGGTTGCTTTCTGCTCCCTTGCTAGAAGCTTAACTTTTAGTGGAAAACCCATTAGTTGGCAAAAAGTTAAAGTCCTAGAAGTTCGTCCCAGGCCAAGGTCCCTCAAAAACGAGATCGAACCTGAAGTCCCTGCGAACATATACCTTTTTCCTTGGCATTTCTTTGCACTAGAGAGCTCGGACGGAAACGGGCTCACAGGTCCTCTTGGGATTCCAATCGGGTCAGATCGCACGCAAGAGCCATTGGCAGAAATCAAGGCTTAGCCTTGCCAACCCCTGGTTGAGTGGCATGTTCCAATTGGTAGCTTCCGGGAAGGCGGTTGGGCAGTTCGACTTGCCACGCTTCCATGACATCCTTCCCAAGTTGCTACGAGTGATACTGTAAGCCTGCAGATGTGTCCAGGCGCTTCGGCGTTCAAGCCTCCAGCGCGTCCCGGGCCGTCGCCGAAGGACGGCTTTGGTCTGATTATATGTGGGCGGGCAATGTCTCATTCAAGGACAGATGTGCTTTGAATGATAAAGTGATGGCCTTGTGTTGTGACGTATTGGATTGGATGTCACACCCTGTGCGTGGTGCGAGGTGTGTGTGTGTGTGTGACATGCCGCAGGCTGATGCTGCAAGGACTGCGCAAGAGGAGCTAGCCAAAGAAGCAGCTGACATCGGAGGCGGGATTCCAAAAGGTGAGGAAAGAGCGATGCTGGCACAGAGCTCAGCCACGGCCGAGCAAATGGCTCAGCAAGTTCGCTTGGCCAAAGATGCCGCTGAAGCACAGTGCGCAAGGCAGGAAAGAATCCAAAGAGAAGCAGAGGCTATGGAGGCAGCTAAAGCCAAAAAGGAGGAGGAGGACCGCCTGGCCAAAGAGGCAGAAGAGGCTGCCAAGAAGGAAGAGGAGGAGCGCCTGGCCAAAGAGGCAGAAGCGGCGGCCACGAGGGAAGAGGAGGAGCGTCTGGCCAGAGAGGCAGAAGAGGCTGCCAAGAAGGAAGAGGAGGAGCGCCTGGCCAGAGAGGCAGAAGAGGCTGCCAAGAAGGAAGAGGAGGAGCGCTTGGCCACAGAGGCTGAAGAGGCTGCGAAGAAGGAAGAAGAGGAGCGCCTGGCCAGAGAGGCAGAAGAGGCTGCAAAGAAGGAAGAGGAGGAGCGCCTGGCCAGAGAGGCAGAAGAGGCGGCCAGGAGGGAAGAGGAGGAGCGCCTGGCCAAAGAGGCAGAAGAGGCTGCAAAGAAGGAAGAGGAGGAGCGCATGGCCAAAGAGGCAGAAGAGGCGGCCAAGAAGGAAGAGGAGGAGCGCCTGGCCAAAGAGGCAGAAGAGGCTGCCAAGAAGGAAGAGGAGGAGCGAGAGGCAGAAGAGGCTGCAAAGAAGGAAGAAGAGGAGCGCCTGGCCAGAGAGGCAGAAGAGGCTGCCAAGAGGGAAGAGGAGGAGCGCCTGGTCAAAGAGGCAGAAGAGGCGGCCAGGAGGGAAGAGGAGGAGCGCCTGGCCAAAGAGGCAGAAGAGGCGGCCAAGAAGGAAGAGGAGGAGCGCCTGGCCAAAGACGCAGAAGAGGCTGCGAAGAAGGAAGAGGAGGAGCGCCTGGCCAAAGAGGCAGAAGAGGCGGCCAGGACGGAAGAGGAGGAGCGCCTGGCCAAAGAGGCAGAAGAGGCTAACAAGAAGGAAGAGGAGGAGCGCCTGGCCAGAGAGGCAGAAGAGGCTGCCAAGAAGGAAGAAAGGGAGAGTCTGGCCAAAGAGGCAGAAGAGGCGGCCAAGAAGGAAGAGGAGGAGCGCCTGGCCAAAGAGGCAGAAGAGGCTGCGAAGAAGGAAGAGGAGGAGCGCCTGGCCAAAGAGGCAGAAGAGGCTGCAAAGAAGAAAGAGGAGGAGCGCGTGGCCAAAGAGGCAGAAGAGGCGGCCAGGAGGGAAGAGGAGGAGCACCTGGCCAAAGAGGCAGAAGAGGCGGCCAGGAGGGAAGAGGAGGAGCGCCTGGCCAAAGAGGCAGAAGAGGCTGCCAAGAAGGAAGAGGAGGACCGCCTGGCCAAAGAGGCAGAAGAGGCTGCCAAGAAGGAAGAGGAGGACCGCCTGGCCAAAGAGGCAGAAGAGGCGGCCAGGACGGAAGAGGAGGAGCGCCTGGCCAGAGAGGCAGCAGAGGCCGCAAAGAAGGAAGAGGAGGAGCGCCTGGCCAGAGAGGCAGAAGAGGCTGCAAAGAAGGAAGAGGAGGAGCGCATGGCCAAAGAGGCAGAAGAGGCGGCCAAGAAGGAAGAGGAGGAGCGCATGGCCAAAGAGGCAGAAGAGGCGGCCAAGAAGGAAGAGGAGGAGCGCCTGGCCAAAGTGGCAGAAGAGGCTAACAAGAAGGAAGAGGAGGAGCGCCTGGCCAGAGAGGCAGAAGAGGCTGCCAAGAAGGAAGAGGAGGAGAATCTGGCCAAAGAGGCAGAAGAGGCGGCCAAGAAGGAAGAGGAGGAGCGCCTGGCCAAAGAGGCTGAAGAGGCTGCGAAGAAGGAAGAGGAGGAGCGCGTGGCCAGAGAGGCAGAAGAGGCTGCCAAGAAGGAGCTCGATTCGACAGCCAGTTGGTTAGGCCAGTCGACTTGCCACCACAGCATTTGTTTCCCCAGCTCCTGCAGCACCCACTCCTGAACAAATTTGATGGGTCAAGTACGCCAAATGGCCATTGATTCACTCACGGTTTCTCGCAGTTGTGAGCCGAGACAAAAGCAGGACTTGCTGGGGCCTAGTGCTGCGCATGCTGCGCATGGCATCGAGGACAGGGGCTAGCGCGCGCATGGGTGCTGACTGGCGGTTGCAAGCAGGGCCAAAACTCTCTCAAGAGTGCTAGCTGTTGCCAGCAGCGTCGTCAAAGAGGTGACAAGGCGGCAGAGCATGGGGGCAATGGCGAAGAATTCAAGATCACCAGGACGATGACCTGCTTGGCGGGCCTAGCGTTTCATCGCGGCAGCCGGACGCGCACCAGGACTGGGAAGCGGAATGCTGCAGCACACTTGGTGTTGAATCAGAGCAAATAGAGCAAGAAAGCCAGAGGAATGATAGAGACATGATACCTTGCAGCAGGATGCTTAGGTTGGCTCGTGTTGGGTCACGTTGCTTGACAGAGACTTTAGCCTACACTTGGCATGCAATGCAGATAGCTTAGATTGTCAGAAACGTGTCGAGGCAAGACGGTGCTATTTCCCGTTGCTTACGCACTCTGCTATGTCACAATGTGAAGTCAGTGCTTGCGCTAGCACAAAGATGTTGCCTGGATCACGTCGCCGCTTTCCTTTTGTTGCGGCGTGCCTTTTGCACTCATCAAGCCTTGGTTCTTGTATTTCCTGGTGACACCAGCTGGTATATAATTCTCGTTTGTCCTCCTCACTGTCCAACACAGTTCGGGTTGCGCTTTCTTGGACTGCTTTCGCAGGACTTGCTGGGGCCTAGTGCTGCGCATGCTGCGCATGCTGCGCATGCTGCGCATGGCATCGAGGACAGGGGCTAGCGCGCGCATGGGTGCTGACTGGCGGTTGCAAGCAGGGCCAAAACTCTCTCAAGAGTGCTAGCTGTTGCCAGCAGCGTCGTCAAAGAGGTGACAAGGCGGCAGAGCATGGGGGCAATGGCGAAGAACTCAAGATCACCAGGACGATGACCTGCTTGGCGGGCCTAGCGTTTCATCGCGGCAGCCGGACGCGCACCAGGACTGGGAAGCGGAATGCTGCAGCACACTTGGTGTTGAATCAGAGCAAATAGAGCAAGAAAGCCATGATAGAGACATGATACCTTGCAGCAGGATGCTTAGGTTGGCTCGTGTTGGGTCACGTTGCTTGACAGAGACTTTAGCCTACACTTGGTATGCAATGCGGATAGCTTAGATTGTCAGAAACGTGTCGAGCCAAGGCGGTGCTATTGTCTGCTGCTTACGCATTCTGATATGTCACAATGTGAAGTCAGTGCTTGCGCTAGCACAAAGATGTTGCCTGGATCACGTCGCCGCTTTCCTTTTGTTGCGGCTTGCCTTTTGCACTCATCAAGCCTTGGTTCTTGTATTTCCTGGTGACCAACCCGCAGACCAGCTGGTATATAATTCTCGTTTGTCCTCCTCACTGTCCAACACAGTTCGGGTTGGTCTTTCTTGGACTGCTTTCGCAGGACTTGCTGGGGCCTAGTGCTGCGCATGCTGCGCATGCTGCGCATGCTGCGCATGGCATCGAGGACAGGGGCTAGCGCGCATGGGTGCTGACTGGCGGTTGCAAGCATGGCCAAAACTCTGTGAAGAGTGATAGCTGTTGCCAGCAGAGTCGTCAAAGAGGTGACAAGGCGGCAGAGCATGGGGGCAATGGCGAAGAACTCAAGATCACCAGGACGATGACCTGCTTGGCGGGCCTAGCGTTTCATCGCGGCAGCCGGACGCGCACCAGGACTGGGAAGCGGAATGCTGCAGCACACTTGGTGTTGAATCAGAGCAAATAGAGCAAGAAAGCCAGAGGAATGATAGAGACATGATACCTTGCAGCAGGACGCTTAGGTTGGCTCGTGTTGGGTCACGTTGCTTGACAGAGACTTTAGCCTACACTTGGTATGCAATGCGGATAGCTTAGATTGTCAGAAACGTGTCGAGGCAAGGCGGTGCTATTTTCTGTTGCTTACGCATTCTGATATGTCACAATGTGAAGTCAGTGCTTGCGCTAGCACAAAGATGTTGCCTGGATCACGTCGCCGCTTTCCTTTCGTTGCGGCTTGCCTTTTGCACTCATCAAGCCTTGGTTCTTGTATTTCCTGGTGACCAACCCGCAGACCAGCTGGTATATAATTCTCGTTTGTCCTCCTCACTGTCCAACACAGTTCGGGTTGGGCTTTCTTGGATTGCTTTGGCAGGACTTGCTGGGGCCTAGTGCAGCGCATGCTGCGCATGGCATCGAGGACAGGGGCTAGCGCGCATGGGTGCTGACTGGCGGTTGCAAGCATGGCCAAAACTCTGTGAAGAGTGATAGCTGTTGCCAGCAGAGTCGTCAAAGAGGTGACAAGGCGGCAGAGCATGGGGGCAATGGCGAAGAATTCAAGATCACCAGGACGATGACCTGCTTGGCGGGCCTAGCGTTTCATCGCGGCAGCCGGACGCGCACCAGGACTGGGAAGCGGAATGCTGCAGCACACTTGGTGTTGAATCAGAGCAAATAGAGCAAGAAAGCCATGATAGAGACATGATACCTTGCAGCAGGATGCTTAGGTTGGCTCGTGTTGGGTCACGTTGCTTGACAGAGACTTTAGCCTACACTTGGTATGCAATGCAGATAGCTTAGATTGTCAGAAACTTGCTGTCTTGCTGTCGACGCAAGGCGGTGCTATTTTCTGTTTCTGACTCATTTTGATATGTCACAATGTGAAGTCAGTGCTTGCGCTAGCACAAAGATGTTGCCTGGATCACGTCGCCGCTTTCCGTTTGTGCCCGCTTTCCTTTTGCACCCAGTCCTCGTTTGTCCTTTCCACTGTCCAACACAGTTCAGGTTGGGCTTTCTTGGACTGCTTCGGCAGGACTTGCTGGGGCCTAGTGCTGCGCATGCTGCGCATGCTCCGCATGCTGCGCATGGCGTCGAGGACAGGGGCTAGTGCGCGCATGGGTGCTGACTGGCGGTTGCAAGCAGGGCCAAAACTCACTCAAGAGTGCTAGTTGTTGCCAGCAGTGTCGTCAAAGAGGTGACAGGGCGGCAGGGCATGGGGGCAATGGCGAAGAACTCAAAATCACCAGGACGACCTGCTTGGCGGGCCTAGCGTTACATCGCGGCAGCCGGACGCGCACGAGGACTGGGAAGTGACAGCGTCAGATACGCTTTGTGCGGCGGATGTTTGCCATGGTGCCTATTTTGCAATTTGTCGAGGCCCAAATTGCCAGCATGCATGCCCTGGAACATTACCAATGTCCCTGGGTTCAGCAGTTCGCAAACTAAGGCTGTTGCACTCCGTCTAGTCCAAGATGCTTAAATTCATGTTCATCCAGACTTCTTCGAACGGGAATTTCAGCGGAAGGGGTTCAATCCCCGCTGCATTTGTTCGTGTGTGCAACTAGCTCATGGCATCTTGCAGGGTTGTCAAGCCAAGTCGACGATGCGTGTGCATCCCATGGGCCGACGGGCGCTTCGAATCTGGCCGATGTAAAACTTTCCGGACTCAGAAGAACAACTGTTACATTTTCACCATGTAATGATTGGTCTCACTGATAGTCTGCCTGTTCCATTGAAAACAGCAGTGCCGTCATGTTTGTCCCTAGTCATCCAGTGCAGCATTTTGTGTGTATAAGTCATGTAACTGAGGCACCCATGCGAAGAACCATAACAGCTATGCTTCCAGAAGCAAATTGGATGGCGAATAGATGAATAGATAGCTGATGGATACACAGATAGATGGATCATTAGATAGACAAGTGGAAAGATAGAAAACTTCACAGATAGGCAGACAAACACATGGCAACATTCATAGGTAGATTCTAAATTCTTAGATAGATGGATAGATAGATAGATAGAACAGCGCGCTACGTAGGCAAGCAGATTGACAGTCAACAAAGTAGACCGATAGCACTGGCAGGAAGGTACATAGACAGATTGACCGATGGGCAGATCAACAGATAGGTGAGGCTAGGGGTGATGCGACGAGATGAACTTGCATGAGAACATGATGGCCAAATCCATAGATCGATCGATCGGTCAACATGGAGATAGTCAAACTGCAAAGGCTGACGCAAAGATAGCAAGCCGGACAGACAGGTAGGCGCGTAGATAGGCAGGTTGATAGGTAGACAAAACATAGGTGAAAACCATAGCATATTTATTTGCATATGCATATATGTGTGTTTTGTTGCTTATTTAAATTGATAGATAAATAGATAGATAAACGAGTCAATTGGCAAGCAAATGGATAGGCAAACTCATACGCAGATAGACATGCCACGGTAGCTTTGGAATATTTGCTTGCATTCGGGCTCTGGCATTTATCAGGATTGTTTCTTAATTTGAGGGTGTGTGTGTGTGTGTGTGCTGTGTGTTTTGTGCGTGTGTTTGTCGCACGCTGTGTTCCTGGTCTCACGAGCCAGTTGCAGAGCGGCCCCTGTTGCTCAGTAGGGTTCTGAAGAACTACGAGAGTAACAACACAAGCATGCTGACGCTTGAACTGAGTTGAATGGCTGTTTGTGTGCAGGGCTGGGCTTTCTTGACTGGAGGGCGAAAAGCAAAAGCACTGCCATCCTTCTGCTAACGCCACATCAAGCCCACAAAGAAATACTCTGGACTTCAGATTGCGCCTGTGGTTGACAGGCGCCCTTTGTAACTCGTGTTTCGGTTGGTCTCCAGAACTTGCCACGTTGTTGGGCTAGGCTTTGCACAACGCCTTGCAGGGAGCGGCACAGATTGTGACGAAGGCTAGTGGCCGACATAATTTCCCGGCAATGGGTCACCTACAAGGAGCCTCCTCTACATGCTGGCTGTTTGCGTGTGTTTGATTTGAAGCTCGTCCATGACAAAGTGATAACCCCGACGGCGCATGTTTTTCTTGACGCCACGTGGCACAAGTTCCCGTTGCTCAATTGGAGTTTTGGCGTAGGCACCGGTGACTGCTCGCCAGGACCTGTTGGGAGGCAGTCTTGCCAGCCGGCCCCCTGACGAGGACGACCTCCTTTGAGCTATGCAGCGCCCGTGATTTCGGCGCGCGTTCCGTCTACCGGGTTGCCGCAAGGAGTGGCTAGACTGGTAGTTGGTTCACGTAAAAGGGGAACTCAGCATGATATCCACTGGTTGGAAGGACGGACAGAACTGGAGTTTGTGAACTTTGTGAACGTGGAGGGCCCTGTTTGAGGCTGAAATAGCGGAGGTAAACAGCAGCAAGGATTTCTCAACGGTGCAAGTTGCACACGTGGTTCTGGTGCCGGATTGATTGGATTGCGCAGGGTGTGTTTCACTCACCGTCGAAATGGCAATTGCCACAGCGCCACATTTGCTGGCCTGGCCCGAGGAAGCAGGCTGAGAGGGTCCCAAATTTGCCCGATGCGTGTTCCGGATCGAAGGCTGACGGGGCTCGCTGCCCCAAACAGATTTGCAAGCATGAGCCATCCTGTTGACGCTGATCGTACCAAAGTGGGGACCCCCGCGCCCACCCATTGTCAAAGTCATGCGTGGCCTTTTGATCGTGCTGTGGCCATGGCAACCCAGGACAGGAATGCCAGATTGCAGAAAGGGGCGGATAGCAATGGATTGCAATGGATAACATCATGCACAGCCTGTACGACCAGCGCAGGGCTGATATTTTGTGGGCTCAGTGGTTGAAAGCTGATGAGCAGAAAGTGGCAGCATGCGGGTCCCATTGCCATGTAAAGCTGGCTTGCGTTCCACCATCTTTCACACGCGTGTTTAGCTGTCATGGTTTCCTCGGCGTGTTGCAAGTTGTATCTTGGATTTCTCTTTGCATGGAACTTGACGGAGGGGTGATTCAGCATGGGGGGTCGTTTGAAGAAGGCCTGTCCCAAAACACCATCGATCCTCCGAGAGAGAGTACCTGAGGTCGTCTGTCAGCGTGGCTGCCCGGGCTTCTATGACTGATCGATCAAGTTGAATGCCCTGGAGTGAGATGGGTGAGATCGCTTTTTCGAGGATGTAAGGTGACCACATCTACGATAACCGCTACCTACTCCTGGCGCAGTTCATTTTTCTGTTTGGGCAGCGCAGCGCTAGTGGTTGCAGATTCATTGCTTGCCTCTCAGGTAGTTCCGTGCCCATGTTTGAAAAGCCTGCCGCTCACTTGCAGGCTGCAGACATGCAGATTACATGTGACTCGAGTTTTCTGTCATCTTCTGCGCGGGCCGAGGCCAAGTAGTCAGGCGCCGGCTGTTGCCTGCGGGAGGGACTTGCAGGTGATGTCGCGTGCTTTAACCGTCCCGGAAACTGCTTCCCGAAGTCTTGCAAACATAGGGGCTTGCTCCCAGCAGACTGCCCTTCAGGTTGTGAACAAAATTAGGCATGGCTCGATCTAGGCCCAGCTGCCCAGTCATGTACAACTGCCAGCACCACGACGTGAAACAAACAACTTTTCGAGCTACTCTTCATTGCATAATGAACAACACGACTGGCTGGGATCGCCCAGCTTGCGGGGAACAGCCAGCCGAACCGGTTGGAAACTTGCACGGCACGGCAGAGCTTCAGTCCCCTTTCCCACTGTGGCAGGTTAGACTCCAGCAAGACTTCCGAGCTCCGAAGTGGAGGTTGGCGATGTGTTGAATCTCGGGCAACGTGGTCTTTGTTCATTTCTGTTTGCTACAGTTTCCGGGCGTTACCCCAGCTGAACGGCTCAACCCCGCAAACCGCCTGTCCTGCAAATGACACATGTCAGTATCAAGCAAAATATCCTCCGCACGGGCAGGTCTGCCGCCGTGCCGTGAGGCGAGCACTTGGGGACGCAGGTTTGAACCCGGCAGCCGAACCCCAAAGAAAGCGTGGCAATGGAATGATTGGCACTTATCCCGAGGTGGGGCTTAAACTCCTGCGATCTACACTGGCAAGTTTGAACCTAGGGATGCTCAAGCAAATGCACGTAGCATTTGCTCTACAGCTGCCAAAAGAGGCTCTCTCATTGCACTTTGGGGTTCCAAGTGCCAGCCCATGCGTTCGAAGGCAGCTTGCACCTTCCGGCCTAGGCAAACCAGCCTGAGATCTCAGACTTGGAGGTGACATCGACGCACCGTACCGCTGTCCCGAATCGAGAGGAAATTAGAGGGGGTCCCCGAAGGTGTACCGCATGGGGCCCGACAACTGCACCTGTGCCTGTGTTAGGACAGGGCGAGTTACCCAGGAATCCAACAATGAAAAGCAAATTCTTGCTTAGTGATTCTGACATGTTTAGTGGTCACACATGCAATTCCTGTTCAGCCAGTACGGACCCTTGATCTCTCTCAGGCCCTCATTCGGGAGGAGTCGGTCTCATTGCGCGCCAGCTCCTGGCTGGAATGTCCGCGCGCCGTGCAGTGGAGTCTGGCTCAGCGCAAGAGATTTCCGATCAACTGACAATACAGCAGCTTGCACTACAACTGCTTAGCGGGAAGTGAACAGGCACCACACCTTGCAAGCATGATTGATCACGGGGCTACAAAGAGTCGATCAGAGTGGCTTCCCCCAATTGCCCAAGCTGATGGGCAATGCAGGTGCGCCCCGCCCAATGGCCAAGGCGGAAATGCACCCCGCGTGCGCATCCTCCTCCTCCTCCGGGCTGTGCCTCAGCTGGAGTGGTAGATCTTTGTCGCCTGCTGCTTTCGGGGAGCTTGGCGCACGTCCATTGCCGTATCTTGCGGACCAAACGACCCAGTGCATGTTCTTTCCATATCAGACTTCCCGCTCGCAACTGGTTTTCTTGGCGAGCTCTGCTCATCGGCCATACGTCTTTGTTTGAGCGCTTAGCGCTCAGGGATTCAACATAACAGAGATTCTAATTAATATTCATAATCATGCAACCCGACATGGATAATTTTGCAAAAATGTCGGCCGCCGTGCAAATGACTGGGACCTTGAAAAGCTGACCGTTGCTTGTCCTGAACCACCCCCCCTCTCTCCTCTCCTCTTAAGTCCCCAAGTCAGGACCCTTTAGCTCAAACATTCTCATTACCAGCTGTTCCAGAGGATCTTTTGGTTTTGGGTTGCATCCTTTCTCCATCCGTGGAACTGCAAAAAGTCTTCAAGTCCACAAGACCCCTTAACTGTTGAGGATCTCCTTGTCCTGCTTTCAAGGATCCTTTGGTTTGTGCAGCCCTGCGAGGCTTTGGCAGTTCGGCCTCCTGGCCGCGGCCCTGGCGGCCTACGGCGCGACCATGCCGGCGCTGGGCGTGGCGCTCGGGGCGCAGCTGGCGGTGGCCCACCGCCCGGGCGAGGGCCACCGCTGGCGCTGGGACCCGCGGCCCTTCTGCGCGCTGATGGCCCGGGGGGCGGGGGGGGCGAGGGCCGGGCTCCGGGCATGCGGGACGATTTTTGCGCCGGGGGCGCCCATGCTTGCGGCTCCAAATGCAAGTTTCGAGGTTCTTGTGTGTAGTCCATATTCATGACAGTTACAAATGGAAAAAGGTGTCTGTAGTTGTTACATTACATTCTTTGAATTCATCAAGCTCACATTGACTCAACTGCATTTGTGACTCGGATCCATGCATGAGTCATCAAAGTGACACCTAGTTCTGTCTAAGTGTGATTGACGCGAGATTGGTGTCATGGCGAAAATGCAAATGAAGGGCTTTGTCCTGTAAGAGGAGCCGAGAGCAGGCGACATTTGGGTGTATCTGTTTTTTTGGCAAACGTTGGTTGGCTTTAATGTGGAAATGCAAGGAACAGTTCCCTAAGAGACACCTGCGGGAGTCTGGGTGGGCATCCTCCAGACGACTTGGCAAAACCCCGCTCAGCTCAACGCGAACAAGCCGGGTGATTCGCCATGCCCTTCTTTGATCTGTTGCTCGTTTCTGCTGGTTGTTTACATCCACAATCTCAAGCTTAATTACTGCGGCAGAGCACCTTGCCTCAACAAACATGCATTTGGACCACGACACACACACACACACCAAGCAAAGAATCAGTGCAAGTCAAGCCACCAGGCCAATGGATGCCTCTATATACATGTTCCGGCCTGTTTTTGGTGGATACCAGACACGGGTGTTGTCCCTACCTCCAAATTTACCTCCCCCCGTTTGGGACCACCGTAGATCTTTACCTTTCACACCAATTATGAGCAAGTGGCTTAAACCAAACAACTTGGGGTTGCGCAGGTTTCGGTCTTTCCTTCCATATGCCTAGGTGCAATTGGGGTGCCAGTTTTTGTTAGCCACTGCATCTAGGTTTAGAATTGCGCGCGGGGCAAGCGGGTCCCGTGCTTCAGGTACTCCTCACAGTCTACCTCTCCACCTACCCTTGGCATGGCTTCCCCGGCGCCTGCGCCGCCCGCGGCTGGCCGAAGCGATGGCGGAACCTAGTGACCTGCACTGCCGTGTGCGCGGCCGCCACCCTGCGCCCCGACTGGGGAATCGGAGGAGTAAAACCCCCGGACCAGCGGTGCCCTGTTTGTTTCCATTCCAAGAGCGCCCTTGTCAGAATCTCCCCTTTTCCTTTAGTATCCGAGACCCCCAGTGGGTTGCTTTCTTGGTCGACTTCTTTGGGAGAAAGAGTGCCCCTTTTCAAACCCATGGAAATCGACTGGGTTCCTACGTTTTCCAGAGGCCCCAAACCATTCCACGAACAAATCGCAGAGCAAAAGAAGATGACAAACCTGTAAAGACGAGTGTAGAACACTATGTGTAGATAGACATGCAGGTTTATGTGTATATAGACATGCAGATTTATGCCTATGTGTATTTGGCATATGCATTTGCTTTCTGAATTGGGGGTAGGAAACCTTATTGGATCTCCATGTCACTGTGGTCAAGTCTGCAGTTTTCATTGGCAAGTGATTCGAGTGAGACTAGCAAAGGCGTAGGGTGCCCCTGCCCTAAATTCCACCAACCTTTGAGCAGATGGTGACGGTGCAATATTCGGGCGACTCTGGTCTTTGGAGTTGTCCGATTTTCTAAACGCCCATCCTGCTCAGAAACCACTCGTTTGGCGGGTGTTGGCGCATTTGCCGACAAGCATCGCTGACCTGCATGGGGAGGAAGACTTAAGCAGGAGGCACTTTGGACACGTCCTACAGGCATTGGCATGATTTTCAAAGCTGGGCTGAAAACAAGTTTAAAACGACTTGAAGATGAGGGAAGGTAGACGACGTGAAGTATGTATACAAGTCATAGACGTAATCAACACCCGTGGCGTGGAATGTGTTTCATGTTCTTTTTTGAACAAGAAGCTTTGTTTTCTTTTATGTTTGTTCAGTGTCGAGGGCCCTCGCTCGCAGGACATGTGGGAGGACGCTCGCTCGCATGGTAGCATTCACAGGCATGTCAGTCCTCGTTTTCTTCACTACGCCAGCGCTATACATCGCCATATCGTTTAAGTGGCATGTTGCAGGCAAGCCTTAGCCTTGACACACACAACATCTTGCACTCCGCCAGCGCCAACAGCAACCCCAACTCGAACCTTCGAAATGTTGGACCTGAAAAGCAGTGCGATGCGCTGCCAGTGTCTCCCCAGAATCTGCAGGCTAGGGCGTCTGCTCTTTGAAAGTTCTTAGTCAGGGTCTCTTGTCCTTTCTTTTCATATCTCACAAGGGGTGCCTAGTTCCAAAGGCGTAGACCTTGGACGTAGGGAAGCTGGCCCCACATCATTCTTTACATGGGTGTCTTTTTGTTGATGCCCTTTTTCGGGGGTTAAGGAAGCCGCAGGGACACCAACCAGCTTGGGCCAGGCGCCAAGGGGTCCTTCAGCTTCCCACATCTATGGCAATGTTTGGCCGGGCCCTGCATTGGTTTGCGAACGAGCGACCCTGTGGTTTGGTTTGACGACAGGTCTACTATCATGAAGCGGCCCGGGTCGAGATACATCTACGATGCCCTGTGGTGCGTGCACGGCTACTGGCTAATTCTCGCCACCAAAGCCATGTGCGACCTGTTCACAGAGTGCAGCCTGCCAGCGCAGGCCTTGACTGGAAGCATGGCAGTTACGATGGAGGCGACGGTTCGCAATGAAATGCCGTATCGAAAGTGTCCATAAAACAAACACACAGAGTAACTGCAACCATGCCAGGCAACCGACTTGCAACCATAGAAAGGGGCGCGCATGGAATGTCGGATTGGCCTTTGCGTTACCTTTGGGGCCCGACGGATTGGTTCAAGGCATTCTTGACCCGTTCGCATTGCAGGCGGTGATGTTCGGGTGGATGGCCTACATGGCAAGGATCCGGCAGCCCTGCGTGGTTGGCATGTTTGATAGCAGAAGGTGGGTCCAAAGCATGTGCAACGCTTACCTCGGCAGCTGCGTTGCATACACCCTGGCCTTGGAAGACAAAGGCGTGGGGTGCTGACTTTCCAGGTGTTATACGTCTTGTTTTGCGCAATGCAGGCCGTCCGTCTTGTGTCAGCTACCAATTGGTAGCACAAAGGCTTGTCAGTCAGTAACAGCTTGGATGATGGATAGTTACGTCACGTCTCCCTGAGCTGAGCATGCATGTACATGCTTGTTCCGGATCGTGACATTTGGTGATGTAGTGGAATACAGCAGCATTGGACGGCAGCCGAAGCCATGAAGAAACACATTGACCTCTTGAATCTTGAACCAAGCTGGCTTCGCCACATCGCCTGAATCTCGAAGCCTTGTGAGGCCATTGGTGGCACTTCATGATGGTCTCCCTCCTCTGCCGGAGCAGTTTCCTCCTCATCTTCTGCTCGCTCAACGTCGGCAAGGCGGAACGGCCCAGCTCACCTGCCGGGCTTCGAACGACGGGGGCGTGGGCGCCCTCCAAGGCAACCAAATCAAGCTGCGTCCCTTGTTACTTTGGCTGATCACGGGGAAAAAAAAAAACAAGTACATCACCAGAGGGTTTATCTTGTCACCCCTCTCTTTAGGGAAAAAGGCTCGCACACCAACGGTTTTCTCCAAGAAGGTCCAAAGGCAAGCCATAAAGCAGATCACACTGGAGGGATGCAACCGCAATTTGGCACATCCTTCCCAGTGTCCAAGAAGCTGTGTGGCCCCACAATCCACAAACTGACTTCAAGATGGATGGGATTTAAGATCCAAGATCCAGGAAAAGTGACTAAGTGGCTTCAACCTTGGGAGGTCCACACACGAACACTTACATCATTTTCTATTTGTGTCCCCCATGGCTAGCTCAACATGGCCATGGATTTAAGTAGGGAACCTCACAAGTTGGACACAAATGGGTGTGGCTCAAAATTAAACAGCTGGGGTTACGCAGGTGTTAGTGATTGTTTCCATTTGCCAAGGTGCCATTTCGGTACATTTTCTTGAAGGGTCCCTCCCTCTTCAGGTGATGTGCCGCCTCCACAGCTTTCGGCTGCTTTGCTTGGAGGAGCGGCGTGTGAAAGGCGTGCCACAGCAGCAGGCGCACTGGGCCAAAGGCGTGGTTCGCATGGATCTCATCATCAGCGTCGTGGTGTGCTTGACGAGTTTACGTGCCTTCGGCTCTTGGGGTGTACTTTTTGGAGGGTCGCCTTTTTGGGGGGCTGGTTTAAAGGGAAACCGAAGGAAAACGAGACACATTTTGGGGGCAGGACCCCTTGAGACAAACCCATGTTCACACTGCAAACCAGCATGGCAACAACGGAAAGCGACAGCATGCAGCTCGCGTGTTGCATCTATATCCCGTGGATTTTGGAGCATGTTGGGCAAAGATTACGCATGCAAAATGCGTGCTGTCTGGTTCTGTGCCTATTGTGTATTTTGGCAGCCGTTCTATTTTGCTTTTTGTGCATGCATTGGGTAGGACATGTTGCCTTTCTTTTTGGGATGTTGTATGCATGTGTATTTTGCTTGATTTGGCAATGCATTTTTGGGCATACTTCATGCCGGCACCAGGCTGTGTGCAGTTTGGCATGCAGCATTCACTTGCGTGCTTGTGTTTGCTAGCATTTTGCATTGGTAATGCATTGTTGGGTGCTATATCGCTACCGTGTCTTCTCACATTTTGCACGCATGTAGAATGAATTTTGAAGCATTTTGGGCAACAAGTAGGCATGCAAATGCGTGCTGTCTTGTGCTGTGCCTTTTGTGTGCATTTTGGCGTGCCGCTCTGTTTGGATTTTTTGTGCGTGCATTGGGTAGAACATGTTGCCTTTCTTCTTGCGATGTTGTATGCATGTTTATTTTACATTCATTGGTTGTGCATTCTGTGGCATACTTCATGCACGCACAACGCTGTTTGCAGGTTGGCATGCAGCATACACTTGAGTGCTTGTGCTTGCTAGCATTTTACATCTATGTTGTTTTCCATGCGTTGGTTATTCATGTTTGGGCATACCTCATGCATGCACGAGGCATGCAGAATCGCCACTGTGTTTGCTTGCATTTTGCATGTATATTGCTTAAGTGTTGGAGCATTTTGGGCAAAGATTCATGCAAAATGTGTGCTGTCTTGTTCCGTGCCTTCTGTGTGCAGTTTGGCATGCCTTTCTGTTTGAGATTTTGTCTGCATATGTGTCTTGCATGCATTGGTTATGCATATTTGGGCATACTTCATGCAGAACCAATGCATGCAAGCAACATATATGCAAAATGCTAGCAAACACAATCACGCAAGTGTATGCACCCCCCCCCCAGCAGGCATAGCACAGCATCAGCAGCACGCAGGTGGCTTGCATTTTGCATGCCCTTAGCAATAATTTTGCAGCATTTTGGGCAAACGCCTACTTCCTGCATGCACAAGGCATGCAAACTGCGTTGTTGTTCTTGCTTGCTTTTTGCATGCATGTAGCATGAATGTTGCAGCATGTCGAGCAAACACTATGCATGCAAAAAGCATGCAACATGCGTGCTGTATTGTTCTGGGCCTTTTGTGTGTAATGCATACTGTGTGCTGTTTTTGTTCTGTGCCTTTTGTGTGCATTCTGACATGCAGCTCTATTTGGATTTCCCTTCCTGCTTTGGTTATGTGAGTTGTTACCTTTTTTGGGGATGTTTACATTCTGGGGGAACAAGAGTGACTGAATCATTGCCTCAAAACCAAAAATGCATAACCAATGCATGCAAAGCAACATGACTGCAACATGCTAGCACACACAAGAACGCTGTCCCCCAGCAAGCACAACACAGCATCACCATGTTGTATGTATTTGCATGCATTGGTTATGCATTGTTGGGCATACTTCATGCATGCATTACGCTGTGTGCAGTTTGGCATGCTGCATACACTTGCGTGCTTGTGCTTGCTAGCATTTTACATCTATGTTGTTTTGCATACGTTGCTTATTCATGTTTGGGCATACTGCATGCATGCAGAAGGAACGCAATATCTCTACTGTGTTTGCTCGCATTTTGCGCGGATATTGCATGAAATTTCGGAGCATTTAGGACATTGATTGAGCATGCAAAATGCATGCTGTCTCGTTCTGTGCCTTTTGTGTGCATTTTGGCATGCCGCTCTGTTTTGGATTTTTTTGTGCGTGCATTGGGTAGGACATGTTGCCTTTCTTCTCGGGATGTTGTACGCATGGTTGTGCATTCTGGGGCATACTTCATGCACGCACAAGGCTGCGTGCAGTTTGGAATCCAGCATGCACTTGCGTGCTTGTGTTTGCTACCATTTTGCATTTTTGTTGTTTTGCATGCATTGGTTATTCATGTTTGGGCATACTTCCTTCATGCAATAGGCATGTAAAATCACTACTGTGGTTGCACGCATTTTGCACATGTATTGCATGAAATTTGGAGCATGTTTTGGGCAACGATTACGCATGCAAAATGAGTGCTGTCTTGTTCTGTGCCTTTTGTTTGCATTTAGGCATGCCGTTCTGTTTGTGCGTTGATCGGCTAGGACATGTTGCCCTTCTTTTTGGGATGTTGTATGCAGGTGTATTTTGGATGCATTGGTTATACATTTTTGGGCGCGCTATATGTATGCCCAAGACTGTGTTCATTTTGGCATGCAGTTCTGTCTTGTGGTTTTTGCAAAAGGCATGGAAAACTCATGCTGTATTGTTCTGTGCCTTTGTGTGCATTTTGGCATGCCGTTCTGTTTGGATTTTCTTGCATGCATTGGGCAGGACATGTTGCCCTTCTTGTTGGGATGTTGTCTGCATATGTATCTTGCAAGCATTGGCTATGCATTTTTGGGCATACTTCATACATGCACAAGGCTTGCAAACTGCGTTGTTGTGCTTGCTTCCATTTTGCAGGCAGTTTGCAAGAGTTTTGCAGCATTTCAGGCAAACACTTGCTTCATGCACGCACAAGGCATGCAAGCTGCGTTGTTGTGCTTGCTTGCTTTTTGCATGCATGTAGCATGAATGTTGCAGCATCTCGGGCAAACACTACGCATGCAAAAAGCACGCAACATGCGTGCTGTATTGTTCTGGGCCTTTTGTGTGTGTCTTTTGTGTGCAATGCACACTGTGTGGTGTTTTGTTCTGTGCCTTCTGTGTGCATTTGGACATGCAGTTGTGTTTGGAATTTCTTTCCTGCATTGGTTTTGTTGCCTCAAGAGCAAAAATGCATAACCAATACATGCAAAACGACACAAATGCACATGCTAGCAAACACAAGAACGCAAGTGTATGCTGCATGCCAAACTGCACACAGCCTTCATGCATAAAGCATGCTCGAACCTGTATAACCCATGCATGCAAATACATACAACATCCCACAAAGGAAGGCAATGCTTCATGCCTGCAGAAGGCATGCAATATCTCTACCGTGTTTACTCGCATTTTGCACATGTATTGCATGAAATTTGGAGCATGTTTTGGGCAACGATTACGCATGCAAAATGAGTGCTGTCTTGTTCTGTGCCTTTTGTTTGCATGGCATGCCGTTCTGTTTGTGCGTTGATCGGCTAGGACATGTTGCCCCTCTTTTTGGGATGTTGTATGCATGTGTATTTGGATGCATTGGTTATACATTTTTGGGCGCGCTATATGCATGCCCAACACGATGTTCATTTTGGCATGCAGTTCTGTCTTGTGGCTTTTGCAAAAGGCATGGAAAACTCATGCTGTATTGTTCTGTGCCTTTGTGTGCATTTTGGCATGCCGTTCTGTTTGGATTTTCTTGCATGCATTGGGCAGGAGGTGCCCTTCTTGTTGGGATGTTGTTTGCATATGTATCTTGCTCGCATTGGTTATGCATTTTTCGGCATACTTCATACATGCACAAGGCTTGCAAACTGCGTTATTGTGCTTGCTTCCATTTTGCAGGCAGTTTGCAAGAGTTTTGCAGCATTTCAGGCAAACGCTTGCTTCACGCACGCACAAGGCATGCAAGCTGCGTTGTTGTGCTTGCTTGCTTTTTGCATGCATGTAGCATGAATGTTGCAGCATGTCGAGCAAACACTATGCATGCAAAAAGCATGCAACATGCGTGCTGTATTGTTCTGGGCCTTTTGTGCGTGTGTCTTTTGTGTGCTGTTTTGTTCTGTGCCTTTCGTATGCATTTTGACACGCAGCGTTGGTTCTGTTTTGTTGCCTTCTCTTTGGATGTTGTATTCTGCGGAACAAAAGTGACTGAATCATTGCCTCAAAAGCAAAATGCAGAACCAATGCATGTAAAGCAACACAATTGCAAAATACGAGCAAACACAAGAACGCTTCTGTATACCTTAAGCACAACGCATCATCACCAGCATCACCGGCATCATCTGCAAGGCCCCAACACTGCTCGAAAAATGCAACAAGCTCTGCAAATCAGTGCGGGTCGGACTGCCCCCCCCCCCACCCCTGAATTCCAAAGTTGCTTTCCGTCATCGGCATTGAACCCAAAGGAAAGCAACTTGTTTGTTCCTTTGAGGAGCCCCTTTTTGGGTTCCATGGCAATTTGAAGCTGTCGGCTGATTGCTTTCTCCAAGGGCCTTTCGGCGGTTTCCATATGAAAGGAATGCTTGCGGCCTGCTGGCCCTCCAAATGTTGCAGGAAGAAACAAGGTACATTGAAAACATTGAGAAGTATGACCCAGGGGGTCGCGAAACGGGAAAACCACGTAGGGGTGTTTGTTTAGGGAGACCCGTTGTTTTGTGGGTTGTTTTTTGGGGGGGTCCCCTCAAAAAGAGACCCCCACATGGGTCCGTTTACAAGGGCAAGATGCCGCTTCATATTTGCTCTATTGAAGCTTGGGGAAGCTTGGCATGCTGCTTCGCGCGAGAAGAACATGCATTGCTTCATCCGTTGTGCACGAGAGTGCAACTCACACTGAGGCCCCTAATGCAAACTACGTCTGATGCTGTGACTGCCCCAACGCGGTGCCCAGGCACTTTTTTCCAGTCGTACGTCAACCAAGTCATGATGCTGCTGGAGGATGCAAGATGGTAACATTGCATCTTGTCAATTCTTGCCGCTGGCAAATCAGACAGACAAAGCCAGCGCTTGCATCAAATCAGCCACTCAAGTTGATTTGACTATTGTGTCCTTAAGAATTTCCCTTTTGGGCCAAACTCTGGCAGCCAAAACACGGAGAAGAGGAGGGCCAGAGGAAAGTTTGATATGAGGTCTTCAGAACACCTGTCGAATCTAAAAATTTGTGTGGGGGGTGAACGATTTCCTGCGGCAAGACATTTGGAGCATGGCAGACGGTTTTTTGTAGAGCTGGGTCTTCCAGGTCTAGTTGGGGGGGGTATCTGAGAGGCGCAAACTCCTTTTGTACGACCAGTGCCCTTTGGCTTTGTTCATGGAATTGCCTGGCCCGTGGGATTGTCTAGCGGGCAATGGTACTGTGTAACACCCTTATTCTTGTGTATTCTGTCGGTCCGAGCGAAAAGATTGTGAAATCTTATTTGTACGGCCAAGTGTCCAGAATGGTCAAGTTCGGAAAACCACCAAAGCATCGGCGGCTATTTCCGAAATGTGCAGATCCCCTACACGAGTTGTACAGGGAACACCGGCAACCCCCCCAAATGCAGCGGTTGCCGTTTCCAGGAGCGCACAGTGGATATGTGGCTGCGGGGCCCCGCAGAGCTCACGCCGGGGGCGTTGCACATCATCTCCATGGCTACAGTGAGTGGCCTGCTGCCACTGGGCTGAAGGATCCTTTGAGTTCTCAAAATGAACTCCTCTTTAGCATTCCAAGGGAAATCTAAAGGAATCCAGTCAATTCGTCCTTTGAGTTCTCAAAATGAACTCCTCTTTAGCATTCCAAGGGAAACCTAAAGGAATCCAGTCAATTCGTGCAGGGGACGCCTATTTCAAATTTGTGAGACGACCTACAGCCATGGACAGTGGGTTGCAATGGTTATGCAATGAGCGAAGTCCCAGACCGTGTAAGCAAGACATCAATGTATGGAAGGGGGTACTTGCAACACAGGACCTGTCTCCATACATTGTCCCTTGCACGAGGGAAATCATTTATTGCGGGAGGAATGTAAAAGCTCCGCAAGGTCCTTCCCGTAAGTTTTCTTTGTATTGGCTTCTTTCTTGGGATAGCGCGTTAAGATGCGGCAACCCTCCATTTCGAGCAAGCTCGTAAGTTCCCTCAGTTGCTTTACCAGGGTGTGATTCCCTCTCAATTTAAGAGGCAAGGGGACTTCAAGCCTGGGAGCCCCTGTCTTTATGGTGGGTTTAGCTTGGGCTTCAAAGAAGTGCAAGTGAGTACACTGACACGGATGGCACTGGGAGAGTCATCCTCATCCAAGCCATGGTTGGAGGCGAGCTCGGTTGTCCCATGTGGCACTCATCAAGCTGCCTGGGGTTGCGGTTTGGTCAGGTGGCCCCTGCTGCCATTGGATGTGCCAGAGGTGGAAGAGCTGGAGGTGGAGGTTGCGAAGGAGATCCAAAGATCGGGAAAACTTGTACCTGATTTGCAGGCCCCATCAATGTTGATGAGCATTGGGTAAGGAATTTGAATGACTGGCCAAGAGCAAACCATCTCTGGCTGAACTCCTGTAAACGCGTCAAACCCCTGCCAAGTGGTGCTTCACACACAGCGAGGTGCTCCGACAATATGACGGCAACGGATGCTTCTTTTCCAGCTGTCCCTTCTGTGAAGTTTGCATGGCATTGGTTCATGGGGTGGCCGCTCACCAATACAGCAACATGTACTGACATTCTTGGGGGCAGGAGTATTCTCCGCCATACCGGCTTGAAGAAAAGGATGTCTATGAGGCGAAGGACGGGCAAAGCGCAGCCTACACAGGTTGCCAAGCACTACATTCATGCCGCTCCTTAGTAGGGCGTCTCCATACACCAGAATCACAGCAACATGGACGAGATCTAGCTTTCCTCAGGGACAGTTTTGTTCGGCAATACTCCCCTACAGATTAACATGGAACCCCCCCAAAACAACCAGTTGTCGAGGAAACTCCGTTTCAGGCACCCATTTGTTGGTTTCCATGTCAATTTATAGGGGAGTCATATTGTACTCATTTAGTGATCTTTCTGTACGTACCAAGTGGGCAAAGAGGCAAGCCTCGAGTGTCTAAGCTTGAGAGCCACGCGTATGTGTTTGGTTTGACGTTTGACTAATTAGAGATGGCGTTTGACCATCCGCTAAGATTCATCTTGTCAGACCATGCCAGCAAGCCTGTTCGAGCACATCCATCATGCTTTGTTCGGGTTTCAGGCATTTCAGCCTGCCCATCTCCATGACTGCTAGCTTGGTGAACTTGAAATTGGTTTGCTATGTCATATGTTGCGCTGTCTTGTTTATGTTTCGTTTGCTTCAGGAATGACCCAAATCCTTGGTTGTGCCTTTCAGGTACCCCTTTTGTGATTGGTTTTCGAGGGAAGCCAACAGGCCGCCTCATTTAGGGTGGGGTTTGACACATACCTTGGGGTTGTCTGAAGGAAAATTCCTATGTCACCAAGAAGCCACCAAAAAAGGGGGCGGGGGGTCCCTACCCGGCGCAGGTGCGTGAGTTGGCAGGCCGCGGCTTCAGCTTGCGGTCGCTCATGGCTTTTTGGAGTCAGCTCCTCGCGGCTCGGATGGATGACGGGAGAGCCAGAGATTCAAAGAATGTCCGTCAACCGACCTTCCTATACAGCAAATAGTAGCTGTTTTGTTCCCAAGTGTTTGGAAAAACATGTCAGTGGTACATATAAAGTCATGATTTTGATTGGCCAGTCCAACCAGAAAGTGAGTTGTCACTGTGACATTTAAGATGCTGGGGAGCCGGTACTTCTCGAGCTAGGTCAGGCAGCCATTGCTGTGGATGCGCGGTGCCCGGGGTACAGCTGAGGACGGGAACGTCATGCCCAGCTTTGACCCGCGTCTTTCCACCACGAACGACGTGGTGCCTCAACTCCAGCAGTGCATCCAGGTACCCTTGCCACAGCACCGCGGAAAGCGATTCGTACGCAGCGGTCCTTCAAACATGGCTTCGATACGTTCTCAGAGATATGCTTGTCATTTTTGGACCCAGCAGCAGATGAAAAGTGCATGGGGTGGTTGAGGTTGCTGGGAGTTCGCAAAAGCTTTCCTCACCAACTGCACCGCATATTCAAAGATGGATCCACGCAGCTGAGTTCCATAGGTTTTCAAACAAGGCTGTTGAGGCGTTGGTGTGAGTCTCAAATGCGCCCTCGCCTTCACCTAGCTTTCGCCCAGGTGAGGGAGGTGGTGATCCCTATGTCCCGCCGCGGCCGGGGCGGCGTGGCGCTGGCGGAGCTTTGGAATGAGGGCCCCGTGTGGCCTCAGAAGATGGTCACCCACACCTGGACCAACGTAGCTCTGAAAACGAGGGAAGGGTCAGGGA
>CAUJNA010000657.1:767527-785027 GCA_963377175.1 Effrenium voratum | reverse complement strand
TGAGTGAGTGTGATTGTGCTGTTGTGTGGTTGTGTTACTGTGCGTGTGCGATTGTGTGGTTGTGCGGTTTTGCGGCTGCAGGCCCTGTGTGGTTATGTGGTTGTGTGGTCGCCTGTGCGCGTGTGCGTGTGCGTGTGAATGTGTGTGTGTGTGTGTGTGTGTACGTGTGTATGTGTGTATGTGTGCATGCGTGTATGTGTGTATGTGTGTTTGTTTGTTTGTGTGTGTGTCTGTGTGTTGTGTGTACGTGTGTGTTTGCATTTGTGCGTGTGGGTGTGTGCGGGCGCGTCACGCATGCGTGCTTGCGTGGCGGCGTGTTTGCGCCTTCGTGCGCGCATTTGTTCACATCTGTGCGTGCCATTGCGCGTTTGCTCGCGTATGTTGCTTTGAAAACAGCCCAAGTAAGCCCAGGTGGCATCAGAGGTGTTTTTCTTTGATGGCTCCGCAGGTGGCCAACTTTGGTCAAGTCATCGCGGTCGACGAGGGTTTCGGCGTTCTGCACCGTGCGTGGTGTGTGGCAGAGATAGTGGAGGGCAGCCGCCTGGGACTTCGGGCGCGCGTGGAGGCACGGGGCCCGCTAGATGCAGACGGCCATTTCAGGGGCTCAGCGAATGAACAACGCTGATTACGAACCAAGTTGTGACGCGGGATTTTGCGCAAGTTCGGCCCTTTCAAGCAAAGTTATGACCTGCCTTTGCTCCCACTGGCGCTTGCTGACTTTGAACTGGGCTGTGCGAGCTGCCTGGGTCCATATAAACTGGATCTGCACGGGGGCAGTGGAGACACAGGGGTAGATAGAGCATCGGGAAGAGGGGCTGGAGATGGGCAAGTGGGTTTAAGTGCGCTAAAGTGAGATACGAGTTGCAATCAATGGCGTCCTAGAGACAGGCCTTCCTTGACATACAACCAGAGGAACGCCTCCAGGTACAAGCTCTGGTAGCTGGTAGTTCACTAGAGTGGAGGCGTTTGCCATGCCTGAGCAGATGTTCGGAGGGTTCGTGCCAAATTGTGCATCAAAAACCTCTTGCATTCTCAACCCCGGCAGGAAGAGCAACCTAGTTCTTGCGTTCCGCGACAGTTGCCTGTTGATAGATATTTGCATTCAATGTGTTTGGACACAAATTGCCGGGAACTCGTCACGTTTGTTTATGAAGAGCAAGCCTGGTGAGTTTCGGTCTGCAGGTGCTTTCGCAGGATGCTGTGGATCGGCGCCTTGGCTTGCACGGGGGGTGGACGCGTGTTCTTTTGACCGCCACAGTTGCGGGACAGACCGTGTGTGCCACTGTGAGGAACAATAGCCTTGCGTGCAACACGGCCTTCGCATTGAAGCTGCAAGGAACTATCGGCAGCTCTCCTTCTTGGATGTGCGGAATTGCCAGGCCTCTGTGCCGAGTGACAAGGACTGAAGCCCTTCGGTGCTACGCAGTTCCGGGATGGCAGCAGAGAGTTTTGTCACGGATGCAGGGTATTCAGTTTGCCCCCCACCCGTGGGGTGGGGAGTGGGAGGAGATGATCTTGTCGAAGATCGCCAACGTGGAGGCCTTCAACCTGCGTTTGCAAAGCCTGGTCTTCGGCACCTGCGGCCTTTTTGCGGACTGGCAGGATGGCCTAGAGCGCACCAAGCAGGCGGTGTGACATTGCGGAGTTGGGGATGGGCATGGACCCCCAGGATCCTTTGCGAAGCAAGGATGAATCGGAAAAGTGAACCAGAGCCCCCCAACAATGTCTGCAATAGGCACCTCGGGAGTGTTTCGAGACACAGTGTGTCCCGTGTGGCCAATTTTTCCCGTAAACGAAATCTTTGCGGTGAAGAATGCTTTGCCTGTCAGGTGGGACGGATTCTTAGGCGTGCCTTGACGGATGCAAGCACTAGTTCTGCAGATTCTTGGCCTTCTTTCAGCAGCTCGTTCCTCGCTTGGACCTATAGCTACCGCTTTTGCTGTGTGGGTTTGGCAAGTGTTTAGGGCATCTCCCTTGAAAGGGGCTCCATTTGTTTCATCGCCAGCAGTCACTTGGCGAGCAAATCCTAGGTTCAGGGACCTAGATGAGCTTCCTGTGGTGGACGTCTGCTATGACGAGGGCGAGTACTCTGCTGCGGATTGCATGAGCCAGATGAGTGACAACCTGCAAGTTGTGATTTGTTGGTGATCCAGTCTTGCAGAAGTTCCTGAGATGGTCCACTGATGCAGATTGTTCTTCCTGATGGTTTGGGGATGGACCGATGTATTTTTAGAGATTTCCACAGGAATCGTGCGATCTTTGAAAAGCACGGTGAGTTTGCATCAGAGGTTTTACCATTTTCCAATTTCCTTGTACAGATTGCTGGCGCGTAGTTTACTGAGCTGCCACTTTGGGTCGCTTACAGATTTGCACCCGGCGCATGCTTTCAAATTCTTGAACGCAGCCAGCGAGCGTGCAATCGCACGCAGGGTTTTTCTACGCCAGTGTGCGCAACTGCTAAAAATGCAGCCCAGAGAGTTGCACATTATGTATGACAAGTGCTGCGGGCCCAATGTGCTCCTTCTGGGAAATGGCAAGCACAAGGCGTAATTGTCTGCCTGGATGCAGTGCTGCAGCTTGTGCAGCACAAGCCGCGGTACAGTGCGGTTGGATCAACAAAGACACCTGGCCAGTTCGGCGCGAAGCAAAAGCTGTTGACCTGGATTTTCTTGGCCAGTTGATACGTTTGTTTTGCTGGCCAGTCATGCCTGATTTGCATAAGAACAGAGGCAAACACACAAGCACTTCTAACATGGCTTTGCACTTGAGTTGATGTTCAGGGCCTCCAATTGGAACACATCTTGCGAGGGCCCACGGGTGCTGCTGGAGCTGAGTGGCACCGGCAGCAAACAGGACCTTCCGCTCGGTGATGGTCACGGAACGAGAGGCACGCTTCAAGAGACTTGTAGCCTCAAAGCACTGCCCTGCAAAAATGGATCCTGTTTCATGTGGTATCTTTGGTCTTCGGTCCGTTTCGGTCCTTTCTGTTCAGGATTGGCTTACTGTTTGTTGTGCTCCTAGTATGCGTTTAGTGCTGGTTTAGCATTGGTGTGGTATTGCTCAGCATCACTTTAGTGTTGCCTCTTAGAAAACAAAGACGTTAGTGGCACGCAGTATTGGTAAGCACGTGTCTCTTGGGTATTCAGGGTGGTGCCCGGACGGTGCCTGCTAAAGATAGTCAGGTTTTTGTTTTGTTTTTTGCGTGGTGGGCAATTTGGGGAGATTTTGCAAAGAAATCAGGATCTGAGAGCTGGTGGGTCACGCTCCCTATAACAGAGAGGGACGCACAGGCCCCTGTTCTGCAAATGCGACGAAAAACAGGGAATGGCACCTGGCACATTGCTTTACAGTCTGGGCGCAATGCGTTTTGACGATCCTCCCCAAACACTTAGGGCCGGAAGACCACGAACCCCCAACCCCACTGAGGGCCCAACAGGCAGGTGTGCGTCAGTGGGCTTGAGATGTGTTTATTTGGGTGTTTGTTGTTGTGCTTGCTTGTTTGCTTGCTTGCCAGTGTTTTTTTTGTTTTTGCTGCTTGTTGTGTGCTTGTTTGCTTGCTTGTTTGGGTGTTTTTTTTTATGTTTGCTTGTTTGCTTGCTGTTTTGCTTGTTAGTGTGTTTGCTTTAGTATAATTGTTTTTTTGCTTGCTTGCTTGCTTGCTTGCTTGCTGGATCGTTTGCTTGTTGGGTTGGTTGGTTGGTTGATTGGTTGGTTGGTGTGGGTGTGAGGGTGTGAGGGTGTGTGTGTGTGTGTGCGTGTGTGCGTGTTTGCTTGTTTGTTTGTTTGTTTGTTTGTTTGTTTGTTTGTTTGTTTGTTTGTTTGCTTCCGGTGTTTCTTTGTGTTTCATTGTGTGTGTTTCTTTGTGCGTGTTTGTTTGTTTGTTTGTTTGTTTGTTTGATTTCGGCCAAGCGAAGACCGCGAATGGTGTCGCGCGGTTGTCTACCATAGCGGATGTCCTGCCCATCCTCCGAATCGAGGACGAGGATGACGCACGAAGTTCCGGCCAAAGTTTGGGAGTGCGTTGGGAACCCTTTGCTTCCTCAACTGTGGGATTCGGTCCATCCTCCTGCCGTCTTGGCATTTTTTGGAATTCTTGTTTCAACACCGAGACATAGATGTGACACCGCGAGGACGTGCCGGCTGACCAGCGCCGACTTGGTCCCTTCACGCTTGGGTCGGGGCAGCTCGGAGTGGCCCACGCCATGGGGCATTCGTTGGTCTTCCCCATTTTTCGGGTTGAGCGATACGCACCGGAATCTGAACATGTCATTTTGAGCGGAGGGCTGCTTGATGGCAGCCTCTTGTAGACGAGTCGTTTCTCGGCAGGAAAGCGCCGTGGATCATGGGACGTCGACACCAACGAGAGTTCTTGCAGCTTGGCGCGTCAAGGGTCCAGTTCAGATGCGCAGTTGCGACTGCTGCACCTGTTACCTGGTTGGTTCCAAAATGGCTGGATTCAGGTGGATCGCGCTTCATGGGTCCAGTGCCTTGAATTTCAATCCTGCGGTCTTTGAGGAAGGTGTTTCCAGGGCAATCAATCAGGTATTCAGCATAGTTTCATGTTCTGTCAGCTGTCATTGTTGTGTTGGATTGCATTTCTGTCACGCAGATCCCAAGCACTCAGACCAAGTGCTCGCCTCGCTTGCGTTGGAGGCAAAAGACCGTCAAGGAGGAGTGCCTAGATTTCATCAGCAGCCCAGGGCTTAGCTCCAGAAAGTCTGCCTTCGCTTTGGGGTCTCTGAAGGCAATGGTCAGATGTCCAGTGTCTTTGCAAGACACGGCTTCCTTTCTTTGAGCCCGAAAAACCAGCAAGTGGAGCTGAGCTGGTGAGTGCCATGGTGTGGGCAGCTTGGTTGCAGCCTCTTTTTCCCTAAAGACAAACCCATATGTTTCGAAGCAAAAAAGGTCATGAGGCTTGAACGTCTTCTGGGCGTCTTCTTCCATCTCTTGCCAGCTTGTGCTTTTCTTGTGAGCGCGTGCTCGCTAGCAGCTGCAATCTCTACTCCGAATGTAGGCAGCTTATGCAGACTGAGGGGACCACTTCGCCATTGCGCATGAGGACAACACTTTTGTGCTGCTGGCGCTGTCGCAGCTTCTCGTCAGAATCAAGAGAGATGCATGCGGGAAAGACAAACGTGCGTCAACGGCATCAGCGGCTGGCACAACAAGGGATTGCCACGATCATGCGGACCGTTGCTTTGGCATCTTGCCAAGGAATGTCAGTGTCATGCATTGCCCCTTGAGTCCAACCAGCATGGCGGTTCTGAGGAACCGGCTTTGGCTTGATCGCGGCAAAGTCGAAGGAGCTAGGACGCCTGATCCATCCGGGCATGCCGCATCATGCCGCTCACATCTAGCATTTTGGGGCACGGCTGTGTTGTTCCTCTTTTTTTGCCGTGAAACCAGCATCTTTGGGATTTTATGTGAGGTTGTGGACATACAAGTGGCGGATCGCCATCAGAAGGCCTGGGGTCCCCTGTTTGGAACACGTGCAACAAAAAAGGGCCATTGCGGGAGCATGCGCCACCAGAAAGCCAGGCTGTGCTCAAAGAACATCTGCGTTTGTCAAAAGTAGCAGCAGTAGCTGGCAACGCCCACCTTTTGAGACATATAGCAAAGCACGGGTGATCAGCAGGTACAGTACAAGCCATGCGGCTACAGCTCCAGGATTTCCATAACACCAGACAAAGCTCTTTTGCGCTAGTTTCTCGTATCAAAGGCATACCAGTCATACCGATTCAAGAAAGGTCTGAATGCAAACTATTTTTATGCGCAACAAACCAGAGAAACCACAAGAAGCTATGCAATCGCAAAAACGCACAGCGGCAGCCCTGCAAGGCCCTCACAGCAGCTGCATTTCCACTCATGTCAGAAAAGTCTTTGCAGCATTGTGATCCTCCTCCCAACTTGTTCGAAGCTTTTCCCTGTTCTCAATGGCTCCCCAACTTGCCCCAATTTGTTCCCTGACCTTTTGCCCCCGACTTTTTTCCAAGCGTTTCCAATATATGCCCCAACTTGTTCCCAGCCTGTCTTCGCAATTTTTCTCAATTTGTTCCCGCAAGAAAGAGGCCTCAGCATGCCCACATCAATGGATCAGTGCCCTGATGATGAACCCAACTCCAGAAAATTCCTTAGTTCCGGTCATACTCTCAACCCTTTTTGTCGATTCTATGCAGACTTGAACAATTAAAACATTTCACTGAAAAGACCTCAATTGAAAAGGCCCGAATGGTTATTTAAAGATCATATCAGAGACTTCCCAAATCTTTCTCATTGGTTTCTCGTATTTTCTCGTAGGCTCCACATGTTTTGCATAGGCTTGTCTTTTGGGCACCGGTTCCGGGCGTCAGGAGTTTGACCCGCGACGAGATGTTGCCGCTGCGCCCCGGAGATCGGATTCTTCTGGGCACCGGCGCCTGGAGCCCAGTTGGGCTTTTGGAAGGTTTGGTGCAAAATCTCTCATTTGTAATGTGTTCAACAGGAAAACTAACAGAGGATGGATAAATGGCACTTAGGATCTCCACCCTTGCGCAGGCTAGGCGGTGATGCATGAAAGCGCCCCAAATGCTCGATGACTTGGAAGCCGTGTGGTGGCTTCAGACCACTTAATGACTTGTCAAACATAGCCTGGCCTCACTGGAAGCTATGGTAAGAAGCTCATAGGTGAGGTGAGTCATAGCTGGCAAGCCTCTTTTTGGCCATTCCTGAAAGAAAAAAATATTGAAATCGGGCACTCCAGAGCAGGGCCGCCTTTCCGAATTCCAGGCATTCGCGGACATTTGCAGTGGTTGCCTTTCCGAGAGTTGTGTAGCCCAACTGCATCACACAGTGCGGGCGCAGTATACACCAGAACGTTGTGCACCGGTCAGTGCAACTGATAGGCACAAGCCACTAGCTGTCGCCCAAGCTCAAGCTCAAAACTCGAAAAGCACTTTCAGAAGTAACTGCTTGCGTTTCCGGGCTTTTTGCGGCCGTCACTGGTGGTTCGGAAAGCTTGTGGCACGGGACCTTTGATTGAATGGGGTGTTGAATTTGCACTTGCTTTGTGGCGGGCAAGTCTTGTCCGTGGGAAAGCCCTGATTGCAAGTGAAAGGCTTTGAACTGCATTTCTTCCCAATTCTCAAGGATGCCGCGGACTGCCAGAGGCGGGCTGAGGAAGGGGAAATGACTGGGAGCGGAAAATGTTCCTTGGGTGAAACACGGTGTCCAATAAAAGTGTGGAAGTGGCGTGTTCATTTTGCAGCTGTCACTGGAAAGCCCTCCACATGAAGGACGCAAGAATTTTGCTTGTATCTTCCGGTTGAAAAAGTGCTTACCAAAGACGGATTTGCATTTGATCAGCAAAGGCAACACATTGCCAAGCAGCAGAAGTGGCCGAGTACTTGACTTTGTAAGACGGGTCAATTTGTGATCTTATTAGTGCAGATCGATGGTGTGGGCCCCGTCAGGCTCTGCTGGCGATTCAGCCTGGCCAGGGGCCCAATGTGCGGCGGTTCGAGGGGTACTGAGACTTACCTCCGTCCATGGTGAGGGAAACCATCCCCTCCCTCCTTTTTGTTCAGCTGGTCCCCCAACAGGCAACAACAAGGGCGCACTGCAAGCCCAGGAGAGGATCGGGGCTGCTTCCAGAGCTTCAAGAGGTGCGAGTGCTGTCCGGTTGACCCCCAATTACCTGGCGCCGGCGCGCGGAGTGTAAATTATCTAAGCTGAAGAATAGATGGCACAGACCGTTTTTGTGAGCCATCTATTTGCCGGGTAGAGTAGATGATGCATCGATTTCAGGCATTATCGCAGTAGTCGATTCCAAGCAAAGCAGTATCCGGGTAGAGTTGCATGGTCTAACCGAGGTTTTCCCATTAAATAAACTCACAGCCAGAGTGTAGCTGTCACCAGTTCTGGCTGAGAGGTTGCTTTTCGGTCACAAAGTGGCATGCCTGGTGGCAAAAACGGGCACGCCACGAGAAGGAACGACGCGTGTGCGCTGGCAGGACGCTGCTCTTGAGCGGGGTGAATTGAGGCTTCGCGAACAGCCTTGCACGCAACCGGCAAGCGCCGGAAAATCTGCGCCAATGACTTGCCTGCCCGCTTTTCTCTGAAGATGTTCAACTGGAATCCTGGAACGTCACTCGGCCACAGTCAGAGAGAAGCTGGCAACATTCAGGACTCGGCAAATGTATGATCCACCGACAATCGGTGAGACTTCCGAATTCCGGAGCGCATTGGAAAAGGAGCATGTCGAAGCGTTCTTGCAAAGCCCTTAGACTAACTTGCGCAGAATCAGTTGCACTCAGTTACATGGACCAAGTTGCACCGAGCCATCTACGTAGATCAACTTGCACAGCCCAACTTCGTAGAGCCATTTGTACAGAGTGCGCAGAGTTAGTTGCACAGAGGTGTTTAGCGAAGTTGCAGAGAGGTACTTGCACAGACACGCGGCTATGAAAGCAGTGTCAAGCGTATCTCAAAAGAAGTTTAGTGAGAAAGCTTCCGCAATACGAAAAGTGGAGCACCCACATGCAAAACATGCGAAGGGTGGCTCTGTTCTGCGCACGGGTTCGCGACGATCTCGGAAAGTTGTCCAACGGCACGGCCGCGCAGAGAGTTCCGCAAGGATGTGACAAGGGTTCCCCAAGCCTCAACAAGGTTCCACAAGGGTTTCAGAAATGTTCTGCAAGGTTTAGTGCGTCGTGCGCCCGCCGCTGAAAAGCCATCGGAGCAGTAAAATGAGGGCTCAGAGGATCGCTTTGCTCATGGGCGGAACACTAAGCAAAACCGAAATCAACGCTTTTCAGCACACTTTCATTGTTTTATCACCTGCTCACTTGCTCAGGCAGGTTCTCGCTAAGTTTCAGCTGCGTGGCAGGCGCAGCATTCGTTCTCACGGACATCAGAAATCGTAACAGGCGCAGCACTTTGGGAAGATGAGTCGCGCGGTTCGTGAGTTGCATTGGAGTGGACGCGCGAATAACTAGCAGGCGGGCACTTTCGAAAGCTCGACTACAGATTTCGTGGCAGGCGCAGCGCTTTCTCAGGGCTTAGTTGGTGGAGCACCCGCTCAGTAAGCGGGAGGTCGTGGGTTCGAATCCCACAGGAGGCTTTGTCGCATGTTGGCAGCGAAGAACAGGCAACTTACGGCATGCATTACAAAAGATTAGAAGGCGGGAAGAGGGGACGAAGAGGAATGTCAGGATGGCCAGGATGGCCACGATGTATAGTGTTATACACAGCGACGCTCCCAAAAAGGGCCAAAGCCGAGGTTCTCAACACGGTCCAAGTGTCTCGTGGGTTTCCGCAAAATTTTGAAATCGATTCCGGCAGCCGGGTTTCCGGTGACCAACAGCTTCCCCTGCGTCGCGCGGGGCTCCCGACTTCTTGGAAGTTTCTTGTCTCAACGCCAAAGCTGGGCGTACAGCGTTGCACGAGGTTCCCAACGGGTCTCCCTGGTTTCGCACGGGTTTCCCCAAGCGACCTTGGAGGTTCGAAGCTGGGTGCACAGCGTTGCGCTAGGGGTTCCCGACGGGTTTCGCCTGTTTCGCGCGGGTTTCCTTCACAGCTTTTCAAGCGACATCCGGTGAGCTTGAGACAGCCGGGATCGAGCCTGCGACCTTCCCACCTGGCTGTTCTTTGGCTAGCCAAAAAGTAGTTCCTCGTAAGTTTCTTGCGAGCCAAAAATTGTTCCGAGTTCCGGCGCCTGCTCCTTGGAGCAACATGCCGAGACCCGGGATCGAGCCGGGGACCTTCAGATCTTCAGTCTGACGCTCTCCCAACTGAGCTATGGCGGCTTCTGCAGGCACTGAGAAGCATGTCCAACAGTAGTCGGCTTTTTGAAGGCGCGGACGTGAGCGCCAGAGCCCATACACCTACATATCGCGCTGCGGATCGAACTGGCGACCTTCAGCGTGTGAGGCTGACGTCATAGCCACTAGACCATGGGTGCTTATGCAGGAGAAGCGGTTAGCTCTCCACAAACTTGCTGCGAATGCTGGGCTACCTTTCTAAAGGCAAACTGGGAATCGATGACATGGAAAGAGAGCGAGAAAGAGAAAGAAAGAAAGAAAGAAGAGCAGAGAAGGAATGGCAAGGAAGGGATCTGGTAACATAAATCATGAATTAAAAAGTTAATATTTTGCTTACACGTTACCACTGGTTTATTAGGCTGTAGGCCGTAATGCATTTCCAATATATCAGAAAATTTGGTTTTTGGGATAGCCTAATAATATAATTTGATTATATAAGGAAAAATAAATATATTTTTTCCTTTATTTGTTTTTTTATGTTTTTTATATTATATTTTTACGAAAAATATATATATTTGTACTTAAAATTAATGAAAATTTATAGTAGTTTGAAGTTTATTTGTCTTTTTTTTTATGATTTAAAACATGTTTATTTTGTTTTTGTTAATTGATTTTATTTTATGGTTTATGATATTTATTTATTATTATTAAAAAGAATTATCGTTAGTATTGTTATTATAGATAAAGATTACGATTAAGTAATCGTAGATAGTTTATTGATTTTGATATTTGGAATTGGGTGCTTGTAATATGGATAGCGTTTTATATGCCTTTATATAATTTGATTTTATTTTCGATTTTATTATTTTATATAATTCGGTTTAATGGTAATTTAGGTTTATAAAAATTTAATTTTATATAATGTAATTCTATATATTTTAATTCTATAAAATTAAGTTATATAATTGTTTTTGCCAAAATTTGTTTTTTGGTTAAATTATAAAGAGTAAAATTATATAGAATTAAATTATAGAGAGTTAAATTTAAAAGGATTAAATTATATAAGTTTGGTTTATAGAAGTTATTATATCGATGTAAAAGGGGGTTGGAAAAACACATGAAAGGAAGCGTTTGGGGAAAAATGTTTTTTGGGTAAATTTTCTAATGTTTAACACAAAGCTCTGGTCTTATAGTGGAGCTTATGGGTTTTGCAAAATTCTCTATTCTTAGGTTTTTTTGCGATTTGTTTGTAATGGTAATTGGTAATCCTGCATCCGCCCGATAAAATCCTTTTGTAGGGGATGGGGGGGGAAGAGCCGGCACTCCTTTAAGCATGCTCTCGAGACTTGCTTAGAAATCGCAACTTTGTAAGGCCCTACTTACAATTTTAAGGTTCGGGAAACCCGGTATTTCGTTTTGTCTTCTCGTTAATTTTTTTGTCGCCGACTTAGATTATCCCAGCCAGATAATTGATTATACTAACCGCCTAATTTATATTGCATACAAAATTAATAATTATCATTCCAAGATAAATAATATATAATTATTTATAAAAAAAATATCTACCAAATCCCAATTATATTTAATCTAGCCTCTACTCATATAATCTTAATCATCGATCTACCCTCAAAGTAGATTTAAAAGGATATAATAAACAAAATCTACACAAAACCAAAAATAGATTAGTCATAATAATAAATGGAATCAATATTAAGTTTTAGTTCGAAAAACTAACGGCGAAAAGTTTAATAACCAAAAAACCAAAACAAGAACAATATTCAACAACATCAACAAAACCACCACCACCACCACAACAAGAAACACCACCACCACCACCAAAAAGCAACAACAACAACGACGACAACAACATCATCAACAACAATAACAACAACAATAAAAGTAAAAAACACAAAAACAACAATAACCACCAACAACCAACCACCAACAACAAAAACAAACAACAACAACAAAAACAACAAAAATACAACAAACACAGAAAAAACATAACAAACACAATAAACACGACAGCCACAACCACGACAAACACGACAAACACAACAAAAAAAACAAACACAACAAACACCAACACAACAACACCAACAACAACACCACCAACAACACCACCAACAACACCACCAACAACACCACCAACAACACCACCAACAACACCACCAACAACACCACCAACAACAACAACACCAACAACAACACCAACAACAACGCCAACAACACCACCAACACCACCAACAACAACAACAACACCAACACCACCAACAAACCACCAACCACCAACCACCAACCACAAACACCACACAACACACAACGCAACACACAACACACAACAAACAACAAACAACAAATAACAAACAACAAACAACAAACAACAAAGCAAAAAGCAACAAGCAACAAGCAAGGATTTTAATAGTGCCACCAAGTGTTTCATTACGATAATGCTTTTCAAAAAAAAAATGATTTGTGGGTATAAGGGTTGTGCCCACGAGGATTGCAAACTATGATTTAGTATGAGAAACTATAAAATTCCCCCGTATTTCTTCATAACCTTAAACATTCTTCTACAAGGCATACGAAACCATTCCTTATTGAAAAGGGCACATTTTCTTCAACAGGCAACCCCACCATAAAACTACTTGAAAAGAATTTTCCCTATATTACATAGAGAATAGTATTATCGTTAACACATAAATGAATAGGTGAGGTAAAATTTACAAACAGAAAACAAAACAAGCCCGTTTCAAAGGTGTTGAACACGAAACTCAAGGAAGTGGTGAGGACTACACAAAGAACAGTCATTTAATGAAAGGCGCTAATCGTCCAATCACAAGGGGCAGACCCTTACAGGATTAACTCAAGCGATTCAAGTCCAAAGTCACTGACAAGCAACAAGCGTCCCAGGGATATGCCAAACACCTGCTCGGATTAGATTAAAGGGGTGAAAGGGCTGACGTTGATATGATGTCGTTTTCGCTTTTGCACATTTGGTTTTTACATTCAATCATTCAAAGTCGGCCTTTATCGTAAAAGCAGTTTGAAGTATTCCGTGTTAAAAATATATGAGCAACAGTACTTCTTCGGTTTAATCTTGCTAGCTTGATTGCTCATCAACTTATCATAATGTAATGTGATTTCGTCAGTCAAGCTAATGCTTTGCTTGTGGGTTGTTGCTTCTTGTGTATAATAAAATAGTGTTACCAGGGTTGATGTTCAAAGATTCAATTTCATCATCACCTACTAGAAAACCTACATTATCCCACGCCAATTGATACAACTATTAACATATGTTTTATATTGATTGGTCTCACAAGGATTTTTTGCATAACTCATACATCCGCTTTGAACGGAATATGTGTTTTTTCAAATTTACGATTTCCGCTCCTTCAGGCAAAGCCTATGATTTTTTGGCCGTCCAATGCAAGGCAACAAATAAGAGATTAACGCGTTTGTGTAGACCCCTTCCTGCTTCCTCGCTGGACGCCCAATGCTTGTCTGGGCTGCTCGTCTTAAACTTCCAAAGGTCTGGCGCAGTGACGGCCTTTGCCCGGAACCCCACACATTCAGAATCAGACACATCCTGCGCAAACCATATGCTAGGTCCGGGGTTTTTTGACCAAGCGCGGGAGGCTCTTGCAGTTCTTTCTGGAACACCGCAAACCCTAGCTCCCTTTAACTAAAAGAGGTTGTTTACATGGGTGCTGAGCGCAAGGCTTGCGGGGTCAATGAAAAGAAGCTTGGAGCCTATCATGTTGCTTGTTCTGGATGTGGCAAATTCATCGTGTAGCGGAAATGGTCGATTTTTCACTTCACTCATTTTATCTTTGGGCCACGGCATCCTCTGGAAAATGTGATTCAACAATTCAGAGTTTCTTGGAATCACCCAACGCACGGCAGGGAAAAACACATTTTAGCGCTTGTGTAGCCCCTGCATCTTTGGAGCTGGCACAGGCCCCAACAAACGGATTTCATTGGACGGACGCCCAATGCTTGTCTGAGCCGCTCGTCTTAGACTTCCAAGGTCTGACATTGTGCCGCTTTGGCCTGAACACCATCCTACGCAAGCCTTATGCTAGGTCCTGAAGCGCAGAAGGCTCTTGCATTTCCTATTTGCAACACTGCAAAAGCTAGCTTTAGCTTTTTTCATCAACTAAAAGAGAGAGGTCAAACGCAAGATGAAAGGAAAGGATGGCACTCTTGATGTTCTCCCAAAATGTCCTCTCTGACGATTTTCTCAAGCAATTTGTCCACAACAATTTCACCCTTGTGTAAGTAAGGTTCCCAGTTATGGCATTGAGTACATTAATTATACAGCCAGACGTATGAGGCAGTTTTCGCTTGTGCAGATTGTTTGTTTTTGCAAGCAAGTTTCTAATTCACATGAGCAGGTTCTAACAACAATACTTCTTCTTCTTCGCCTTTATCTTGCTGGATTACTCATCATTTTATCATGATTTTTGATATTGGTGTAATGTGATTAAGGTCGTGCGTCAATCTGTTTGTTTTGTGCTGTGCTTGTGGGTTGTTCGTATTAGAGTAATTTACCAGCGTTCATGAAATACACAAGGATTTTTGCATGACTTGTGTAGGAACGGAATGGAAGATGCCCCTTCAAGGAAAAGAAGTCCGCCACAACGGTAGGATTGTACCCATCATTGAGACATAGTTAAACCCAGCGGAGCATGGACATTGTTTTTCCCTTTGGTTTTTTTATGTTTGGGTCACAAAAGTTGCCACTTCACCCTTAATCTTATGTGTTGGCATATCGCTGGGACGTTTGTTGCTCGTAAGTGAATGGGCAGTTTCTTTGACTTTGTTTCGTGTTCAAAACCTTTGAAACGGGTTTGTTCTTTTCGTGTTGAAAAAATAAATAATCTCAACTATTTATGTTTGTGTATCAACAAAAAAACTATACTGCAAGGTTGTTTCTTTTTAAGTAGATTATGCTGGTAAAAATGAATGCATTAAGTGCTTGCAACAAAATGATTTTTTTTTACATTGTGCATTTTGTTTAACAAAAATTAGACTTATTTGTTTTTAATAAATTTGTCTGGATCCACCTGGTCTGCCTCTCCCACGTCAGAGGCCTCTGCAGCTGCCTCATCGTCAACTGATGCATTACTGGCAGTGGCTGGAAGACCATACATGCTGAAAACATCGCTAGTCTTCCTTTTGAAACGGCTTCTTGGCTTAAAGGGTGCAGGGTCATGCCAGCAATAGCCTCCTCTACATCCTTTCTGAAAGCTGCTGGCAAAATCATTTTCCTTTCATATAAAAATATCATATACATATTGTTTGTTGTGGTTGTTGTGGCAATTGTTTGTTGCTTGTTATTTGTTGCTTGTTGTGGTTGTGGTTGTTGTGGTTGTTGTGGTTGATGTCGTCGTTGTTGTGCTTGTTGTGGTTGTTGTGGTTGTTGTGCTTGTTGCGGTTGTTACTGTTGTTGTGGTTGTTGTGGTTGCTGTGGTTGTTGTGGTTGTTGTGCTTGTTGCGGTTGTTGTGGTTGTTGTTGTTGTTGTTGTTAAATGTTGCTTGTTGTTTGGTGTTGTGGCTGTTTCTGTTGTTGTTGTTGTTGTTGGTTGTTGGTGGTTGGTGATGGGACCGCTTGCTGGGCCCCTGAATCCCTCCCCAGGCAAGTTCTCACATGCAGAAAGTTAAGAAGGGCAGGTGGCGTGGTTGTTGTGGTTGTTGTGGTTGTTGTGGTTGTTGTGGTTGTTGTGGTTGTTGTGGTTGTTGTTTGTTGTGTTTGTTGTGTGTATGTTGTGTGTGGAATGTTCGCCAATAGCTGGAAGCCCTTGCCCAGCTTGGTCAGCCGGTGCTCTCCGCCCTGCAGGGAGCGCACGAGCTTCTTCTGCCCGTTGCGCAGCAGGATGTAGAAAGCTTTGGGGAGGCTTGGCCTAGATAGGCTCCGGGGTGGTTTGGGGCAACCCTGAGCTACGGTTCCACTAGGGTTCTCCCAGCGTTCCACCAGGGTTGCACCAGGTGGGTTCAGCATCTACGGGGTTTGTAGAAGGGTTTTACCAGGTTTTGCAAGGGTTAATCCCATTCCCAGATGGGATTCTGGCAAGCATTGATCGCCAAAAGATTTGTCCAAGACTTGATTGTCTTCAGGAATAACCTAGGTTTCACAGATTTGAGCGCTTCCGGCCGGCTTTTGATAAAGCTTCTGACTAGTTCCTCTGCATGGCATCTGGTCTTATCTCACCTCTCCTTCCTTTTGCTGTATTGCTTTGTCAATCAGACCTCCGGGTCGTCACTTTTGTCATCAACTTGGCATATGGGGCGCTCACCGCGGTGATGCACCTTGGCTTAGTATATAACTTTACATGTTTCAAATATATTTGAACCGCGTCCAAGAATCTTTCTTGCCCAGACTCCTTTGTATTGACTTGCTGTAGGCTCCATGGAGCCCTTATAGAACCTCAAAGTATCCCAGACCATGCAGCCCTTGCAAAACCTTTGTTTTCCCCTGGCATCCACCAATTTCTTTGAGGGCTGCGGGGTGGTCCTGGTTTGAGAAATATTCCACAAGGGTTCCATTGGAGGTTCTAACAGGGTTCCACCAGAGTCCAACATGGTTTCGAACAGGAGGTAAGGTTCCACCATGTTTCCACCAGGATTGTACCAGCCCGCCCTGCTGTAGAGCTCCCAGGCATCAGGCACATCGTTTATGCTCACAAGGAAGGGCAGGCCGCGTGCGAAAAGCGCGCTCCGGACAAGGTCCTCCAATTTCTTCGAGGGCGGACTAGATTCCACAAGGGAATCCCTGGACAAACTCTTGTGGCAAAGAGCTCAGAATACCCTAAAATAATTATTCTATTTGTAACCTGGATCAACTATTAGCTTCTAATATCCAACTTAGAGGGACAAGAAATGAATTCATTCTGGTCATCAACCATGTAGGATTCCATTATTTAATCGTCATTCTTAGTGCAAGGCTAGAATATACTTGTCGCAACTATTCTCACATAATTCTAAAAAAAAATATGATTTCCTTTTTAAGAATCGAGCGAATTTAACAAAAACCAATCCTATACCATATTATAAATTCGTATAATTGTATATTGGAGAAATATATGCCATATATCCATTTTAGTTATTTAAAACATAAATAATATTAACATACCAATTCCTAATATCAAATCAAATATATAAATTTATTAAATTTAAATATATAAAACTAAAAAACATAATAAAAATATATATTAATATCTATTTATATATATTTCACAAAAAACAAGAATTTATAGACCAACAAATCAAAGAAACCAAGACAAACCATAATCTATTTTCTAAATTTATAAAACAAACATACAACAAACCAACTTAGATCCTCCTATTTAAACACATATCCAATAATACACAAACATTAATATAACTTTCAACGACGAATATTTTAGTTTAAACATTAATCAATATATTTATAACATTATTAATATTTTAATTATAAATTAAAATCGAAATTTTAATTATTTTTTTAAATATATTTTTTTTTTAAAACTTAGCACCAATAATAAAATATATATTTTTATAAAGATATTATTTTTTTTTTTTTTTTTTCAAAAAGAACATTATTTAACATCCATTATATATTCTTAAAGCCACATTCCTTAAAATTAAGTCGACAAAATTTCATTCATAACAAAACCCACCTAAATCACAATCAAAACCCAATACAAAAATAATCGACCCAAAACCATATAAACGACTAAAAAAGCGGATATCCATAGCTATTTCTCTATGCCTTATTAACC
>CAUJNA010000657.1:750027-765027 GCA_963377175.1 Effrenium voratum | reverse complement strand
AATCTGTATACCTGGATCGCCAGTTGCTTTACCCCAAAAACCAGCACCAGTGACTGAAAAAACCAGCGACCTGGCTATCCAGGCCGAGTCCCAAAAAAGCCAAAGCAAATTGAACAACCATTTTCAGGGGGGTCAATGCGTTGGGGCACGCCCAACTTATCAGGGGTGAACATCTTGGAAGCCCGTGCGGATGGCTTCCGAACGGCCAAGGGGCCAAGGGAACGAAGACCGAAGCCCTATATAACAAGTGTCAATGGATTGCGGTGTGGAGTGGTTGATCCGAAATGCTTGACTATAATCGGACTCAAAATCAGCAGCTAATGCCTTCCTTAGCTGGCTCGCGCGGTGCGCAGTCCTTGCTTTTTCCCCGTTGGTTTCGGGCCTTCTGGAGCGCGCGCGACCCCCAGTCTCAAAACGCTGCTATTTATGGTGTTTTGTTGCATTTGCGTTTCCGGGCTGGCTTGCGGGCTGTTCTTTTTAGGCTGCTCTTTCTAGGGCCTCTAGCGCGCGCGCGACCCCATGTCAGGCTTCTGGGTTGGGGCCTGGCTAGGGCCCAGAAAGCTGGCATTCCCGGCATCATCTAGGGTTAGGGTGGGCAACATGCATAACCATATCATATGTTTCTCATACAAAAAACATAACATAACATGGTATAACTTCAAAAAAGCATAGCCGACTAGAGGCCGCAGGCCCAGAAAAGATATTCATTATCAACACACAAACATATATATACATGTAATCTTTTTTGCCGTTAACCCCCCTGCAAAAAGTTTAACTTTTTGGGGGTTTAGTGGAAAACGTCTTGATTTCCCAAAAGTTAAAGTCTAAAAATCCAACCCAATAACAGTCAAGTAATCACATATTTTATTAATAAAAACAAACATATAGCGTCAACATAAACAAATACGTTCCATATATATATATATATCATAATCATTATCGATACACAATTAACACATAGATATATTCATATTCAACACACAAAAATGGAGAAAAACAATCTTACACACTCCCTCACAAAGACAGATATTTATTGTCAGCTTAACCCATATATAACATATCATTATGTTTTTACAATGTATCTAGAGTCTGTATTAGCTTCTTTCTTTAAATTCAAATCATTAATAAAAACAATCTTTCGGCATTTCAACTCTTTGCCTTGCTTTGTAAAGGGGCACATGCAAGTTCAAAATCAGAAACATTTTTCCCTTTTGGTCAAACAAACTTCCCTTCTATGTATGCTCTCTTCCAGGCACCACTACCTCAATTCTCGTAACATTGTACATATCTCAAACCTCAATGACGCCTGGATGCAAAATGCACCAAATGTGTTTGAGATATCGCTCCTTCTTTGGTAGTGGGTGCTTTTGATTTCAGAATGCTTTCGGCTGCTTGAGCAAATTTCATGATTCATTAGCGGTTTGCCATCAGGAATTTGTCTATACTGCTGATCTCTTTCTGCATTTTTGGCCATGACCTTGTTTGTGTCGAAGCCACAGCTTCCTACCTTGCTTGCCAACCAGCCGGCGCCTCACAAACCAACCAGGTCCAGAAATACTTTGCTTGCCGTGGATACGGTGCCTCACTTTTGCGTTGCCTCCCCTCACCTGGCCACGCACAAACGCTATGGAAGCTAAAGAAGACCTTTTTCTTCCCAAAGCTTCAATGTTTTCACGCAGCTGTTTTGCTGACTGCATTCATGACTGGCCGCTTTGTTCTTTGATGACTTCTCTGTTTATCTGCTTTTGCAATGGATTGCTGAATATACTGCGCGTGACGAACCCCCTTCAGGGCGGCATGTATGTCCCAAACTGATTGAATTTCTGATCTGTGTTTGGGAAGTTAAGACTCATCCTACTTCCGAGGAGGCAGTGCACAATGGCTACAAGTGTGCTAGAGAGTTCAAGACAAACAACTCAGACCCAATCACCCTCTAGCAAACAGGCAAGGCAACTGGTCCTCCCCTCTGCCGTGGAATTCCACTTCGCGCCTTCACTTGGCTGAGCCACGGTGTCAAGCTTTGGCCTCGTAACAAGCAACTGCCAGGTTTTGTTGGAGCAAAGACACCAGGCACTGAGACCACGGCAGCTGTTGCAGGGCCGTGGCGAAATATCAATCACCTGGTTCCCGCGCTTTGGTTGAACATTTTGGATGCCCGCTGGCTGAGAACGAGCGAAGGATGTGAACCGGATGTGAAAAGCAAACTTCCAAGCCCGCAGCTCGCCCCAGCTCGTCCACTTTCAGCGCCTTGGGCCGAAGCTTCCCTCCCGGCGGATTTTACTTCCCGTCCCTTTTCTGAGGCCTGTGCAGATCCGAAGGTTGAGCAGCGGCACTCGCTACTTGGATCCTGGGAACATGAGTGGCGGGGAAGCAAACGGGTTGCCCAACTTCTGACGAAGCCACTTTCGAGTGGTCCTCCCTTTAAAGGAAAACAGGTTTTGATTGGTCCATGGGGGTCCCAACTTGCAGGTTGCCTAAAGAGGGCAACAGTGGGGACATATCCGCAGCCCCTATAATGCAGCTGTTGCGGCGTGTGGTTGCAAGTTGCCCGTCGCCGATCCCACGCTTGGGCTGCCACTCTACCCTCCGGCAGCGGGAAGCCCAGGACTGGCCGACAGCTGACTATGGATTAAAGCTTCCCGGACAATGCGGCCAGTAACCCTGCATGCCACAGGTGAAAGAAATGCTGGACACGTCATGGCCTAGACTTAGTCCCTCGAGCATGCAAGCAAAGCCGACACATCCTAGGATGGTATCAAGCGAAGCTTCCAAGCCAAAAGAGGGGTGTTTTTGGATGTGTTTGGTTTTAGGGGACCCCTTTTTGTTTGCAAGAACAACTACCCAATGCGGGGGCGCTCCTATTTTTAGACAAACAGCGATAATCAGCCTCCCCCCAAGTGGTGGTTTGGATTTGGATTTGAACCCCTGGTTCTCGTTGAAACCACCAATTAAAGGGTTTTCCGAAGAGGGTGTGCTCTTTTGGGGGAGCTCCTGTTGGCTTCAAATGGAACCAAAAGGACACCGCCAATCATTGTGATGAAGAGACTCATCCATCTGTTCGTTCCCTTCCTCACTCATGCACATTATCATCTTCTCCCTCTATCATTCCTTCCGATGGGGGAAAGTGCACAACTCACCTGCAAGGCCCTAGATATAGAAAGGGAAAGGGAGGACGTGGCGAGACAAAAATGAACCACTTGAAGGCCCTTTCCAATTCCGGACTGTCCTTCCACTCCCTCCTGAGGCTGTGGCCGCTCAGGAAGGATCTGGCGGCTGCCGGGGCCTTGGGTGACATGCAACTGGGGCGTAAAGGGCCTAACCCATTTACCCTCACAAAGAACCAGGTTCAAATTCCCAAACCACACATCCAAATTCAATGGATGGCAAAAAAGACGGCAAACTTTGTGCTTCCCACGAAAATGGCCCCAAAAGTCCATGAACTCAGGAAGTGAGGCCCAAAGCCAAATCCAAAAAACAAAGACTTGTAAGAGACACAGCAACCTTTGGTCCTAACAACCTTCCTCACTGGCAGCGCAAAGGGTCCGCATGCCTGCATGCGTTCTTAAAGCAACCGCAGCTGGCTCAAACACTCAAAGTCAGTGATGCCCCACCTGAAAAACACTCGCAGCTTGTCTAATTTGCCTAGTTTGCCTTTGCTCTGCAATGCTGCTGCCCGTCTTTTTTAACCTGGCTAGAGTTTCAGACTGGGCTGACCGGAGACAAGAAGACCTACTCAAAGGGAAGAAATCCATGGGAGAGCCTTTCTGGCTGTCTTGGACTTCGGTACTGCATCGCAAGCCATGCCCAGTGCGCAAGCTCTTCAGAATGACTGGTCCAAGGGCAATGGTGGCTGGTTCTGCGCATCTCCGGCTGACTCCGCGCACAGCGCTCACATCGGCTTGTGAGAAAGCGGGTCCACGTACGACCTTAATGGCCCGGACAGCTGCAGCACTCACGCTGTTCCTTCTCAATCTTTGGCCCCAAAGCTCGATGCAACGGACGCACAGTGTCATGCTTCAAGCTCAAGTTAAGATACTCGGCCTCATGATTTCTGTCATTACAGTCAACCATTGCAGCGGCATTTGCAAGCTGCCTTGGGGACGGTATTGTCAATGCTCAAACTCAAACGTACGGATTGGGCTAACAACCCTGCAGAACATTTTGGTTGATATTCAGCAACCTGGCTTGCAACATGCAATCATCATGGCTCCTGCTAGAACGTGCTGCTTGAGAGCGGAAGCTTGCAAAAGCAACCATCAAAGCCCATCATCCACGCCCCACAGTTTGTTTTCCATTGACAGGCCAAGTCGCCCCAGACTTTGGACCTAAGATGTGGCAAGCACCGCATCCAACATCAACAACAGGTGGCTTAAGAAGCAACGGGCAGGAGGCACCAGTTTGATTGAATCCTCACTCCAATGTAGATGTACGTACGCATTTGCAGGCAACTTTGATTGGAAGGCGACTTGATTGGAACCCTTTGCAGGTCGTTCAAGTTGTCAACCTGGTTAAGCAAGCCGCGTCGAGATCAAACTCGTCCAGGTCATCATCTAAACTCTCCAGTTCACTTTGGTCCAGCAAGTCGCTGTGCCTGGCAACAGGGCACACCGCACATTGAAACAAAGATCCGCAAGCTGCAGCCATCGCAAGCATACTGGAACTGTGCGCAAGCCTCTGAGCAAACTCACGCTAAGTGGGTGGAAGTGGTATAAAGGGACCTCCTCGATTGCCACACCTTGTTGGGACCCACAACAAACTATCTTCATTCGTCTTTGGCTGCCCACCGTTCTGCGTGGCAATGAGCCCTAAACCAAGCCTCCAACCGCCATTTGCGGGTTTTGATTGGCTAACTCAACCTCAAGCCCGCCTGATGATCTGCAAGCAGGATTGCTCTACCTTGGCTAGACAGATCTGCAAAGGCTTCAAGGCTTCGGCACGCGCTCGACTGTGAATTGGAATAACTCTCTTGCACGCCGGGCGGCAGTTTGGCAATACTGCCACCTTGGAACGCGAACATGCCACTCCCCAATACACATGGTCAAACAGTCGGACCACCTGCAGCTTGTTCACCCATCTTTTGAATTTCTATGGATTCTATCCTGGTGATGCCTTTGAAACTCCATAAAACCAGTCAGCTACCCTGTGAGAACTGGAAGCCAGACTTGAGAAACAGACTTCCGCCAGTTCAGGGCCCCATCAATCTTTGTTTCACTCCACCGGGCGCAGGGCAGTGGCAGAACGTTGAAGGGCTGCTCCACACGGGAGCCGATGTCCTGCAACGCCGCGGATCGGAGCGGCAATTGCTGGCCCCGCTTAAAATCCTTAAGCTCTGGTGCGCACATGCAGCCCTGTGTTCGATTCTCTTGCGCTGCGACCTACCTTGTTGGCTGAGCCACGTGCAGTCCTGCCCCAAGGAAAGGTAACTGCCAAAAGCTGAAATTGAGAGGCAAACGCTGCTCAGTTCCTAGAACATGCGCAGCACTGACACGCAAACAACAAAACCAAGCACACAAAAACCACACACACCCACACAAACACAAAGCAAGCGCCCGCGCGGGGCGCACGCACAACAACAATAGCAACACGAACAACAAGAACATCAAGAACAGCAAGAATAATGAGAACAACAAGAACAATAATGCTTCTTTGTTCGCAGCCTCTGTCATGCGCGTGATTTGACAAAACGACTGTCTGAAGCCTGCGTTTCGCGCACAAAGGGCTGTGCGGAAAAAATCGTCGCGCCCTACGAGTGTGCTTATGATGTGCCAGCACGGGGGGCAGTGTGGCGGTGATAAGCACGTGCCATCATGTGGGCAGTGTGGCGGGCATGGGCTTCAACAGCAGAGTTAGTCAAGAAAAACTGCCAATCTAACACAGCTACCCAAACATGAGGCCATTCGCTGGTATTTGTGAAGGCCGCGAAAACAGAAGGATACCAACAACAACAACAACAACAGCAGCCGCGGCAGCAGCAGCAGCAACACCCACAGCACCCCACCAGCAACAACAGCAACAACAGCAACAACAGCAACAACAGCAACAACAGCAACAACAGCAACAGCCACAACAACAATATCAACAACATCAACAACATCAACAACAGCAGCAGCAACAACAACAGCACCAGCCACAACAGCATTAGCAGAAGCAACAACAATACACAAATAACAACTCCAACAACAACAAGAGCGCAACAACACCAACAACAACGACAACAGCAGCAACAACAACAAATGGACCGATACCGACAGCACCGCCACCAGCACCAATCACACTAACAACATTAACATCAAGAACAACATCAAAGAACAGCAGCAGCAACAACAACAAGAACAAACAGGAAGAGACAAACAACAAACAAAAACACACCACAACAATACCAACAACGACAACAACAACATAAACATCAACATGCAGAACAACAACACCAACACCAACACAAGAACAAGAGCAACATAACAACAACACCAACATTCAAACAACAAGAATAAGAGCAGCAATAACAACAGCAGCAGCAATAGCAATAGCAACAACAACAACAACAACAACAAGGCAGTAGTTTGCTTCGCCGCCGTGGAAGGCAGAGCGTTTTTCAAGAGCCATTGTCTCAGAACGCACAACTGTCATCGCTTTCCATCGTTGGGGTTTCCAAAAAAACAGGTTCTTTTCGGAGTGGCCATTCAAAGTGTCTAGCGGGGTTGAAGCATGGCACCCGGCGCTCTTTTCTCCCTGGCTGCATCTAGTCACTTTGACCAAAGTGCCTTGATCAGAGACTTCTCCAAATCATGCAACATCACGTTCCCGGGCATGCGCGCGGTGCTGACATGGCGCGCGTGAACGGGTGTGCATATTCTTTGTCAGTGACATGACGCGCGTGAACGGTCGCGCTCATCATTTGCCGGGCATGTGCGCAGTGCTGAGGTGACGCGTGTGAGCGGGTGTGCTGTGCTTAGCATGTGCCGGACATGTGTGCAGTGCTGACATGACACGCGTAAGCGGGTGTGCTTATGATGCGCCGGGCGTGTGCGCAGTGCTGACATGACGCGCGTGAACGGGTGTGCTTCTCATCCGCCGGGCATGTGCGCAGTGCTGACATGATGCGCGTGAGCCGGTTTGCGGGTTCCGGGCATGTGCGCAGTGCTGGGATGACGCGCGTGAGCGGGTGTGCTCATCATTTGCTGGGCTTGTGCGCAGTGGTGACATGACGCGTGTGAGCCGGTGTCTTATCATTTGCCGGGCATGTGTGCAGTGCTGACATGACGCGCGTGAGCGGGTGTGTTGCTGACTTGCCGGGCATGCGCGCAGTGCTGACATGACGCGCCTGAGCGGGTGTGCTTCTCATCCGCAAGGCATGTGCGCAGTGCTGCCATGACGCGCGTGAGCGGGTGTGCGGGTTCCGGGCATGTGCGCAGTGCTGACATGACGCGCGTGAGCAGGCTCCGGGCATGTGCGCGCCTGAGATGACGCGCGTGAGTGGGTGTGCGTAACTAGCATGTGGCGGGCATGTGCGCAGCCCTGAGATGACGCGTCATGTGCCGGGCATGTTCGCAGTGCTGGCATGACGCGCGTGAACGGGTGTGCTTCGCATTTGCCGGGCAGGTGCGCAGTGCTGTGAGGTGACGCGCGTGAGCGGGTGTGCGTATCATTTGCCGGGCGTGTGCGCAGTGCTGAAATGACGCGTGTGAGCGGGTGTGCTTACCATATGCCGGGCATGTGCGCAGTACTGACATGACGCGCGTGAAGAGCTGTGCTTATCATGCGCCAGGCATGTGCGAAGTGCTGGCATGACGCGCGTGAACGGGTGTGCTTATCATTTGCCGGACATGTGCGCAGTGCTGACATGATGAGCGTGAGCGGGTGTCTTATCATTTGCCGGGCATGCGCGCAGTGCTGACGCGCGTGAGCGGGTGTGCGGGTTCCGGGCATGTGCGCAGTGCTGACATGACGTGTGTGCTCATCATTTGCCGCGCATGTGCGCAGTGCTGACATGACGCGCGTGAGCGGGCTCCGGGCATGTGCGCAGCTGAGATGACGCGCGTGAAGTGGTGTGCTTGTCATGTGCCGGGCATGTGCGCAGGCCTGTGAGACGACGCGCGTGAGCGGGTGTGCTCATCATTTGCCGGGCATGTGCGCAGTGCTGACATTTGCTGGGCATGTGCGCAGACATGACGCACCTGAACGATAACATGTGCAGGGCAGGTGCGCAGTGCTGACATGACGCGCGTCAACGGGTGTGCTTATCATGCGCTGGACATGTGCGAAGTGCTGAAATGACGCACGTGCGTGGGTGTGCTTTTCATTTGCCGGGCATGTGCGTAGTTCTGACATGACGCGCGTGAAGAGGCGCGCTTACCATTTGCCGGGCATGTTCGCAGTGCCGCGTGAACCATATGGCAATTCCAACCCATGGTCCAGCCCCCTTTGAAGGGGAATTGCGTATGCCTCCCATCCACTATGAAGCCTGGACTTTGTACTCCGCCAAAGGTGGGTGGGTGTGGGTGGGGTGGGTGTTGGGTGGGGGTGGGTGGGGTGGGTGGGTGGGTGGGGGTGGGTGTGTGGGTGTGCGGGTGTGCGGGTGTGGGGGTGTTGGGGGTGGTGTTGGGGGGGTTTCGGATCGGCTCGAGGACCTGAACCAGTAGAGGGTAAACCACCTGTCCAACAGTTCAAACCACTCGGAAAAAAGCTGAAGTTGAGGCTCATGTTTTTCTCTTGGTTCTCGTTCAAATCAGCCCCAAGCTTCCCAAACACACACACATGGAAAAATCGTGAGTGCCCGGACACTTTGACAGAGCGCATCAAACCAAGGCACGTCGTCCAAAGCGTTGAACCCGGCAGGGCGTTTGCCCTGACCGAACGCGAAGCAAAACTCTCCCGCCCCCCCCCCCGTAAGAAGGAAGAGTATGTATAATGTGCCAGGGAGAGGTCTGGGCATTAACATCACACTGAGAGCTGGCTTTCAGGCAGATCTTGTATAGGAATTGATTTCATAAAATTGCAAATTCTAGTCTGAGAAATTGGCTTCCAGGGGAATTTGGTAGGAATTAAATTACACATTTTACAAATTTTACAAATTAATTTGTAAAATTTGTAAAATATCAAAAAAATCTGGCCCAAAATTACAAATTTTACATATTTTACAAATTAATTTGTAAAATTGGTAAAATATCAAACAAATCTGGCCCAAAATTACAAAATTTTACAAATTCTAGTCTGAGAAATTAGCTTCCAGGGGAATTTGGTAGGAATTAAATTACACATTTTACAAATTTTACAAATTAATTTGTAAAATTTGTAAAATATAAAAAAAATCTGGCCCAAAATTACAAATTTTACAAAGTAATTTGTAAAATTTGTAAAATATCAAAAAATCTGGCCCAAAATTAAAAATTTTTACAAATTCTAGTCTGAGAATTAGCTTCCAGGGGAATTTGGTGGGAATTAAATTGCAAATTTTAAAATTTTTACAAATTAATTTGTAAAATTTGTAAAATATCAAAAAATTCTGGCTCAAAATTACAAATTTTACAAATTAATTTGTCAAATTTGTAAAATTTGGAATTTAATTCCTACCAAATTCCCCTGGAAGCTAATTTCTCAGACTAGAATTTGCAAAATTTGTAAAATTTGTAATTTTGGGCCAGACTTTTTTTGATATTTTACCAATTTTACAAATTATTTTGTAAAATTTGCAAAATTTGTAATTTTGGGCCATATTTTTTTGATATTTTACAAATTTTACAAATTAAAATTTGTAATGTTGGGCCAGATTTTTTGATATTTTTTACAAATTTTACAAATCAATTTGTAAAATTTTGAAAAATTTGTAATTTAATTCCTACCAAATTCCACTGGAAGCTAATTTCTCAGACTAGAATTTGTCAAATTTGTAAAATTTTGTAGTTTTGGGCCAGATTTTATTTGATATTTTACAAATTTTACAAATTAATTTGTAAAATTTGTAATTTTGAGCCAGAACTTTTTGATATTTTACAAAATAATTTGTAAAATTTGTATAATTTGCAAAATTTGTAATTTAATTCCTACCAAATTTCCCTGGAAGCTAATTTCTCAGACTAGAATTTGTAAAATTTGTAATTTTGGGCCAGATTTTTTGATATTTTACAAATTTTACAAATTAATTTGTAAAATTTGTAATTGTGGGCCAGATTTTTTGATTTTTTTTACAAATTTTACAAACTAATTTGTAAACTTTGTAAAATTTGTAAAATTTGTAATTTAATTCCTACCAAATTCCCCTGGAAGCTTATTTCTCAGACTAGAATTTGTAAAATTTGTAATTTTGGGCCAGTTTTTTTTTTGATATTTTACAAATTTTACTTTGATATTTTACAAATTTTGCAAATTCATTTGTAAAATCTGGAAATTACTCTTTTTACACATGTACTTGCGAAATTTGTGAAATGTGTAATTGTTAACCATATTTGTTGGAATTTGGCATAGTTCAGAAACTAATCTGCAAAATGTGTATAACTTGTAATGTAACTCCAGCCAAATCTCCCCGGAAAGCAAATTCCCCAGAGTACGTTTCAATGTCAGCAAACATCCGATTTAGAATTACAAGCTGGATTTGAACAAACATTGCTCGGGGGTTGCAAATTGCACAAGCTAGTTTGTAAAAAGTCGGTCCAGAATTACACAAATTACAAGTAAAGGTGTGAACATTGTAAACTTGATAAAACTTGATCACCGTCCTTCCCTTAACGGCTTTTTTTGGGTCAAGTTTGTTTCATTTTGAATCGGTTGAAGTTTGGCAAGGAAATGGGGAGGAAAGCATATTATCTTTTCATTTGGAATCTCTCTTTTCTGTTATTTCCATGTGTTTGTTTTTCTTTAGGATCTCGAATTCATACTCCTTTCTTTATCTTTCACTCTCTCCCCTGACTATTTCTTCCTACAATCAACTCAATAAACTAGGATGGAAAAGACAGGGATAAAGAAATAAACATAAGATAGGTAAAGGAGAGAGGACATCTTCTGTAACACGCTTCTTTTGGATAACTTTCATACCACACATACCTGATGGAGAAAGAGATGGAGAAAACCGTGCAAATAGAAAGACATGGAAAGGCTACTGGGATTGTGGGATGGATTCATTTGTATCTCAGAGATTTTATCGCATACCAGGTTAGACCAATCGATGAAGGTAAGGGAAAGGCAAAGGTGTGAAAGAACAAAGAATGATGAAGAAAATCTTCCGCCCAGACATCACGCAGAATACGCCGGATAGCCTGTCCGTGAGACTTGGAGGATATGATGATTGAAGATTCCCTCACTATCCCTTTCCAGCCTGTCTTTGGGGCCTCTTTCAAATCATTGCCTGTTTCCTCTTGTCCATCTATCCTCATCCTTTATTTGCATTTATGGATGGGCAAGAAGTGACGAAAGCATTTGCAGGCAGTAATAATTACGGTAGAAAACGTAATATCCTCCCTTTCTTTTCAAAATCCTGTTTTATACAAGCTAACAACATAAAAAGGGCGCGAGACAGCTATGACAAAGCTAAAGATAATTATGGGTGGTGCTTACAGAAGCTATCTAATTTATTACGTGCGAATACATGCTTCTAATCTTAAAACCATACTTACATTCCTCGTTCTTTTCTATTTTATTCTTCCCTTGTTGAGATTCATTACGCTATCTTTCTTTGTGAATGCTTTTGGCTGTCCGGTCGTCGCTGGGGCTCACCGAAAAAAAAGAGATTATGAGTAGGTCTTACTCATATTATTTTGCTTGTGTTTTACTATCTTTTGGACCTTTCATCCTTCCCCTTCTTCTGTTTCCCTTTTCAACCGTTGAAGAATGCCAGAAATCGAGGGGTGAAGGAAGGAGGGAGAAGCTAGCCCCCCCGTTCCTTCTTCTCCAACTGTATCGCTAGTGGGGAGAAGATAGGAAGGAGATCAACCGTTCCATCTTTACCTTTCCCTTCCCCACTACGTTCTGGAGTTCTGTCACTATGAAAGACTCACGATGGAACAGTCTAAAAGTGGGACGAAGGAAGGGGATATTGGCTTTATTTTTGGTTTACTTGTAGAAAAAGAAAGCCACTTTCCACAACCCGCTTCTTTCTGTAAAAACACAGATGGAAGAAGATGACCTTTCCTTTCCCGGCCCAGCCAACGCTTGTCATTTTCCTTGCCCTGTCTTTTACATTGCCATGTTTTGGAAATGAAGAAGTAAAGCGTCTGGCAAGGAGGTAAGCGCCCATCAATACTAATTGAAGATAACGAATTGGATGGGCGCTTACCATGTCTTTCTATCACTTCTTTCTTTCCTTTTGATGAAATTGAAGATTGAAAATGGGAAGTGAGAGGCCTCTTTTGACTTCTTCCTCAAGCATAGGCTGCTGTTAATCTTATGCCGTGTGATGCTTGGGAAGAAGAAGAAGAAGAGAAGATAGGAGAGGGTGAGCAGAAGTAACGTGATTCTTTCTTTTCCTCCGATCGCCTCCTGATTTTCCCATGTATGTCACCCACCAACATCTTCAACCCATAAAGATTTGACTACAGAATCCTTAAAACCTTTTTAATAGCAAATGCTAGCGGTCTCTCTCTTTTGCTAACAATCTTCTGGAAATGAAAGGACAATAATAGAGTTTTAGATCATAGGATGGTGTAAGGACTGGGTTCTTCTCATCGTTGACATCCTTTCCTTGTCCAAGTCACGGAGGAAGAGAGGTTGGTTTGTGGTCCCAAGAGCTTGTATCCTTCCCTTTCTATCTCTTCCACTTCATCCAGGAAACATTTGTGGATGGACATGTCGTTATTAAGATCATTGCCTTTCGGTTTACCATCCCATTTATTGCTTGAATGTCTATCTTTGTTGTCTTCCATTTACAATATTATCTGAGAAGTATAGAAATGCTTCTGGGTGTGAGGTTGAAAAAATTGGCGATGTAAAGAAAATCACGATGGTTGGAACAGAAAGTTAATCATTACCAAGAATAGGTTCATAGTCTCTCATCTGCTGGTTGCATTCTCATGTACTTGTTCACTTTGCAACCTTTCTACTTGTTTATCTATCTTCCCAATCTCTCTTTCTCTCTCTCGCATTGTAAACGTTGGAGGCATCTGGATGGGGGAAAAAAACCCGGGGGGTAATAACAAATATGAAGAAGAGGAACTGGCTAACACTCCTTCTGCTCTCCCGTCTTTCGCGGCTGTCAGGATTAGTAAGAATTACGAAAAAGGCCTATGAAGAAACATAATAGATACATAAATAAATAAATCAATAGGCAAATGACAGAACCAAGAACATGAAAGTAATAAAGAATGTTAATAAATGAAACGGTCTATTGGGAGACAAATTATTCTTGTCCATCAAGAACCCTCTCCAACACAGTGAAAAACCTAGAGTGGACAATGATGGATATGATAGAAAACGCAATAAGATAATAAAACGCAGTAAGCTATGAGATTACAACGATTCTGTAATTATTGCCTTTAAATTCACCCCGTGACCACTTCATCCCATTTACACAAATATATTGGAGAAGATATTAGTGCATGATGAAGAATAAACACAAATTATGACCATAGATAGTTTGCTTGACTCTGAAGAGGCTGTTGGTCTTTACTCATGGAGTTTATTTAGTTGTATCTTCTTTCTGCTTTTGTTCTATTAGAATTTCCTTGCAAAATCTCTCACTCACTTCCTATTGTATCATTAGATATGTGCAATATTCTTGAGTTTTAGGTGATAATGAAAAGGATATTAATAGTTCAAAGTTGCTGGAGAAGGACGGAACACTATTTACGAAAGGCTATTTATTTACTAGGATCTCATGAGTAATGTTAACTAATTTGTATCGATTGGGGTGTATTTCTCACCTTCTCTTTTTAAGGGTATTCCTTTTGCCTCCCAAGCTAATACTTGTCAAATCATACTGAACCAATCTTCATTAATAAAATCATGTTCATCGCTAGAAGTGACAGAAGGAAATTAATAGTTTTCTCATCAGAATATTGCCTTTGCCTGTCCAAATAGAGTGATGAATGAAGAGACGCTTAACTGTTATTATTGCTTAAGTGACGTCTCACGGACAGGCTACGTCTCCAGACCCTTTTGTATATCTCTCTGATTGTTCTTTCCTTTTATGTTTATTTGACCAGCATTTGTTTACTATTTACTTCTTCCTCACTGACATTCGATCTTCTCTAACTCTGTTATCTGTTACTGTGGCTTTAATCATTTGATTAACATTTTCCTCTTTCCATTTCCATGCTCTATCTTGGTGAGCCAGCAAACGTTTAATTTAGAAAAAATGGAAGTGATAGATAGGAGGACATCATTATTTGTTTCTATTAATACTACTTCACGAAGGTTTTCCGTGTGCTTTTATCACACTCTCTCACAACCAAAGAGAGGATGTTCATCTGGTCTTCATCACCCCTCACCCTTTTTTTCTATTACTACAAACTAGCTGGTTCTTTCAGGGTGGGGCATGCCAAGACATTCCTTTCTACTCTTGGGATTGCACCAAAAGAGTCCATGTGCAACAATGAGCCGTTCTGCTCTTGAAGGCGCGCGGCGGCACATTGTACGTAACCTTCCCTGCCACCCCCCCCCCCCTCGCGAGCCGGGATGGCTTACAACCCACTTCAATGGATTGCGAGCAAGCCAACCCCTAGAGCTAAGCCGTGCCAATGCTCGAATGAACTTGCGGGACTCCTTGCGCCAAGTAAAGCATGCAACCTTCCAGACTTGATGGATTGAGTTTGTATGGGCCTCGTGTGTCCCGAAAGCGCTCAAAAAAACCCAATCGTGCCGCCAAGCAATCTACGCTCTTTGCCACGCTGTTGGGGAAACTGAGTTCAAAATGAGCTCCATGGGATCAGCGCGCCTGCCGCGACCTGCAAGGTTCGGATGGCCGGCCGCGTGTAGCTGCATAGTTTGCGCTCGTTTGTTTCCAAAAGCCGCTTGGGCAACCTGGACGAATTGCTCACACACGTACACATCCTCTGAGCGGGAATCTCCTCAACC
>CAUJNA010000657.1:647527-742527 GCA_963377175.1 Effrenium voratum | reverse complement strand
GCCTTGCATGTGTTTGGCCAGACTTTGCGAGTTGCCACAGTTGGGAGGGTCTGCTTCGATTCAACTGGCAGGCTTGCAATGGGTGCATTTGGATTCGGAAGGTCCAAGCCTTCACTTGCAACACACGCCGCAGGCATCCCAAAGGCAAGAGTTGCTTGACGAATATCCTGCCCTATTCAGTTTTGCGCTTTGGCTCAGTCCGGCAGCGCATACCTGTACGCTACGTGGGCCATCAAACTTTGGCAAATGTCAAATGCGTTCGGGTTACTGATGCTCACTTGCCCAAAGAACCCCGAACTCAAGGGTTTAACCTTTTGGGGCCATGACTAAAAATGGGCCAAAAGGGAACCAAAAGGTCAAAAGGTTGAGGCGATCACCTTGCAACCGCCGCAGGTTCCTGCTGTGAGGCCAATCTCCATGCTTGAGGGCTGCTTTCAGTTGGTACCCAGCATTCACCACCGCCTTAGATTCCCTACTATGGAAACCCAACCACTGAACCAACTAACAACAACTAAAAAGGCCAAGTTGAACCGGACGATTCGCTGGGAGCCGCCAAGTAACTTGGTTGCTGTTGACCCCCTGTAAAAAGCTCCACTTTTTGGGTTTAACCCTTCATTTCCGATCCGTGGCCCTTGGCCATGGCGCGTTATGAAAGGTGGTGAGGCTCCTGTCCATCTCCGTGGCCGCCACAGGGTCCAGCCCTGCCGATCCAGAAGCCCCCTCCGGGCTCGGGTTCTGATCTGCGAGGACGGAAATGCCAGGGGTTGGTTTCTATGACCCAGCCAAAGGTTCCAAATGGTTGGAGTCAACCCCTAGGGCTGCTCAAAAACGCCAAACCTGGGGCGTTGCCCCCAAACATCAACATCAAGCAGTGGTCATGGCTGTGTCAAGCTGTGGAGGCCAAATGATGCCTAGAGAAAGGTAAGCCAGCTGCGCAACCCCGAGCAAAACAGTGTGGTCCCCACGATTTGCGCTGCATTGCCAGCATAGATATGATCAAATAGGCAAGTCCCGATGGAATTCGCGAGCTCCCAACGCGGCTGCGCATGAGTCTGGAACAACCAATGGGGCTTGTTTCAGCTTATTTAGAAATCTCCAGTCAACACCCTTCCCAAAACCGGCAGAGCGATGTTCCCGCCTCCCAGATTGGGATGCGCAAAGACCTGCGCCGACGTGTGCTGCAGTTCGTGCAGCACGTAGAGGGGCCGATTCCCCACCTCCGCCTGCGGATTTCGCGGGCGCGAGCGAACTCCGCGTGCTTCATTTTGGACCCAGAGATGTCCACCTCGTTTGCTTCCCGCCTCTCTGGCCCCCACGTGCTTGGTTGTTTCGCCGTGTCCGTGGGCTTCGATGAAGTTGTTGAAAACATTGAAAGTTCAAACTTGCGCGAGGGACAATCATATCAGCATGGTCGCAGCTGCAGTAATTCTGATCAAGGCCAGTGAAGCCTGCTTCCACCATCTGCATTTGCAACACCCCAACACATGGCATGTGCTCAACGTCAGCTTCCTCAACTTGCCAAACTCTTGATGGCAGGGGTCCGCAGAATCCAAAGACTTGGCAAGCTCCTGCCACTGAAGCTCCGAGCTCCCAAGTGTGATGGCGTGTCTTGCACTCAGCTTCCTGAGGATCTACACCCGCGAGTCTCACACGAGACTTTGGGAACATGGCACTGGGAGAAGGCGACTGATCGGTGGGGACTCGGAATCACCTCCACAAGCCGATCGAGGAAGTGCTTCTGCTTGGGGTCGTAGGGGTTCCAAATCTGTGCCAGCTCGCACTTCAGAGCCTCAGGAGTTGCTCAACCATGTCCGAGGGAACTCGGGGCAGGCTACTTAGTAACTTAGTAAGCGTGGTTATAACCCACTTACCATGCGTTATGAGTCTCCAAAGTTTGGGCCCCAGCCATGCTGGGCCCCAAAGTGGCTGGGTTGCATCGTCCTAAATTCCAAAATCCAGCTCCGCTTCAACAGAGTGCTCTGATCTATAGCCAAGCTGGAATAGCTGAGAAATTGTTTGCTTGGCCCACTTCGAGATCATCCATCTTCACACGCCGTAGCTAGCAAAAATGCGTTGGCTTCAAGGAGCAATTCCAAAAAATCACAAAATCACCAAGGACATAAACCATGCAGCCTTCCAGTACTTTGGATCAAGAGCCCGTGCAAGTGCTTTTTCTTTTGAATGGCCTTGGCCCCTTCATCCTTGCTACACTTGCTCAGAACATGGAAGCTCCGAGAAGGCCTTTGTACATGGCGCCAAGCCTTCCACCATGGAATCTCCTGGTAACACGACAGAGTCCGCAACAATTCCCTTGGCTGTCACAGATCCAAGCGGCCGCGGTGGTTCCTTTGCGCAGCTCTGCATCTGTGGTTGCCAGCCTTGAGGCCACAGAAACGAAACAGGCCAGCAACCCAACAAAGCTACTGTCCACTTTCAAGTGAACGATTCCGCTCAGAAACTCAACCCAACCCCGAAATCCAGATCCAAACCAGAATGTAATCGCCGGTTCTCCAAAACAAATTCAATTTCGTCTGACGCCAAAAACACAATGCAATCTCATTGACATCATTCAAGTTGAATTCACACTCTGACGAATGCCTTGAAGAACTTTGTGTACTGTGAATTCCTCACGTAGCAAGTTACGCTTTGGACGACTTGTTTGCCTGGCAAAGGAAGGGCCGAAGTGGCATCGCTGAGAATCTTTTGAACCACATGAACATGCTTCTCCCTACAGAGTTTTGTCAGTGTGAAGGATGCGCCACGTTTTGGTACGAAGACACTCACCCCAAAACGCAAATATTCGCGTTCAAGGGAACCAATTTTTGAGACAGCCCACCGAAGTCAAAAGTCAATGTCCACGCTCAGGGAACAACGCAATCCAGGTCCAGGGAAACCCATCCTTGACTCAAGCCCACGTTCAAAGGTATCGGCGTTCAATATGAAATGCAAAAAATCACATTCCAAACTTTGGGACTGAGCCCCCCTGTCCTGTCCACAACGCAAATGCCCACATTCAAGTGAAACAAATTACGACAGAGGCCATCCCTGCAATACTTTCTGCATCTCGGGTGTCTGTCTGTCTGTTTGCTTGCTTGTTTGGCTGTTTGTGCGTGCTTGTCTGTTTTGCACCTGCTTCTTGTGCATGCGCACGTGCGTGTGCGCGCACATGTGTGGTTGCGCGTGGATGCACAGGTAGCTTCGCGGGGCTGGTGTGCACGTGCATGTGTGCGTCTGTGTCTGTGTGTGTGCGGGTGCTTGTGCGTGCATTGTATTGCTCTTCTTGCTTGTCTGACTACGTGGGGCCAGGGAACGTGATGAGGATTTGCGGATTGCAACCATCCTCTGTGAGATGGTACTTCAGCACCACAGGTAGTGTCCTCAGCTTTGCACGCATCAACAAAGATAATCTTCTTGGTTGGCTCCGGCAGGGGGTGTCATGTCATCGCACGCAAGTCTTCGCAAGCCATCGACAAGTAGAAGGAATACTTGCCAGGAGACTTGGTATTGGCTGAATTCCGCTGCATTTATGATGTGCCCAAAGTTAATCATCATCATTGAAGTCTCAAAGGTCTTCAACACACTATGGTCATGATCCCTTGGCAGCAGCCGCCAAAAGAACAAAACACAACGCTCAACAACCTGACCCATTTGGCTCAGCGTCCAGCAGCTGTTAACAGTTGGTATTTCCTTTATCGCAGTTCTGTGACTTTTCACTCCGGAGCTGTGCCGGACCCACTCTGAAGCGTAGGGAGGACCATCAGTACAACAGCAGCTACGAATGCAGAAGGGACTGATCATGAAGTCTGATCTTTGCTGAATTGCATGACACTCTCGTGTTAAGCGGACACCGCTGTCCCCCCAGAAAGAAAAACAACACAAATGATAATAATCATACTAGTAATAATAGCACATAGCACATAGCACACAGCTGTACTCAGCATCCTTTCCGCGCACTTCCCAGACGTTTCAGCTTGCGAATCCGCCAAGAAAATCGGAAGCACATAGCTGTCCCCAATCCACCGGGAGTCCGAACACCTGATATACACGCAGGCTGCATGCTATCGGGAGTCCTGATCAGCTTGACAGCAGTGCTCTTGCCGTCAATGACTTCCGGGCACAGCGTGCCTGGCACGTTGACCACCCGATGTGTCATGACATTTTTGTTTTGTCGAAAGCAGTGGAAAATGAGAGACGATACGCACACACAAAGATTGAGAGAAGCTGCTGGCAAGACCGAGCGAGCTGCCTAACGCACGCACCCACACATGCGTCGAGCTTACCGCAACTTCAAGATGTTAGTTTAATTTTGGGCTGGCTACTTTTAACCTTGCACCAACAAAGCGTCCGGCAAAGGGCTAAAGGAACTTGATCTGGCTTTTCATCTGAGTGGCCCCCAGTTCAAACAGCTTTCGCTTGAAGGGACCCCCTGCGAGGTTTGGAATTGACTGATTGGGCCAACGTTCAATTGGGGCAAACGCTGCCGGTTTTAAAAGGGAAGGAGGGGACAAAACACGGAAATCGTGCTCATTGCCCCACCAATTAACCTGGATCGTGACGTTCGGGGGGATTTCCTTTTTAAACGGACCGGGTCCCTGTCAGTTTCCATGTGAAACGTTGGTGGGAGAGTCACAACCGATGGCCGGACACCCTTCCCGCCTGTGGGAGATGGCACTCGTGCCATGACTCTGCTGGCCATGGCCCTGGACTCGTTGATCAGGAGACCCCAAAGGGATCGCCCCTCCGTAAACCTGCCGAGCGGATGGGCCCTCTTTCTCCGGCGCTGAGCGGCTTCGTCTCTCCACTTGGCGCGCCCCCCCCCTCCACGCTAGGCACTCTCGCATGGAAGGGGCAGATTCTCACTGATTGGAAAAGAGCTACCCACCCCCGCACCTATCTCACCATCTGCCAAGTTCCAGCCCAATTCGGACCCCTGACATGCCTGGCTGATATAATGGAGCAGCTTGTCATGCCTCAAGCTGCCACCATCTCAATGTGCGAGCCTCTGGTAGCCGGTCTGCGTCTTGAACGTGACGAGCAGGCCCAGTGCCACAGATGTAAGTGTAAAGCATTCTACCTAAGCAGGCGATCATATCGCCGAAGGGTGTCAAAAAAGGAGGGCCTTTCCTGCTGCAGGTCTAACCTGATAGGCACAAGCGAAAGTTGTCGAATGAGGCTGTTCTTGCGCGATCCAATAGGCTCCTTTCTCCATCTTTGCCACTGTGGCACAGGCTCTGCTTTATGTCCCGGGGCTGCATCTTCAAAACAATTCCGGCGCATGCTGTCAAACATTTTTCCTTGAGCCACCCTTTCATTGCTAAATGTTTTTCGAATGAGGATCGTCTAGACGCCAAAAACACCATCCAAGGGGCTGGGAGAGTCAACATGCTTGGGAGCGCCAAATCGAAGCCTGAGCGCAGATCTGCGGCGTGGACTTGAGAACCAGGAAAAACCCGTGATTTTGGAATCAACTGTTTGAGGGAAACCAACAAGCTTTGAGGTTGGCAAGGGGACCAGTGCGATGTTTTTCTCATGCCGGTGCCACATGCGCCAAAGCGTCGATTCCGCGCACAAGAAGACGCAAGTGACATTTTCAGTGAACTTCGGCGTACTACAAGGCTGCCTACGTGCTAAGTACAACGCTCGTGCTCGCAGGCTGGCTTTCGCCTCACAAAAGCAAATATAATTCTTCGGTTTCGTCGCAATTTACGCAGCCTGGGCTAGAAACACAGTGTTGGTACCCAATGCCCAGTCACTGCAAAAGCCACGGGGAAACGAAGCCCCGAGATCAAGTAGAGCAAAGGCACGCATGGGCCACAGGGCAACTGGCTCCTGGCACAGCCTTCGCAGCCTTCAGTCCAAGCAGCTATGAACAAATCCAGCCACCGCCTCCGCATGGGAGTTGTAGTAGCATATGAGGCCTCCAGATTTGCAGGTGTTCTTTTTGTGTGGGGGGGGGGGAGCTTTGCCATGTTCCTCAAAGTCCACTCTGAAGCAATCTTCCCTCTCTCCAATGCCGAGATGCTGCAAGTGGTGCCAATAAAGGCCAGGTCCGGGAACACTAGCCGCCGGATGTTGTCTGAGGTGACAATCTTCCTGGCGCTTGAGGATCTCGACCCAAGAGCCCAAGAGTCAAGCGAGCTGCGTGCTCAAATATCTTCAAGGCTAGCACGCTTAGGTTTTTACCTGCAAGAGCAACCGTGGCTGGCAGGCCCTTCCCAAAGGAACCCATTGCCCCTAGCAGGATTCTAGCTTTGGGAGTTGGGGGAATCTGTGCAAAGGTCTGGGCAAGGCTCAGAGCCGAGGTTCGCAGCCCCTTGACAACGGTGCTCGTGGTTTAGCGATCAATCTCTAGGCGTTTGGTCCACACCAACCTATGCACCGCAACCCGCGTCATGCGCCGGTCGGCCTGGGTGTCCAAAGCTGCAGGTGCCTTGTGGCTCGCTGGTGCCGCCGCCAGTGCCGGAAGGTGTAGCCTCGGCAAATGCACCGAACACAAAAGCCAACTGGGGGGCCATCCCTGGTTTTCCCCGTGGTTTGAAGCCATTTTGAGGGCTCATCCACGGATCGCCCCCCATACCCATAGCCCCTTGTCCATGAGGCAAAGAACTTGGGGCTCGAGCGAGTCTGGGCATAGCAATTGATCAGGGCTTCACTGGTGGTTGGTGGTGCAAGTGTAGGGATAGTCTGGGGGGTTAAGCGCTCAACACAAAGCAGTCCCGTAAATGACTAGACAAATTCTGAAAGTACGTAGTCTACTTGGGCAGCTTTGACTGAATTGCTTTAAGTATGTTTCATTATGTTTCCTTATTGAGTCCGCCACTCGATTTGGGGGCCCTTCTATGAATTGGCAATCGAGAAAAAAGAACACATGCAAGGTCTCAAAAATGAATGACAGAAAAACCGTTCCCAGCCTGGCAGGAGGGGCTTGTTTTTTGCAGATTGAGTGGCTCATGTCGATGGTGATCTTCCGGAAGAACCGCGAGACCCGGTTCTGCCCCGTGTCCCGGCAGTATTGGAGCGACATGGCCCCTGCTGAGGCCTGGCGTGGATGGCATCTCCAGGAAAAAAACAACAAGTGGTCCCTTTCAAACAAAGGCCGGCATGAAAAGGCATGCCTTCGATTGGAGGAACTTATCCAAACAATTTTTGAACATGCCTTACCCTTCCACCAATTAACATAGAACCTGACATTCGGGGGTTCTGGATATGTTCCTTTTAACGAGACCGGGTTCCTGTCAGGTTCCATGTGAAAAGGGTAGGGTCACACCCGCGGCCGGACCATCAGGTTCCTTATTGATTGGAGGGCCCACCATCTGCGGCTCTGCCTCAGAATTGGCGCCTCTCTCGCCTCGTGACCCACATGGCCGCGGCCTGGAAGAGCCGTCGCTGTGCTTCAGCCTGCGCCTCCGCTTCGGCCTCGCACTCCGGGGGAACTCTGGGGAGCTGGGGCACCGGAGCGCTCGTGACACGAGGCAATTCTGTGACCAAGGGGTTTCACTGAGGGAAGCCTCTTGTACCCGCCAGTGAGCTTTACAGTAGATGTTCCAGAAGCGCTGCTGACTCATAGTGTTCTTCCAAACAGTGACTGCTCAGGGTCCGTCTTTAGAGTTTGAAATGTATTCATGGCTGCGTGACTGCATTTTGACGCGGTGCAATGCACCCTGCGGGCACGTACACGTCAATGTGCAACTTGATTTCACACATGCAACAAGTCACAGCAGGGTGAGCGTATGGCACAACTCCGTACATTTACAGGATAAAGGACCGATGAAACACTGGAGGACAAATTGCGCCATCTACTTCGCCCAACTGTCCCTAAGACCAGTGCTTTGACAAGCAACAGATCCCGCTATTCTTTGCCTGCATCGGTCAATCTGAATCTAAGACTGGAACCCTAAGACTGGAAGGCCAAACTCAGGCCAATCCCATGCCGGTTTCTCTGTGCAAACTTACAGGGCACTGAGGGCTCACGGCTTCCAACACGTCTGCCAATTTTACTAATGCAAAAGTTGATTTAAGGGATCCGAAAGTCAAGGGCCTTATCACGGTGAGCTCGTACCGGGCTTAACCCCCGAATCGGTGAGCTCACGAAGATGTGCTGATGCAGCAATCCCAAACATGCGCCTGCGACTTGGAGTCCTCCGTGGCAACAGCCCGGCCCAGGCCGACTGGCAAGGCGTCATTGGGCGTTTCTCTGGGGCCACCATGTTGGTTAATCAGCTTGAGCTGGGAATGGATTGACAAAAAGAAGAACCGCCACTGAGACACTGGAGTCTGCTGCTTGTCCGCTTGCAATGTGCATGGCCCCTCATCTTGGCAAGCCTCGGTGGGTCTATAGAGTGTCCGTAAGCCTATCGACTTGATAACCGCTGTCCGGATAGATAGACCGCAGGCCCCGACACCACAATTACCCCACAAGCAGGCCGGTTTTCGGCCTCAACAACCTTGAAACCCTTCCTGCGGTTTTGCCCTCCCACCAATTTACACGGAGCCTGGCGTTTTTTCACCCGGTCCCTTGACAAGGAAAACGGTCCAACCCAGGAACCCCCCGAACGTCAGGCTTCATGTGAATTCGGCTTTCGCCCGGGTTTGCGGAGAAACCGGTGTGACACATGTTGCTTGCCAAGAGGCATGGGAATCGCGGCACCCAGCGCCGGCGAAGCTTCAGCATGGCCCTACGTCGGCCCACGTGTCGCGTCTTCAGCTTCCCTCTAGTTGGTCTGGGTTGGTGCTTTGGAGCCCTCACTGAGAATCAGGTGTTGAAACCCACAAACGGTCAACCTGACCCCTTCTCAACTGACAAAAGCAGAACAAGCAAAGAGCCATCACATGGGTGTGGCTTTTGGCTTTTCTAAGGGTACCTTTCTTGGATGGTGTTACAAGGAAGCCAAAGGGAAGCCGCCCATTTTGGGAGGTTGCTTTTGAGACATAAAGAGAGCAGGTCCCTTTGGCCTTGCACCTCCACAGCTCGCAATGTCGTGGACTTTGGCTTCCGAAAAGGAAAGGAGAGAGAGAGAGAATGTCAGGAGTTGGGCAGCGGCTGGGCTAAACCAAAAGAGCTGAGGGGACCGCATCAACTGGCCATGGGTCAAAACCCCGTACCCCCAGCCAGTGAGCATCCCATCCCCACTAAAATAGACCAAACTGGGTCTACCTACCCCAAAATGGGATCCCGGTACGCTGGCCAAGGCGCTAGGTGCAGCTCCGGAAGGGCGAGGCCATTTCCAGCTGACACCAAGGCGTGGGCCAAGGCGTGGGTTGCGTAAGAACTGCTCCCTACGATTCTCGAAGCGTTGCAATTGGGCAGTGGTGTTGGGCTAGTCCACTATTGTGACCACTGCGTTGTGCACAAAGGCTAACCGTTCAATGGGACATTCTCCCAGCTTTTGCACCCAAATCAGCATCTCAGCTTGCTTCATGTTGGCCGTAGAAACGCCACAGCTAGGCTTGAAGTCTTGGATTGCATTGGATCAGCCCCCTGAGCAGCTCCGTCAATGCCACGTCGGATGGGAAAAAATGAACTCGCTCTGGCAGGCCAACGTCTCTGCGTTGCTCCGAGGGCAGCACTGCGGAATGGCGGGTGGCAGCAAAGAACACTAAGGAAAATCGATCCTCAGTGACATGCATCTGGCGAGCGCAAATGATGCTGAAGTACACAGTCACATTATGACAAATTCATAGACCGCTGTTGACAAAATCAAATGAAGGGGGGAACCCCACACCAACCAGACCCCCCAGTGAGCAGGAAGTTGTCTTCCCTGGGGCACACTTCCTGATGTCACGGTTTCGCCAACCGGGAAAGTCAACACAGATTCCCAAACGGCAAGCTTCTCTCAAAGCCCTCTTGCTAGTTGTCCGGGTCTGGGGCTATCCCCACCTGTGAGGCACCTAAGGCCAAAGCTCCTCCTTGGAATGGTCGCACCTGACAGCAGGCGCCGAAGCACCGTTCCGATTCGACACATGCTCAGGTTCCCTTTCCGGGTGACTCCACTTGTCACAAAAGTCGACAAGGAACACTTTTCTGACCATCCTCGGCACTTGCGGTGCGCAGTCTGTATGGCCACTTGGGCCCCCGGCGAAATGCATTCGCCGGCCATCGAAGCGCGCCTTTGCGCGGCTCTCTTTAAGGATACCCTTTTTGGAGTGGTTGTATCCGGACACCAGAAGCAAAAAAAAAGAAGAACAAACAAGAAACAGAAACACACCAAAAAAAACAACCCTTTTGGGTCCCCTATGTCAAGACACCCACGGTCACCCACGTGTCAAAACAGCGCCAATTGAGCGTTCGCGTCCCGGAGATTGAAGCGTCCCGTCCGGGTGGCCCGGCCCATCTCCTATGCCTCAGAGCCGAGCCACGTCTTCGCAAATCTATGTCCTCAAGCTTTTGGGACTGAAAGACTTCAAAGAATCCAGGCACAGGAAATTCACAGGAACCCCCTGTGTTTGCTCGTCCTGCAGCTGGTTTCTATGATAAAAGGCTGAACTGAAAGTGCGGTTGCCTCATTATCCAGCATGGCTGTTGCAACTTTCCGACCGTGTCAAACAGGCTTCTCCTGACAACGCTTGTTCAACAGTCTTCATCATTTATGTAGCCCGTACAATTGACATTTTCTGGCACATGCATGCAACAACCGTTGTCAAAAAAGAGGAACAAGCTTTATGGCTGTATACGCCTATATGCAGCAGCGAATTCTTCTCTTTTCCACAAGCTGGCTTGCCACAAAACCTGTCGGTCGCCACGTCTACCGGTTCGCCTTGGCCACACGCTCAATTTCATCCTTCCTTAGTGTCGCCAGTTTCTTCAATTTCCAACTGAAACCTTTAACTAAGAACCCTTTTACCCTGACCAATGTGACATACAATCTAATTCTCCCGTAGCTTCTTCTTGATGGCATAGCTGTTGGACGACTCCTTGGCACAGTTCATGATCTCGTCTGCCAAGCACTCCGCGATGGACTTGATGTTGCGGAAGGCGCTGTTTCGTGCACCAGTGCCTCAGTTTAGGATTAGATGCGCGGAGCTTCGGACGCGCAAGCAATCGGAGCCTCACTCAGGGCCCATGGGGGCAATGCAACTGCCGACCGGACAACTTGCTTCCATTTGCCTTGATGCAGTCCTCAGATTCCCTGCCAAAAGCTTAACTTTTAGTGGGTTAAATGGACACCTCTCTAAACCCCGACAAGCTAAAAACCTATGGGGATGGCTGGGAACCAAGTTATGAGCACAATCCAGGCAACATTTCACACGCCCAGCGGCAAATGAGATAGATTGCTTGGTTCACTCGGCGAAGAGGGGACACATCAACAGCCTGACGGCGAACCACGCCGGCGGAGCCAACCCGCGTGGAATCCTCACGAGGCCCGCCATTCTTCACAGCATCCACAAAGACCTCACAGGGCGACGTTTGATCTTGTCAAACACTTGCGGCGGGGACAATTACCCTCCCATCCACAAACATGGAACCTCACCGGGGGATCCCGGAAGACCAGTTTCCTTTAAAAAGGACCCCCTCATGAGTTCCATATTAGGGGACAGGAGGGCTGACGGCTGCATCTTTTTCTGACCAGCGCACGAAACTGCCTGCCTGGATGGGGTTCTTGTCGGTGAGCAGGTGGATGATCTCGAAAGCGTGCTTCACAATCCGCACGGCCATCAGCTTCTTGCCTCGGCGGTGCATTCCGCCGCCAGTCACACGCCAGGACTGCTCCGTAGCTTGATTTTTTTGTAGACAATCCCTATGGGGCATGTTATGTTGCACGAGCAATGGCAAGAACTGCCAAATACTCAACTGCAACTAACTTACTTGGCCTACGTCTATACATTTATATACTAACATGTCATGATCATGGCCACCGCCTAGAAAACTCCATCCATGATTCCCACAGATTCTCTAGTCTTTTTGGGCACCCGTCTCATTGATTGGGAAGGTCCAAAGGCTTGTTGGCAAATGTCCTGCTAAGCTTTCTCCCACATTTCCTACAGCCAAGCGAAAATTGAAGCAGTGCAACGATTCACGCTGTCCCGTTGCGATGCAACGCCGAGATGTCACCATGGAATGACCTGCTGGCAGTTCCAAAGGGCCGCACATCTATCATACTACCCTCCTACCAATTAACATGGAACCTGACAGGGACCTTGTCCCTAAACAGGAACTGGTCCAAACCAGGACCCCCGAACGTGGCACGGTTCCATGTTAATTGGGAGGGTACAAAAGGAGCTTCTCCTGGCGGCTCACTCCATGCAACTTCGGTGCTGACGTCTCGCCAAGTCGCCGTTGTTCCTGCCGTGCATCATCATAGAGCACGCCAGGCGCTCCACGATGGGGCACATCGCCTTGCGGAAGCGCCTGCACAGAAGTCACGTCAAGCTTGGCATCTGACAACAACCCATGGCAAACGAGACTTGACAAACATCAGGAGATACGATGAATAACCACATTTTCCCAAGTCCGTTCACTGAGCTACCTGAATGCAGCTCTTTGCTTCATCTGTCTACCAAGGCATGCGCAAACAAGGGTAACCAATGCGTATGACTGCACAGGCTTGCTAGGCGGCGATTGTGACCTGCCCATGTGTCCCTTAATTGCTTCCCCTAATATTTCCAGCAGGCCCAAATACTAAATTACCTTAGAAAGGACAATTGTTCCTCCAGTCGTACAAGAGGAACCTGGAAACAGGTCTTGTGGTTCCATTTAACCCCTTACTTACAACAGTGAGCGGACCCTGAAAGGAGTACTACTTTCCATCAAGTGAACAAACACAGAAGTGACAAACATCGGCAGCCCAAATCTGGAACAGGGCAGCCCTAAAGACATTTGTTAACGGGCCGAACTGCACTACCCATACGCCATGGTCAGCTGTCGCCTCATCTGATAGCGGCCTTGTGTGTGGGCGACAAAATGTTGTGCCGACTTGTTGACCGCGATGTAGTCCACCAAACTGAGATCCTGGAGGTTTATGTCCTCAGGGCACTGGATGAATGCGGAAGATTCACTGAGCGCCTGCCTCATATTGAAGTGGGCTTGCCACAGCTACCCGAGCCCCAACTGGAGATTGCAGGCGTCAGCGATCAAGCAAAGGTTTACAGCCTAGATTAGCAGCATGTGCGCACAAACCTAGGAGATACGCCTGACCTTGGTGCATTCGCCTTCCCCGAGGTCTCCGGACCTCATAGGTCCACTTCCCAAAGAGCTTCACCTCCGTCGAAGACATGGCGAAAGGCGCGCGCGTGGATGGCAATGGCCAAGCCAGCTGGAGCCAACGCAGGCGTTTGCGCGCTCTGCAAGGACGCCCCAAAGCCACTGCTTCATATCTTCCTGTAAAAGAGCAGACTGAAGAACACGGTGACTAAGGGTGAGCGCTATGCTGGAAGCGTGTATCAACATACATCAACATTGGATGGGTTCCCAAGACCAAACCGAGGGAGAGAAGAACGAGTGTGTCTGCACTCTACTTTGATGTTCAGCCCTGAGTATTGCCCATTGGTGAAAATAGTTAGAGCTCGGGGCCCATGCCACGGAAAAGCGAGATATTTGATCACCGTCTTGGACCCAAGCGTTGCTAACTTCAACTGCCATGTTTGTACCTACTCTAAATTGAGGGCGGGCCTCTTGGGAACTTAATGATTCACTTTGATTGAATTGGTATCGGGTTCATTGGAAGAACGCCAAGGTTTCAATCTTTTTGACACTGCCCGTTGTCCGTTCTATGCCATAAATGTACAGTAGCTTGTTCTGTGAACAAGGGTTGAAGTTGGATGGCTTCCATGTAGCCATTCCCAAAGATTCTCCCATAAACAACGGGTGTTGATTGCTGTGTTCACAAACCAGGCGGAATGACATTTTACCAAGGCTGCTTGACAACCATTAGAAATGGTACAGTTTGGACACCAAAGTGTTTCGCTTCCACTGCATTGTGCTCTGTAACCCTGGCAGTTTGGTTCTCGCAAGTGAATTTCTCAAGTGAGCAGCGCGCAACACCCATCAATTGACTTTTGGGTTCCTCTAGCCCTTATTCTTCCCATCTACCCACAATTGCCATGTTGTTTCCCTTTCCAATGGCAAACTTGGACCAATCAAGTCAGACACGCCAAACCAGAGCTGGGTCCGAATCAATGAGTTTTCCGTGTGAACGAAGCAGTGAGGGAAGGCTTTGCAAACATGTTTTCTCAGACGGCTTAATGCTTGTGGGTGGGGTGTTGCCGTGGGGACTGCGGTAATTGGCGCTGCCGCGGTATGTCCGCGAAGCATGGAACAAAGTCCTCTGGGCCAATTTTTCTGCAAAAACAACTTGTTCGCTGAGCATCTGACACGCGTCCTCCAGCAAGCTGGAACTGCTAAGTAATTTCAGGCACCGACACGTCCAGGAAAGTGCCGCGGCAAACATCACCCTTGCGGAACCGCCTCGGTAAGCTCCAAAACATGTGGCGCGGCGGAAATACATCTTCAACCATGCTGGTTTCAAACCAAAGCTGCCTGAAACGTGCGGCCTTGTCTTTGGAAAAAGGTTAGGGAAGCTCCAAATTCTCAACTGCTGGATACTCAGCATGCTAAACAAGGCAATCACGGAAAAGAAGCCAGGTACAGCGTAGAAGACATCCAGTTCTACCATGACTTCTGATTTCAGTCCCAAAGACGCAAACGTCGCAAACACAGTGGTCAAATTGCCATGCCCGATTGATCAAGCCATCTTCTTCGTTGCGATCGGCATCTTGCCGTTCGCCGAGTCACTGAGGTGCTTGCCCAGGGATGTCACAGCTCAGCATGTGGCTCTCGCCTGCGAAAACGGCAGCTTCAGCCCCATGTGGCGCGCCCCAGAAGCAAAGCAACTCAGCTGTCAGGGCCACTTCTCCCAAGCTCTACAAGCCGGCTGGTGTAAGTGCCTCGCAAAGGGATTGCAAATGATGCTCCACACGCTAGGGTCTGTCTGTGGGCCGCGTCCGAAAAAGAGTTCTGTGACGGATTTTATCCAAAATGCATGCTAGGGTCTGCCTTTGGCACACAAGTGTGACAGGCCTATTTTGATGAACCAAGCGTGCTTCTTGCTGAAACGGCTCCTTGTGCATTTGAGGGCTCGATTGCGCTTTCGTTGGTGGTTCGCCCATTGATTCTTTGATTGTTTCGTTAAGCCCTGGCGAATGGCTGCAAATGGCTCTAACTGGCTACTGTGCGTTCAAGGATCCACTCACCACGTCCTCCTACGTTTCAACTGCACTTGGGGAATTGCCCTTCTGAGTCAAGCAACAACGACAGTTCCGTACCCCTCCAGTCACCAAAGGCAGTTTAGCAAGAACTTCTGCGGAACTATGAGCTTTGCAAGCATTGTGAGTGACAAAGCTAACAATGTCCTGGCACCTGGAGTGTCCTAGCGTTACCGGACTGAGTGCCCCGCGACCCCAAGGGTCCTGCCAAAGACGCTGTCGAAAGCATGCGGGGCAACTGCTGGCCCCTGACTTGACTTACGGTGTGCATCAACGCGGGTGGTACTGGGCCCCGATCCGTTCGGGTGATGGCACCAACATGTTATCTAGGCGGCTAGCGGCTTTGGCCAGAATTTTTGCGCACTCGTGTTCCGAGAAAACAAATTGCCCCACTTGCACAAACACTGCCGTGCAAATGTCGCCGTGAGCCTTCCCAGCATCATGTCAAGCCTCCGAATTAATTCTAGCAGGGTCAAACTCTGAAGCCATACGTCATACGTTGATTCAGGGAACTCCGAAAATTGAACAATTCAAAACAAACGCCATGTCCACATGGTATGCTTCCAGTAAATACCAGCATGGGAAGGCATCCAATTCCTTTCGTACTATGGACGAAAATGTGGCACCACTTTGAAACCATGGGAGACCATTCTTTGTTGCTATTTACAGGGGACTCGAGTCATTCCAGGGCATGGTAGGTGCAGGAGTTCGTCCATCCACAGGTCTTCTTTTGTGCCATCGGGAAATCCACCCCACACGTGAGCGCTGTTCGTTGCTTCCGTGTCCTCGACGAAGAGCTCGCCGCCCTCACTCCAGTCCTTGGAAAGCGTGCCGAAAGAAGCCTAGGGGCTACCCTAAATCAATGTAAACAGCAGCCCCACAAGTTTCACTTGTAAATTACAAAAAACAATTGAAGCATGGAAACAATGGGGAAAAGGATTCATCAACCTATCATATCACACAGAACATAATCAAAGTAAATGAATATTCTATGAATGTGAATGACTGATCGTGCGACCTGCCTTTTGGATGCTGCCGGTCTTTGTACGCAGCGTGACAAGCAGTCATGGCTATTTTAGTCTATGTTCGTCGCTTTATAGGCTTTTCTTCAGAGCAATGAGTCGGCTTTGAGACTCACGTTGGGCTATTAGCAGCACAACTGATACTCGAAACATCTCGAACAATGCGCGAGGTGCTTTCCCTGCAAGCATGTGTTGATGTGTGTACGTGCGTGTTTCTCCATGTTGGACCGACCGGCAAACTGCACATGCAAACAGAACGGCCCGCATCAATGCCAAGTGGCAAAACAAGAACAGTCTTAATCATACTCCTGAATGCCTACAATGCTCGCACATGTCGAACGATTGCGAAATGCACTCTGGCAAGTACTGGTCCTACCAAACCCCCTTTTCAGTATCAGTCTTGCACGCCATGCCTTGAAGCCAAGCCTACATATTGCGTGACTCCCAAGTTCTTAGCTCCAAAAGTCCCCTCCCCATGTCCCATGCGAATCCAAGGCCCGAGCACCCAGAGCAATGATCCAGCTAGGGCCTGGCCGATCCAAAGCGAAGCCGATCCAAAGGCTCATTTCCGCTGCCGTCGGTTTACGCCGCGACTGTCGCAGCCCAATGATTGTGCATCATCCATCGTCCTTGCCGTTTGCCAGCGTGTATGCTTTGACTCTGTTTTGATGGTCTAGGGCCTACTGCTTTGAGCACAATAAGACTTAGTGCGGCACCACTTTTTGGGCACGCTTTCAGCCATGCCCCAGCCTGAACATGCCTCTACAGCAAAAGCAAGCCGGCCAAGCCCTTTTCATCTTCCCCATGAGCCCACGCTTGTACAGCGAAACATGCCAAACGGCTGACGCAAACTTCCGAGAATGTCCGCCTAAGTTGTTGCCATCGACGTGCTCGCGAGCCTGGCCCCCGAAACTCCGGCTTTACTGCCCAGTCTGCTCCAACCTACTGGTATGTACAGGGGAATCATCATTCTAGGGCTTCTTGGATGGTGCATGATTTTGCATCCACAGTATCACGTATGCCACCAGTTTCCAATCTGCCTGAAGGAACGGAAAAGCGCGGAAGCAAATCTGTCGCGAACCAAGCAGTAGGGATGTATAAACGTGAGCGCAAAAACATGTGTAGATGCATCTTCCTCTAAACACTGCACACGCATATAAAATATGCACGTTTATTAATGTGCCTATACAATTTCCACATGAAGTAAGTGTACCTGTCGGCGATGCGGGTGCGCTATTGCAATAAGGATCACTTGTCTGACTGGGAAAAGGGGTTGTTTCTCTACAGGTACCTGGCAAACCGGCAGGCTCTGATTACGGAGACGTCGGCTCCGTTTAAGGCCGGGGTGCTGCATAGTTGCGGTTCATCTGGATGGAGGTGCACACCAAGCCCTGGCCTGAGACATGGCCGAAGTGGGAGCTGCCCAAAGCAGGCGCCGCAAGCGGATCCGAACTAAACCACAAAGAGTACGGCTCGTATTTGTGATGTTAGCTGTATGTCTATATAGATGTATGTCTAGATGCAAAACATGTGTATAGGCACATATATATATATATATGTATGTTTGCGCATGTCTCGGCTATAAGGACTGGCGCCAGCAGGAAGCCGACCATTGGAGGACCAAAGTAAATCTAGCACCTAGTCGGCAGTGCTGCTGGTTTATCCACTGGCGGCCCTGGTGCTGTGCATTGCATTCTGGAGAAGGTCCTTGACTTTGCCTTAACAAGGCAAAAGACCCCTTCAGGAGGATTTCTTGAAGGCTGAATCAACAGCTAGGTCCTCCAGTGGAGAGGTTAGAATAAGGGTACCCTTTTTTCTGTAGCCTATTTTAGTAGAACCCTCCCCGCAAAAAAGAATCGGTGAGCACGGGCACTACTGGGGGACCTTGACAGAGTTTCAGACATGTTTCAGGTCTGTAGCCAAAAGCCCGGCCGGGGCTAAGTGCCAGGCAGCCTGGGATGTTGCCCTGGCGCTGCTCCTCCTGAACCGGGAGATCACCCACCAAGTAAATCAATAAATAAATAAGTCAATAAATAAATAAATATATATATATATAATGTATATAATTCTATGTGTGTTCAGTATATTCTACATAATGGTAAATCATGTACATTTCTCAGTGCGATCATTTGTGTGATAGTCGTCATCCCCGCCCCTGTTCCCTCCAGTTTTGCAAATCAGAGTGCCAGGAAGTCAGAACAAACACGCTGAACAGTGTGAGCTGTGCAGCTCTATCATGTCAGACCCCCTCCTCTGGCAAAGCAATCAAAGCATTTTGGACACTGGACGCGTGCAAGCAAATGGGGCAGGTGCCGCGGTTTTCTGACTATGCAGGCAACAACTACTCAGGCCCGAGGGTTTTTCTTGTGCATTGGAATTTCAGGTGTCAGGTATGTTCTAGATGTATGCTCGGCCAAGTGGCGGCTATGCCAATGTTTTGGAGTCGTCTACACTTTCTTCCTGGAGGTATGGTGGAGAATAGGTGGCCGATGCAACCCTTGCCACTGCGCACACGCACATAAACGCTCAGCCCTGCGTGCACAACACAGGCGTGCAGGGCATGCTTGCAATAGGGCCATCCCATCGTCGCACGGGTTGACATGCCTGGATGTGTTGCTTCCAGAAGCGCAACCTGAGTGGCCAGCGACTTTGAAACATGCGAAATTCCGAAGCCCGCATACTCAGAATTAGAATGTGCACACAGCTCATCTTGTTCGCCTGGCCCCTGCATTGAGGCCCCACAAATCGGCTACCCCAAGCAACCCGTACTATCTTGGCAAAGCGCCAACAACGGGTCAATGCGACCATCTGGAGGGGGCAATCTTGAGGTCCCTCCAAACCATAGGTGACCTTTTAGCAAAATGGACTGGCAAATGGCATCAAATCAATGTAAACCAGCGCCTCTGGATGCACTAGGGAGGCGACAGCAGCTTGCACAGGTTCTCGTAGAGCCGTGTCCTTCTGGCCGGCAACGGCCGGCCTGGGCCAGACATCAAGGGAGCGGACTGCCAAGCCGGTCGGGGAGCGCATGCGCATGCCCCACTCTTAAAACAATGCCTGCAATGGTGTTCAGGAAAGCGCGAAACCGAGGACGGAAGAAAAAACCGGAAGGCAAGCCTCATCCTTGCATGTGGCCAAGGGGTATTTGGAGCCCACGATCCTAATAATTCCCGCCTTGAGTGCTGGCGCAGGAAACCAACCTCAGTTGCTGGCGCCATGCAGCAATCTGCCTTTGTAGAACCATAAACGATTTGACTGCCAAACGTATTTGCAGCCTCATCCCATTGACGGCGTGATCAGATCCCCTGCAAAAAGCCTGACGTTTAGTGGCTTCGTGGAAACTACCACTAAACCCAAAAACACCTAAGTACCTAAGGGCATGGCCGGAAGCCAGCAGGTAACCATAGATTATGAATAAGTTCCAGTGCTGAAACTATCCACACTGCCAACTCTCCAAACTGGGGGCGTGGCCCCAGCGTAATGGAGTCTATGATGTTAATGCCCTCTGGCCGAACCTGGGCAGAAGTGTGAACTCATCGATCCAACAGCAAGGCCTGCCCAGCACCCTCTCTTTCTTAAGTAAAACGTCTTTGATCAACAAACAATACATGCGAGAGTCCTTCCGTCGCTTCTTCTGTTTGGCATCAGGAGTGACATTGCCACACAAACAAGCACAACAAAACAAGCAAAGCAAAACAATCCAAACCAACCAACCAACCAACCAACCAACCAACCAAACAAACAAACCAACAAACAACACAAAATAACACGAAACAAACCAAACAAACTCACCGCGTTCAAATGTCATGAGTTCAAAAACTAAGCTCCGGGCATTGGCTCTGCCAGAGTTTCGCCAATGCCTTCGCGCAGCAAATTAGAGTGCAGAAGATCTCCGCTGGAGCTGGGTCCTTCTTTTCCATCTCCCAATGCCCTTGCGACCTGCAAAAACAACATAACCCGTCTGCGACCGCGCAGGGCATGGAGCACATAACCTATTTGCTGACACAGGGCATGCGGTGGAGCCGGCTAGCCCTGTTCGCAGGCAGGCGTCTTCGCGGATTGGAGGTGGCGGGCCCTTCGATCGAGTTTACTCAGGTCCCAATCCAGCCTCACAAACAGAAACACTCAGCAACATCCAACATTTCGCAGCTACACACCGCGATGCACACATCAACAGCACACGCAACAACACTACAACGACAACAACAACAACAACAGCAGCCGCAACAACAACAAGGACAAAAAACAGAAACAGCAGCAGCAGCAACTACCACCACCACCACTGCCACAAGCACCATCACCACCAGCACAAACAGAACCACCAGAACCACCAGAACCACCAGAACCACCAGAACCACCAGAACCACCACAACGCAGCAGCGGCACCACCCAGCGCACAACAACGGCAACGAAGACGAGGATAATGAAGGCGCCGACAACGGCAACGACAACTATAGGCAACAAACACAGAAAAAATACAACTAATTCCAACATTCGTAGATCAACGACTTTCAAATCTAGAAAACGAAATCACAGGTAACGTGCCGACCAGCGAACTGTGCGTGAGACTTGGTACTTGAACCTGACCTGAGGTTCTGGCTTTGTTGGAATGCGCCGCAAAGCCTCAAGCACCTGAGCGAACTGAACCCAACTTTCCACCTCTGGTCAGTGATAGAGGGAAGTGGAAACCCTGGAGAAGAACGGAAGTCTAGGAGGTGCAAAAAGTTCACGCGATCTGGTAAGATATTGTTGAGGACTCTGATTTGTTCAGAACTTTAGGATGCGGCTTGGGCGCTTCTTACCTGACATGAAGTGTAAGTGAGCTTCCCGGACCACGAGTTTCCCGTAGGCCACAAGGTCACACAGTCAGCTATGGGCAAGCGAGGCAGACTTGCAGCGCTTGAAGGCAGGCAACGTGCGATGGCAAAGTTTGGGAACAGTGAGTGGACATATGCAAAGATGGCTGTGCCCACGCTGGTTTATCAGTAGGTTTGTCGTTCAACTCGCCGCTGATCAACAAGAAAACGTACAGCATACCCCAGGATCCCCGCCTCATCCGCGTTGATCCTGCAAAGCGCTGCGTGATGTGCATGTGCATCTCTGCGTGCGCAGGAACGCTCACAGTACAACTGGCGCTGGTGACCGTCCCAGCTCTCCTCTGACTTCTTCCCAGGAGGGAGGCCTCCGCGTGCCACAATGCGCTTAGCCAGCTCGGGCGAAGAGAAAGCATGTGTGGCGTGCAGCTCTCTTCATATGTGTCTCTATATAGGCAAGTAAACCAATACACAAATACAAAAACAAGAAACACACATATATACATATATATCTACAGTGTATATATATATATATATACACACTATGTGTCATGATAATATTGTCGTATCAAATGTTTCGTATGGCCATTTTGCCCATTTCCTGATGGTGGCAAAAGAACTGCTACGGTCTGTTTACACATTGATAGCGCCTGTTATCAAACAATTCAGTTTGCAGTCGCGCAACACGCTGGACAGTCCACTTGACGCACACCCGATGGAACCAGGACTCCAACGCAAGAACCAACTCGGACTCCCTGCCGAACAACGCACGGAACAAGCACAAAAACCAAGGAACAAACAAACAAACAAACAAACAGACAGACAGACAGACAAACAAACAAACAAACAAACAAACAAACAAACAAACAAACAAAAACACTCACACATACACACATACAGCACAGCACAGAACAGCACATACACACACAAACACGCCCGCCTGCCTGCCCGCACGAAAGCACACGCACGCACGCTTACACCTTACACACACTTTCACTTACACACACACACACACGAACACTTACACTTGCACTTGTGCTTACGCTTGCACTTACACTTAGACCTACACACACACAGACAAACCCACGCACACACACAGACACGCAGGCAAACACACAGACACACACACACAGACAGACACACAGACACACACACACACAGACAAACACACAGGCAAACACACAGACAAACACACAGGCAAACACACAGACAAACACACAGGCAAACACACAGACAAACACACAGACAAACACACAGGCACACACAGACACACAGGCACACACAGACACACAGACACACACACACACACAGACACACACACACACACAGACAGACAGACAGACAGACAGACAGACAGACAGACAGACAGACAGACAGACAAGAAACACAGAGACACGGGTGCACAAACACACTGCGCACTGCTCACTGCGCGCTGAACGCCAACGCGCACGCGCACGCGCGCACGCATGCACGCACTCGCGCGCTCAAGCGAGCAAGCACGCGCGCGCCCACACACACAGGCGCACGCACACACGACACCTGCGCACACACAATAGCATACAACCAATGACACACACACACACAAACACAAACAAAATGGTTACCCGACACAACGAGGGGCAAAATACATCAAGACAAGCATGCTAACAACACTGAAGCTGCCTGGTTCGGCCTTTCACTAGTACGCGCTCGCCTGACCGTCTCCCCACCGTTTATCCCAACTAGCAAACAACAAATACGGGGCTAGTGGCCCACATGAACAGTGTCTCAAACACCACAAGCATTTTCCCTCCTTTCTACCTTATTCTTTCGGGCTCCACAACCCCGACACCCCTACTCTATTGCCCTTCTTGCAATTAGCCCATGAGCCGTGACCATTGATTTGCCGCTTTCCCGCTAGCTGGTTTGAGGAACGCGCGCGCGCCTTCCAATTGGCTTGATATTTTTGTGTCAAGCGAGCAAGCTATCAAGACCCAGCAAACCCACGCTTTGGGCACCCGTTGCGCTCATTTAAACTTGCGTCCCGGCGTTACGCTGGCCAAACCGATGCTGTGTCCGAAATCGCAGCATACCTAGCTGCTCCATCTTACTGTCTTATTCTGTTCAGCTCTGCTGCGCCATGTCACCAAGAAACAACATGACTTTGGTCTCATCATGGAAAACGAACTCATTCCCAGATGCAGTGGTTCTGTTGGAGCAAAGGTTGGTGTTGGATGTGTTCGTAAGTGGAGCGGCTCCGACGCAAACTGCCTTCACGTCATTCCGGGATGGACGGATCCAGCAGTGCCTGCCTGAGTCCGCCAAGCAGAACTGTGGCCCCTTCTGTGACTGTGACAATATGAGTTGAAGCAACCAGCCGAACTGATGTGTTGCCAGAAAACCGCCACCATCACCGCTATCCTGTACGTTGCATTTCGGGAATATACATATTCTACGGCAAACCACTCCCAATAACACAGTTGGGTCCCCAGCACCAGTTCCACTTCGTGCTGGCAGTCTTTTAGGGAGTCCATATGCATCCGCAGTTTGCTTCACCAGGGCCGTCGCTGAGGTATTGCTGCGCGAAAAGACGTCTGCGGAGCCCGGTCTCTGTCTCTTCCTGAAGGCAAAGCAAGAAGGCTATCGCCATATTCAGCGGATGGAAAGGCTGAGCTGCCGTTGCATGGCCGAGGAACTCTCTTTTTTTCCTTCTGCAAGTGACGCTTGCTTGCCTCCAAGCCAACCTTGTGGCCAGTCCAAAACCGAAGCGGTGAGTGGTTTGGCAGTCCTCCGAGTCGCTCCATTGAAACCTTGGCAGGACTGCGAATCGCGTCCCCATGGCTATGAATTTTAATGAGGGACCCTGTTGGTGGAGATCATTTCGGTGGGGATTCATGTCCAATCACTTTTGAGGTGGTTCCCTAGGTGCATGATCGCCAAGGGCACTTCCCAAAACCAATTCATGGCAAAGTGGAGAGACTTGGCAGGCTCTGGCCTCATTTCCAACTATGAAATGCTGCGGCCAGCATCCAACAATCCAAAAGACTGGTACAACACCTATATAACAGAAAGGTCGAGGAAGCGTAGGGCAACCACACACAAGCACACAAGCACACAAGCACACACAGAAACCCAGCACAGAAACACACAAACACGAGCACAAGCACACGCACACAAACTGACACAGGCCACACATGCCACACATGCCACACATGTCACAGATGCCAAACATCAAATGCACTGCCCGACTTTGCATGAGTCAGGTTTCTGCCACAGGCTTCCGGGGAGCCCAGCAGCCGACCGTCCAGCTCCACCAGCGCCTGGATTTTGGAAACGCACTGACCAAAGGCGAGCATAGGATGGATCTACGGATGCCTGTAGAAAACAGGGATCCTTACACTATACACCTGCAAATGCTGGTTTCGCTTTATTTTGGTGGAAAAAGCCATTGCAACATGTATCTTTTAAGGAGCCCTGGAAAACCTTACATGGAACCCGACCTTCGGAAAGTCCTGGGGCGGACCGTTTTCCTTTCAAAGGGACCGGGCCCCTGTCAGCGGGGGGTATACCAGCACAAATCAAGGATAGCAAGAACGTGTTGTCAGCCAACGAAGTGTGGGAACACTTAAACAGCCAAAGAAGCAAGAAAAACGAAGACAAACACCAACACCAATAGCGTCCATGAATGCACAAACGCACAACACACACAACAAAACAAACAGAGACACAACCACGCAAGCTCGGACACAACCACAAACACAATCAGCCGCTGCACACACACACACACTAACGCCGTAGTTGTGGATACAAACCGCAATACTCGCGTTGAATGCCATTGGTCACGAGTTTGGAACATGTACCCATAGGGGAGGTCTGACTGAAACCGATGTTCAATGGTCTTTTGGGTGTGGACGTCTTGGATGTAAGGACACCAATCTCAACCCCTTCAGCCCTTACGGGCTCCTGAGTTCAGATTGGCATGCGGATACGGTCACATGCCACTCGCGCGTTCAAATATTTGCTGTATGGCAAGGGCTGTGTTGAAAGAACTTTGGACCAGGGCAACATCAGGCACGCCAACAGCTGGACATTTGCGACACATGTTCATAGGTCCATTGTAAGAATGGGTTCTTTAGATTCCATCGGGGGGTGCCAGGTGACTAGCTTGCCGAGGTTCGATAGGCCCAGGCCTTTTTTCTTGCGAAACCCTCCACTGCAAGCCTGCGCTCCTGCGCATGGCCTGGACTAAAGTACATCCCAACTGGGAAACAACGTTAGCGGGGGTTCATCGCAAATGCCGCGCTGAGCCTCTGACCCACACCTCGAATTCTCGGGTGAAGTCATCGGCTAGCCACTCACTTTCTGTGAGTGGCCACGGCAAGCTCTCCAAAAGAAACCAACCTTCTGTGGCTTGGCACAGGTTGCAGGATGGGCAAACTGAACAAAGACATTGAGACATGCGGACGCAACATTTCTTACTAACGCCCTGTCAGTAAGCACAATTCGCAGCTGGCAATGTGGGGCATGAGAAGTCAAACCCATCCGTATCTTGCTCTCTTGCAGCAGGGCGCTGGCAAAACGCTGCCTCCTCAGAACAACGCGATGTAGAAAACAGGGCCAGCCAGCTCAGTGGCTTTCGAGACGTCCGGAGAAGCTCCCGGAGAATGTGATTTGAATATTAATTTCGGGAGCGCAAAGCCGCTTTTACTCCCGGAACGCGGGGATTCGATCCCCGCATCGCCACTCCATCTTCCTGCTTTTTCCGGCAATCCATTGGTCAGCACGCTGCGTGCCATGGGCCAAAGATGTCGCGCGAAGATGTGGGTGTCGGTTTTTGGAGCTATGCTTTTCTTGCGATTCAAAAGGAAACCAAAAGGACAACTAACTATTTGTTGGGTCCCCTTTAAAGAACACACTAGTTTTTTCCGCGTGTGGCGAACGAAAGTGATTGAATTGGGGAGTTTAAGCACCCCTTTTGGGCTCTCAAGGCGTCTGACTGCCGATTTTCCGTGGCATTCACAGCTTGCCCTCCAGCGCAGCTTGTAGTTGAGCCAGCTGAGCTGTCATCCTCGGGGTAAACCACACCTGCTCAAACCATAGGTTTGCGGGATGCCAAGTTGACTCATGGAAGGCACGCCGCAAGAAATTGTTTTGCAGCAGGATTGATTCGAGATTCACGCCTCATTCCCTTGTCCGCTTCCAGATCCAAATCATAAGCAAAATTTCAGGAGTGCAAAGAACAAGCCGAAGTGTGAACGGGCGCGACATTCCCCATGTTGAAAGCCACCGGCAAAGACTTGCAGCCACGTCTCTTCTTGTCTCCTTCAGCATGGCCCGCAATCTGCCTGGCTTGCACACGTGTTGCGCGTTCCCAGCTCTCAAAACCTGGGTGCTTTGCCTCAAACTCATGTCGTGCTGTCATTGCCGTGGAACGAATCGGCGTGACTTGCCCAAATATCCTAGATGTATTCTTGCTTACGTTTCTCCGAATCCAGCAACCAAATCCTCCAATGAGTGTCGACTTTCCACTAATTGCGCCGCAGCCTTGGCTTGCGACCGAACTGCCCAGGCAGAAATTCTCTGCGGGACTCTGGCCAAATTTATCTGCAGTCGAGCTGCATGACAGCCTGCAGAATCCTCATTTCCGATCGACTCACAGGTGAATCGAGGCCTATTCCAAGGCTCATAGCTCTGGCGTTGAGAATGCTTGGAGACTCGCGTTAAGAATGCTTGGAATGTGAATACAGGGGTTTCGGCTCCGCGAAGGGAACAGCCGATCGGACCGCGAATCTGACTTGCATGAATTCCTTCTCCAGTCCTGTCACCACTGAAGCCATAAGATTCCAGCAGCTCGGCCAACAAGTCCTTCACCATGGGCCTGGCGGACCATAACATGGGCCTGAAGCAACTCTGCCTGATTGATATGGCAGTGTTGCACATCACAGGTAGCCACGGGCTTTCAAAGGGATGGGCTTCAGATAACAGGTGTGTGTGTACGCTTCGACGTTGATTGAGTTTTCGTCGTACAAGCATCTGCGAATTCAGGTCGAGAGGCATGAGGGCGGCCATCTTCTTGGCAGCGTCGTCCCCACAGGCGTCAACCTGAACAGTGATGCCCATACCAAGGTTGCGTTGCGTGAGAGTGTGCGTGCTATGTCCCATTCTGTCTCTGCAGTCTACCAGTACCAATACAAAATCAACAACAAACTCTTACATCCGCCATACTGGCAGCTCTGGAAATGCTTCCCAAGAAGCAACTTTCTTGAGCTTCTTCTTGTTCTCCTGCTTGTCGAGAATAGCCTCAGCCACAAGCACTCCAAGCTTTCCTTCATCTTTGCTCATGCAGCCATATGGGAGGTGTACATTCGGCCTGGCTTAAGATGGCATGCGGTACAACACATGAAGAAGGCCTTGCTTCAAGTGCCGCCGGGGGTCCACTGCCTTGCTCAACGCCTCTTTGGCTTGCTCCTGGCTCCAAAGAACACGGCGCTCAGGTGCTCGCACGGATAGCGACCCTTGACTCCTTGGTGAGTTTGACAGCTTTCGTCTCTGCTTTTGCCACGTCAGCTTTCGGGTCGGCCTTGGTCGTCTTACCTGCGACGGGACTTGGGTCAAGCTTGCCGCAACACCGATGCTGGCATGACTTAACCACCCGACTAAACTGGATAGAGGAAGCTGTACAAACATTTGCCATGAAGACACTCTGCGCCTCGCCTTTGGATTTGCTCTTAGTCTTTGTCTCTTTCTTCTTCTCGGACTGGCAGGCGCTCTGCAGCCCAGCGGAAGCGTCAACCAGGGTTTCAGTCATGGCCATCTGCCGCATGCCGCAGATGGGCTGGATTACAGGTCGGTACCCACGCTTGCGGGGAAACTGTTCTCCAGGCACCCCATACGCTTTCTGGCCGAACGATGGCTCAATTCCTGGCCTCCTGTCTCTTTATCTCTTCCTCCTTACGCTTGGCCTCTTCCGCCTGTTGGGTAAACAATAGGTGCGCATGCCTAAGCCCTGCCTGGTTCCTCTCTGCAGGGAAGCTTGATGGAAGAATTGGTTGGTTCGCCAAACGGGACTCCCGAAAAACAGCGGCCCCCACTCGCCCTGGTGTCTTCTTTGAAGCACTCTGTCATAAGCCAACATCAAGGGCATGCAAATATACATCCATCGACCTTGTCAGCACTCAACAATTTTCAGGACTGCATAGGCCCAGTGGCCACTGGCCCCGGTCAAGAAAAGTAAATGAAACAATTCCTCGAAGTTTCCGCTTCTTTAAATGCAGCGGAATGTCTAAAAGGAAATGCTAGCTGAAGGCTTTGGTCGTCAGCCTCCCTGTCGTCTGTCTGTCTTGGCATGGGCCTCTTTCTCTTTCGCCTTGGCTTGAGCTTCCGCTTTCACCTGAGCACAGTCTCAAAGTAGACATATGTGTGCGACTGCAACACGGAGTCGCACTGATCGGAGTAGCCACACACAAGTAAACGCACAGCACGTTCACAGACATACAAGTACAAACGGAAACGGGCACAGACAAAGAAGCACACACAGACAAACAAACAAACAAACAAACACAAACGCAAAGACACAAAGGGCAAACACACAGAGACGCAAAGACGCAAACATACAAAGGCACAGGGACTCAGAGACGCAAACACAACTACAAAAACAAAAGCACACACATACATGCGCGACTACCCACGAACACACATACAAATACAAAACCACATTTACAATCACAAATCCGCCGCCCCCGTGCCTCCCGTCTGCAGAGGGGACCGGCGTGGGATGACAACCCTCACGATTTTTCGTTCTGGGGGGACAGAGCTGAAATACCCTTGGGATCCTACTTAAGGGGCCCTGCTGCGCACGCGCTTGCAGCCGTTGAAAAATGCAAGTCTACGCGCGAACGCCTGCAGACCTTGACCAATAGGCCTGTAAAAAGGCAAATTTCTTCCTCCCAAACACCAATTAACGGAAGCTTGAATTGTTTGCGTTGTCCGTTACTGAGGGTCGGCGACAGCAGGCGGAGGCCTGGTTAATCCGGCCTCGCCGTGCTATGTCGTCCGAAGGGGCGCATGCCTGGGCTTTGCCTTCCGACTGACGGTTGCTCTCGCCGACTCCTCACATCGTCTGCATGTCCAGCGCCTTTGATGCCAGATCACTGTGCGCGCGGCCATTGGAGCTCGAGTTGGCGAAGGCTCAAAACACTGCAACTATGCAGCAATCCATCGCTGACGCTTTCGGAAGCCGCCATCCCTGATGACGCGCGGGCGCCGCACGCAAGCACGTGCGCAACGTCTGGGCCGCGGAGACACACACACAACCAACCCTCCATCCATCCACCATCCCATCGCATCCATCCATCCATCCATCTGTCCATCCACTGTCCACCCATCCATCCACTATCCTCCACCCGTCCATCCACCCACCCACGCACCCGCCATCCACCCACCCACCCACCCGCCCGCCCACCCATCCATCCATCCACCCATCCCACGCGGCGGGCATGCGAGGCCAGCGTGCGGAAACCAGCACTTGCAATCACCAACGCCCAGAAACACGCAGCAAGACACGCAGAGAGGCAAACGTACATGCAGAACAGCCCACACACACAGACCTACTTGCTCACGCGAAAGCAAGCAAGCAAGAACAGAGAAACATAGAAGCACAGAGAAATTAGCAAAAAAATATTAAAAAAACAAGACAAACGAACAGACAGACAGACGGACGGACGGACAGACGGACGGACAAACACACGGCCACACAGCAACAGACACACTGACACACAGACCGGCCAAACCAGACAGAGAGGGACACAGAGCCATAAAGACACAGAGAGTAAAGACACACAGAGGCACAAATACGTAGAGACTCAGAAGCAGAGAGCCATAAACACCCACGCACGATGCAGAGACGCAGAGACGAAGAACACAGAGACACACACACATACATATACACACACACATACATACACACACACACAAGTACCCACACACACATACACAGAAACACACACAAACACACGTACACACACACAAGCACACACACACATCCACAGACACAAGCACACACACACATGCACACACACATAACACACGTAACACACAAAAACACAAACAAACAAACAAGCAAACAACCAACCAACCAACCAAACAAACAAACACACACACCCACCCGCCCACCCACCCACCCACCCACCCACCCACCCACCCACCCACAAACGCACACACGCACACAAACACATGCACACACACACACACGCATGCAGACACACACACACACAAGCATGCACAAACACACACAAACATCCACACATACACACGCATACGCACACACACACACACATGCACACGCGCAAACACGCAAACACACACGTACACACACACACGTACACACACAGACACACACACACACATGCGCACGCACACACACAAAACAAACATACCTACACCCAGGACCCACACATACGCACACACGCACATACACGCACACATACGCAGAAACACACACACATACGCACACACACACAATACATACATACTTACATACATGCATGCAAACATACACACATACATTACACACACATAAACACGTACACGCGCACACGCACACAAACACATGTCACAAGCACATGCACACACACACAGACACACACACACACACACACGCAAACACTCACATACACACACGTCACACACACATACACACATACACACACGCGCACAGATACACACATACACGCATACAGACACATACACACACATACACACACACACACACATACGTTCTTCTACACACACACATACGCACGAAAACGCACACATGCACACGTGCACACACACATACACGCCACATACACACATGCACGCACACACAGACATGCTGCGCACTCGCTCAACGCCATACGCATGTATACCGAGTTTGTGGAGATGCGATCCCGAAACATTTGAAAGGTTCACTCCCTTCGCAACTCATGCCTGGACTGGTTTGATGAGAGACATCCAAGCCGAGCAGCGGCAGCTCGCGCGGCGGTGAGATGCTCGACTATTGGCCGAGTTTCCTGCGCATGTGCATGCGGCGGCACAAATTTGTGGACCACTCAGCTGCCGCCAAAACTTCCAAAAAGGCAAGCCCTTTGCAGCACCAACCAGGCTAACTCGCAGAGGGGTACAAATCGCACAGTCGAACATGAAATCACTCCAATCTTTGTACAAGCCGATTGGAGAGGCGCGCTGGTGCTGGCCCACCTCTACCTCCTTCACCTTCTGCAAATGGCAGTCGGCCATCTGTTTCCACAGCGGCTCTTCATTGCTACCTAGGCTTCACACAAGGCGAGAAGGCGCACTCCCTCTCTCAGCCCTGGCAGTCTTAGGCCTCGGCATGTTCAAATGTTGACCGTTTATCCCTTTCGCAGTTGTCATTTAACAGGTGGAGAGAGGAGAGAAAAGAGGGAAGAGAGAAGCGAGACAAGAGAATTAGAGTTGAGAAGAGAGAAGACGAAATGGGAAAAGAAGAGAAAAGAGTAAAGAGGAGAGAGAAGAAGAGATGAGAGTAGAAGCGAAGAAAGCAAAGGGATCGAAGAAGAGAAAAGGGAAAAAACAGAGAAGAAAGAGAAGAGGAGAGGAGAGAAAGAGAGAGAGAGAGAGAGAGGAGAGAAAAGAGAGAAAAGAAGAGAGCGAGAGAGAGACAGAGAGAGAAAAAAGAAATCAAAGAAGACAGAGAAGAGAGAGGAGAGAGAGAGAGAGAGAGAGAGAGAGAGAGAGAGAGAGAGAGAAAAGAGAGAGAAAAGAGAGAGAAAAGAGAGAAAAGAAGAGAGCGAGAGAGAGACAGAGAGAGAAAAAAGAAATCAAAGAAGAGAGAGAAGAGAGAGAAGAGAGAGAAGAGAGAGGAGAGAGAGAGAGAGAGAGAGAGAGAGAGAGAGAGAGAGAGAAAAAAAAGAAATCAAAGAAGAGAGAGAAGAGAGAGAAGAGAGAGAAGAGAGAGGAGAGAGAGAGAGAGAGAGCGAGAGAGAGAGAGAGAGAGAGAGAGAGAGAGAGAGAGAGGAGAGAAAGAGAGAGAGAGAGAGAGGGAGAGAGAGGGAGAGAGAGAGAGAGAGGGAGAGAGAGCGAGAGAGAGAGAGAGAGAGAGAAGCAGAGGGAGGGGAGAGAAGAGAGAAGAATGAAGAGAAGAATGAAGAGAAGAAAGAGAAGAAAAGAAGAGAAGAAAAGAAGAAAGAAGAAGGAAGAAGGAAGAAAGAAGCAAGAAGAAAGAACAGAAGAAAGCAGAGAGAAGAGAAGAGAGAAGAGAACAAAAAGAGAAGAGAGGCTTCTTCGCTGCAGCTTCTGCGTTTGAGACAATGCGAGTGCAAAACTGGCAGCTCTTATTGTAGCGTGTGAGAAAGTGATGTTCTTTCGGTTTTGCAAGAGCGTGGACGCAAAATTCGTGGGGCCTTCGCAAGATGTCAGTTGGCTCCAGGCTTCCAGGAGTTGTCAGCTTCCGCTGCCGTCTCTCGCCAGTCAATGAAATACTTTGCGTCAATCATTTTCAAAGTCGAAAGCAACTACTCAACCCTCAACCATTGCATCCATGCGTGAGTGTCTCTGTCCTTCACAAGAGCTCAAGTGTCCATAGGCACAAGCTTTTTTTCCATGGAGATTCGCGACATTACAGCTGCCATCGTCGCCTTTGCGCAGGTATTGGCTGAGAGTGTGTCACACTGGTGCGCTTGGAGATGAGCCGCTGGCGGCCAGATGTTGCTCCTCGAAAATTTTGGGGTGGCCAGTTCTGCGGAACCAATACCGCTTGGAGGTTGCGCTCTGACCGCAGCAAGAAAACGTAGAGACCCTGCGGCTGCAGCGGCTGCGCAGTCGCGGCGTGGCGGCGCAGCGACACAATTCAGAGACCGAATGTCCGTCATCTGCTTTGCCTGCTGGAACGCTGGCTGAAAGTGTTGCGCGCCCAGCAGCTTTTTCTTGCAGTTGAGGGTTGGCGCCGTCAGTCTCCAACTCAGGCGCGCAGCCATGCTCTTCTGTGAAGATCCGTCTATCCGATCGACGCAGCAGCACATGCAAGTCGCCTAGCTCAGAATCGCGATGCAAGACGCCAAAGGTCTTGATGCTGCAGCGCAGTGAGTGCGGGACTAAGCCACGGCACTGCGCCCGCTTCAACGTCAAAGTCTTCAGCGCGTCGCTGGTGTCAGCTTGAAAGCGGCCGCAGGGAGGGTCTGTGCACTGGTCTTCTTCTGCCACAGTGCGCCCTCAGTGCTGCAAGCTGTGTAGAAGGCCTCTGGCAACGGAAGGTGCTGAGGGTGCTGCCATTGTGCGCCGTAGCCAGAGCCCTTGCGAACCACCGGCGGAACCAGTGGGAAAAGAAACGCAAGCCGAGACTCGAAGCGCGCGTGTGCGTGCTTGCTTGTGTGCTGTGTGTGTGTGCGTGTGTGCGTATGTGGGCTTGTGCGTGTGTGCGCCTGTGTGTGTGCGTGTGTGTGTGTGTGTGTGTGCGGGCAAGTATCGTGAAAGTGTGAAACATCCAGCCTTCTGCGCGTGACTGGGAACGGCTTCCAGATCGGCTCCCAAGTTCCCAAGTGCTCGCTGCCTGCACTGTTGCCACAGTTATGCAGCACCCACACGCCAACCACCTTCGCAGCGTCGGGCGGCAATCTCCACTGCTCTCCATCATCCTTCTTCAGGGACATGCGCTTGCACATCTGCACCGGCAGCTGCAAAATGCGTACCGCAGAGCAGTCTCCATACTCCTTTGCCAAGCTTATGGAACTCGTGGCCCTTGGATTCTTCTTCTGACGCAGCCACTTTGCCCTTCAGGACTGTTCCAAAGGTCATACCACCACGTGCTGCGAAAAGCTTGCAGCCACCCTTCGCTCTCGTGGCTGTCATCGGCGGTCACTCTGGCGAAGTATCTCCAGTAACTTCATCATGAGGGGTTGTGTCCCGATTCTGAGGTTTCAGCAAAGCTGTCAGCTGTCAAGCCGCATAGCTGGAACCGCTCCTGTGCCAGCAACGACCAACGCAAAGTCTACACTGTCTTCTCGAAGTGGATCGTACAAAAACACTCATTGAAAACAGCGCAGACCCCGAAGGCACTTTGTCAGAAGAAAGAGCGGCAGCTTCAGGCGCCAGACTGAGCCATCCTGATGAAGGAGCAGCAGCAGGGTTCCAGCCAGTGGTCTTGCCGTTGAGGTCTTGCTGAAATCTCCAACTGCGACCAATGTTGGACTACAGACACATGCAGGCTTGGTGTTCCGCCAAACGCAAAAAACGAAAGAATCTGTTACCCATCCATTTGCCAATTCGGTGCTGCTTTTTCGGGGACGGGCGCTTCCATGTGGCCAGAAGATTGATTGGCATCTGGGATGTGTCGACCCGTGCGCATCAAGATCTGCACCAACGCGTCCACCTCCCCTTTGCCGGCCGCAAGCACTTGGTTCCTGCGGCGTTGCTCTACGGTGTCAAGTGGCTGGACGGTGATCTTCAGCACGAACGCCAGCGTGCTCTTCTTCTTGAAGCTTTCGCTCCGGCGCTTTCCTTGTGCGGGTTGTCCCCAAACAGTGACTTTGAACTGAACTCGCACTTCAAGCACAGGCAACAATACTGGACACACTCCTGCCCAGGCCGCGCCTTGCAGATGTCTTGCTTTGCCCTTCGTGCCCTTCGTGCCCTTCGTGCCCCTTTCCAGGAGGTTCATGCAGGGTCTAAGCCACTGCTAGAGTGGCTGCGAGCAGCGACTGTGCCACTGTTCCAGTGGCTGGGGGGAGAACTTAGACAAAAGACAAAAGAGCCGCGCTCGTGCATCATGCAGAACCTTTGCAAATGGCAAATAAGATTTCTTTCCAATGAACGAAGTACACAACGCAACTGCTTGAGACACAGTCGGCTCTGCAATCGTTTTGCGCTCAGTTGGGGCCAAAGGCATCTCATTCGCGGCTCCGAGCCGGCTGAATCAATGCAAGGCAAATCATGGTACAAAACACTTGCAGCCGGTGTGGCGGCCACAAAACAACACAGACAAATCACGGTCGATGCCAACAAATGCCAAGGCCTAGTCTTTCAGGCCCGCGCCAAGCAAGATCGTTGCAGCAACTGTTGCTGCGGAGAGAAGAGACTAGAGAGAAGAGAGAAGAGAGAAGAGAGCGGAGAGAGGAAAAAAGAGGGGAGAAGGCTCGGGAATTTTCAAACAAGAAAAATCTACACGTTTTTGTTTAAATGGCCTGGCCAGCGTGTTGCTGCTGCCCGCAAGCGGCAATAGTTCAGGGTATGCAGTAAACGTTGCTTCTCACGCTTAGCGTAGAGGCGGCCCCATCCTTGGTGAGCTGCTAGGCCATGGAGGTTGGATTTGGACAAAAATGGATGCGCCGAAAATTTCATTTGGCTTTTGTAGTGCGGTCCTGAACTGGCCTGTGAAAGGCGGCGCCCAAGAAGCTGCGTCTGCTTTTCTGGTTTGGAGCCACGGGATGTGGCGCTGATTCCCGACGTTTGTGGCTTGCGAGATCTCCTGGATGCTGGTGAGCGGTGTGTGGTGGACAAGCAGCAGTAGCGCCTGTATTCTCCGCTGCGCAGCGTAGCTCCACAAGACCAACATGGTAACGCGTTGTGCACCTTGCACGCGGTCGGCTCGTCGTCGGCTCGTTGCGGTGTCGTCGCGGGAGGGTCCGAAATTCCGTACCATTTGGGAAAGCGTCGAACGTTGTTTTCGTTGGCCCTGTGCAGGAATCGTAGCTGTTGGCATGTTCGGTGTCGTTTCGTTGCGCACGCGCAGTGTTTCGTGAGGTTTCACGTTTGCGTTGCAAATCCATCGTGATTCGACTTTTAGGGACGAAGCGAACAAGTGTCCAGCCCCCAGACCCCCAGACTATAAACGGGATTCCTTCGCTACGGATTCGAGAAAACCTCTAAAATCAGTTGGCCGCAGATATGCAACATGACATCGGCACAAACAAGAACGACATACTCGACCAGACCCCACGCATTGCCAAGCCACCCAGGCGCGCCTTGGCTTTTGGGCTCTCTGCATCCTCTGCGCAAGCGGAACAGGAAACGCCCATCCACCTGGGCCACGTCGTCTCACCAGCTGGGCTTGGGATGTCAAGCGAACGGTGCCATACAAACATTGTGTTACAGTTCTCCCCCCAGGTTTTCACTTTCAACAGATTCTTTAGCCATTGAATTCTGCAGCAACCCCCAAACAGCTTTGCGCAGGGCAGTGATCCGGGAGGGTGTGTGTGTAGCCATCCGTTTTGAGACTGGGGGACTGTGGTAGTGCACTTTTCTGTGACTTTGAGGTTTGATTTCTTGAGAAAGGTGCGCGGTTGCCTTGCTGAAGAGTGTTTGTAGCTGCGATTTCTGAAATCAGTCAACCAACGGGGCCCTCTACTTTCGATTCTCTATCATGCTGCTACTGATTCAAGCCAGAGCAGCTGCAACTATCTTAGCACCTTTCTTTCGGTCCTGTTTAGCATTGGGGTTGAAATAGAACTCAAACTGATTGCAGTATGGAAGACAAGCTGGTTGTTTGCGCTAATTTGCCTGTCCCTTAAAGGGAGTCAACAACCAAGAGCGCAAGGGCAATGCGATTTCAGATCTAGTGGTTTACAAGCTTTAAATTGCCACGCTTGAAGTTTAAATCATACTCTAATTACATTGAATTAGAACCAACATAGGGCTTCCCCTTCCAAGTGGGAATTAAAATGGGACTCATATAGAAACAAGGAGAAACAAGCTTGGTGTTTCTTCTTTTGTTCAAGCTGCATCAAAAGGACTGAAACACCAGTAAAACCCACGAGGAATGCAAATTATGTTCTAATTCGTTTGCAAGTTTTAGATTTCAAGGCTTTTAATTTAAATGAGATTTCGGACAGAATTCACTTCATTTTTACAATAGATGCTAAATAGTACTTCTCTTTCAAACAAGATTTCAATTGTAGTTTAATTACAACTCGTATTCTGGTTCGGCTGCTAAATCGGATTTTGTATTGGCACAAATGAGTTCGACTAGACTTTATTGGACTTAATATGTTGAATTCGATATTTAACAGAAATTCCTTCCAAGTCTAAGTAGGAACTACCTTCCCAGACTTAATTATACTGTTTGAGCAATCACAAATAGATAGAAGCTTGCAAGGAAATACAAGCTGGTTGTTTCTTTCTGAGTAACTCAATTACATCTTTTGAAGCACATTTTAAATAGGACTACTTTCCAAGTATCTAGAACTTTGATTAGAATTCATTATAATTTAGATAGACTCTGGTAAGCATAGACTAGCTGGTTGTTTCTTCGAGCTAGTTTAAATAGACTACTTACACTTCATTGCTTCAAACAAATTAATTAGGGTTCGGATTATGAAATGACTTGAGTTAGGAAGTCCCTTGCAAGTAGGACTTGAAGTAGAATTCAACTGGATAATGAATAGAATCTAATAAGGAAAGACAAGCAGAACAAATGCAGACCCATCATAGGCACAGAAAACCAAAACAACCTCGAGAAAACCGGACAAAAACACACAAAAAACACAAACAACCACCAAACCAACCTCGAAAAACCCAACAAAAGACTCAAGGAAACCAAACAAAAGCAATGACACATGTGTCCAGAACTCTTTCAACATGGTTTGTGCAACAAAGAGTTTCTAAATCATGTTCTTTTTTCTTTGGCTTTCTCTAGGTTCGTTGTGTAACGAAATGAGCCATACACAACAGCCAAGAACAGAGGAGGACCCATCATATCCAAAATTACTTTGCCTGGGAACCTCCCAATCGCCGGCCAATCGCGATCCAATCGCGGTCCCACAAATTCCAATCGCGGAGCAATGTTGGGCATCGCTGCTGTTTCTGTTTCACGTTTGGCCGTCTTATCTCAAGCGCTGGCCTTCCTCCATCCATACCTGGAAACAGGAAGCTCGGATGGGCAGGCGCTCACTGGTGGAAGCCGTCCAATCGCCGTCCAATCGCGGAATTCGGCGGCGAAACTTTGGTTTGCAGCTTCCAGCCCTTGCTAGCAATCAGATTTGGAAAGCAATGTCTGGGCCTGCGCAGACGAAATGATTCCAGAGGGAACTTTTGCGCGAGACCGCGCAGTCAAAATGAACGAGACATGCGTCGGCAACATGCAACGTCTATATTCATGATAATTTTGTTGCCCGTTCGCGGTCCAATCGCCGGCCAACCGCGGCTTGAGTTTTACCAATCGCGCGGTTCAACAAGTTGTCGCTGTTCATAAGTTTTAGACATGCAATTACGGACGGCCCCCCTATACGTGGATTAAACTCGAGGAACCCCGCAAACAACAATAAAGCCTTGAGAAACCCAAAAAAACTCGAGGACACCCAACAAACACAACTCGAGAAAAAAAAAACACTCGAGAAAACCAACAAACGCGAATAGCACCTCGAGAAAACAAAAAAAACAACTCGAGAAAGAAAACAACAGGTTTCCAGAACTCTTTCAACATGGGTTGTGCTCCAAAGAGTTTCTAAACGACTTTTTTGTTTTCGCGTTTTTTTTGGTTTTCCTCGAGTTTTTTTTTGTTTTTTCTCGTTTCCTCAAGATGTTTCCTCTGTTCGTGTTAGATCAAGTGCAACCGACATGGCTGACCCATGAGTAAACTGCAAGCCTCAAAACGAGCAACATGCGCACTACCAGGGTCCCCTGTTCTGCTACTTTTTGTTGCCTGCAATATGAATGATTATCAAATAGTATCAACTAATAACAATTTGAATAGATTTGCTCAGTTTCAGACCTTTGCTTCATGTTCAGTGTTTTATCACTGGCCTTTTGTGTTCACTCGCTCGCAAGATCTGGTCCCGTGCGCTTTCTTGGGAACAGGCGAAGCAACATAGGCTGTCGTGAGCAAGGCCACCCCTACATGGATAAAGATTGCAATGAAGGCAATGATTCACTCATGGAAGCTACTCGGGGGTGGTTCCCGTTCAGACAGGACATTTAGGGGGTCCCTCTGAGCAGGCTCCGCCGAATCAACTTCAACATGATTGATGTCTTGGCATCTCACGTTTGACCAGTCACCAATTTGCCAATGGAAGCAGGTGAATCTGCCTGAGATGGGATGCGGGGTCAGCGAGGGGGATAACGCGGGTTTTCCTTAGCCTGACCTCGCCCACAAACATGAGCACACACTTTTGCTGGATGGTTTAAGTTGGCAAACCAGGCCGCCTTTTTTCCGGCCCCAGATTCTACTAGTGTTGCTGGTACGGGCGAACGAAGCTGAAGACTTACAAGTTGCCTATTCGCATCCCTGGGCCTAGCAGAGGCGGCGCCAGCCAAAGTGCGGCCAAAAGGCAACGCAGCCTGCCTTTTGCGTGCTCGCTGCAGGCCCAGCGGCCGGGAAAAATGCGGTTTTCGGTTGTTGTCAAAGCCAGTTGATGAAAAACAAGGGTTTGCGGGCACTTTCGGTGATTCGTGTGGGGTGAGTCTGTCTGTCCGTCTCGACTTTTTGTTCTTTCGATGTTGCGCTACGTCCGATGGCCCCCCTGATACTTGCGCTTCGAGTTCGTAGAGACTGGAGGCTGAAACGGCCTGGCAAGCGGAAACAAACAACATGAACCTTGGCTGAGACACTTATGATTTCCCAACCCGGCCAAAAACTGACACCCGGTTTCCAAGAAAGGAATCTGACGTTGCACAAACGATCGTCCTCAGTTGCAGGCAAACAAGCCTGAGGTCAGGTGTGAAGTGTGCACAGCGGCTGGGCGACGAAGCAGATCTCACAAACTCTTGCTGCACCATCAACCTCGCATTATTTATCTTCAAGGATCCAAAGGACCCTTTTTTAAGATCACTCCATGTGTTCATCTCAAGCTACCGCCGCGCTCTGGAGTCTCAATTCACAAAGTGGTCGATGCACTTTCGCACAGCGCAATGCAGCCTGAGTCAGGGTGTGAGAAACCCAGCCACTCCAGGTCACACTCAGGGGTAAAGGCATGGAGTCTTGCCTGTGTCACCTTCTTTCCGCAGGGCTCAGGGCCACATAACACCTCGAAATGGCTGCTATGCGCTGACAGCCAACCACACAGCAAAGGCCGATTGACATATCGCGAGCCTGCGATTGACGGTTTCACACCGGCACCCGGGATGTCATGAATGTCGTTTGAAGACGGTTCCCTGCAGGTGCTGCAGTTGCCCCACACGTACGCACCAAAGTTTGAGTGAGTCGGAAGTTGCAGCAACAGCGCGACACATGCAAATGAGACAGCAGCAGGTGTTCGCTCTTGACAGGAGCAGAAAGCAACAACAACAGCAAACAAGCACATCATGGCCGATTTTTCTGAAGTCAGCCATCTCCATCTGACGTTGAACATATCCAAGTTGCGCCAAGGCTGCTGCTGCGGCTGCGGTCAGGGTCATGCGCCAGGCCGGAGGAAGAACATTGCCTACGGAGGGAGGGGGGGCACGGGCTGGCATAAAATCCCAAACACATCCCCCTACCTTGAGGGCGCGGGGGGCGGGGAGGTCCCCCAACTCCATTTCCTCACTTCCCCATAGAAGGGAAATTGGACATGCAAATCTCCAGGGGCTGAAATCCCCGCTCCCCCGTTCAGCGGGTGGGGATCAACAAGGCGCCTGCTGGACCCTTCTTCCCTGCCGGCTCAGCTTTGACGCAGCTCGAGCGTGCCAAATTCGAAGAAGAGTCCAGAGGCAAAGGGCGAGGGTTGACATCTCACAACCCCGTTGGTTGGGATTCCGAAGTTAGCCAAACCATTTGCATGTTGGCGTGGAAAAGGCCAAGCGAACTTCTGAGTTTCTAGAAATGGCTTTCAGCCCTGCCACAAGTCGATGCTGCCGACACAGTTCCCACTCGCCAGTGGATGCTGGCACCTGAGTCTGGGCCCATGCCGCGGAAGCTGGTGCCGTCTCCTGCCGAAAGCCGATGGCTGAGCTGCGTCCAAGAGAATGAACCCCCCGCAATTTTCCTTAAAACACACAGCGCTTTAAAAGAACCTTTTCAAGAACCTTAGAGAAACACCACCTCCGACTGCTCGGAGCGACTGAAAAAAACAAACAAACAAGGTTTTTAAAGCTTTGACTTTTTGGTCAAGACCATTACGAAACCACTGATTGACCAACAAATCCGAGCGACCGAAAGCAATCGACTCCGAAGGCTTTCCGGTCACCCCAACAAGGTCGCGCCTGCGCCCACTTGAAGCCAGGGCCACAGCCCATGGAGCTGCAGTACCGTGGCTTGGTCGCAATTGAAGCCTCGGCCCGTTTGCAGATCTGCTAAAAAAGCTGTGGACTTCTACTTGGTTGACGTTGCAAGGGGAGCAACAAACATGATTTTTAGCAGTCAAGTGGAGCTTTCAACCACTAAAGCACAATAAGCAAGCATGTAACATGTTTGCCAACGACAACTATGTTTAGTTGGTTGGACACCCAAGCACTCAACCAACGAAAAAGCTAAAACCACTCAAGGTTTGAGGTCTTGGACTTGCCCGCACTCTGGCAGCCGAGCTGCGGAACAAACAGCAAAACGCGTTGCGGCTGGTCCTTACCGGCAAGATGCAAAAGTCTACGCGCAAGACGTGCATGCAACGCGCCGCACTGAGGTTCCATCCATAGTATGGCCAGTAGAACCTTGGCATGCAGGCGAATCTCTCTCTCTCTCTCTCTCTCTCTCTCTCTCTCTCTCTCTCTCTCTCTCTCTCTCTCTCTCTCTCTCTCTCTCTCTCTCTCTCTCCTCTCTGCCCTTTCTGTTTGTTTCCGCACGCTCCTCTAAACCACTGACGTGCCCGCTCGCTGACTGAAAAACTCGGACCATCCAACCAGCCGTGAGGGACAGGTCGTGCCAGGCAACCGCAGTGAAGAATGCCAAGGCCAGCATTGCCGTCCAGTTCTCATACCTCGGTGAACCAACACTTGGTTGACGTTGGAAGGGGAGCAAACATTTCAAATTTAGCAGTTAAGTGGGGATTTCCCACTAAACCACAATAATAAAAAATGTAAAGCGCTCCGCAACAACAACGATGAACAGCCCTCTCATTTCAACTGCCCCCTTCGAATCTCTCTTCTCCAGGTGCTGCACCCTTTGCCGCCGGGTCTGTGCAAGCACTAGCGCCTACCAACACTTGATTGCAGCCACCTCGTCCCCACCATCATTGTCAAAGACCCTCCTGGCCCACCCCACGTATTTATGTCAATTGCGCTTCTGAACATGTGCTTGTGCCGGGCAAAGCCGGGGGACCATTCCTGGCACCCTGCGAAAAACATGTCTTTTTGCTGGGAATGCTTCATCGCACCGGGCGGCATATCTTCTTCCAGGCATATCTCACCCACTCATACCCATTCCGTACCATAAAGCGTCTCCAAATGTCTCCAAGGAACTAACCTCCATTACCAAGCTCAGTTCAAGAAGAGTGCCGCAAATTCAATCAATCCTCTGCCTTGAGCAAACGTAAGGACTTCCCCTAAAAGCTGAGTTGATGCCAAGATGCAGAACCTGTTTCCTATACAAGGGCCTGTTGAACTGATCGGATCGGATCCCTGGTCCAGGCCTAGGCCGAATTGTGCTGAGTGGCACTGGCTGCTTGAATTTCCCGCCGAAGCCGTTGCAGAAGCCACACGCAATGACGCCAAAGCAGAAAGCGAAATAGATGGTCTCCATTTCCTCGGGTTCCAGTTGGCCCCAAATCCGAAAGCAACACCCCTGCATGCAAAAGGCCCGCTGGCCCTTGTAGAACCACCCTCCTTTGGGATCAAGGGCTCCCGACCAGGAGTTATACTCTCTTCACAGCAGTGTCATGGTCAAGTTCGGTCGAAAACACCGTGCATGCCAGAACGTGCTTGCATGTCGTGGGTCCGCGTTCGAGGAGTAAGGCTGCCAAAGCGGCGTAGTTATCTGCCTGGGCCTGCATCTCGTGCGGCTGCACACCCACCTTGACTCCGTCCTGAAAGCGACACTTTTGCACCTTTTTCCTTTCGGACTCGGGTGGCTGATGAGAAACTTCCCATCGCATGTCACGCACGCTCCATGCATGAAAGACTTGTAGCCAAACATTGAACTTTGTGGCTCTCTTCCATACTTGGATATTCGAATCGGCTGAACCTTTTGTTGTTTGCAAAAAGGTGTTTGTCTTGCACTTTGGCGCTTTTGTCACTTGTCGGCGTTTTTGATGCAAAGCGCTTCCTTTCCAGAACGTGTGATGGGAAATCGGCGCATTAATCTAATTGTGCAGCGTTGCTTCTTACATTTCGGGGCTTTTGCTCCGCGCCGGCGGTTTTTTGACATCGGCGTTTCTTTGCACGCCGCCAAGCATTTCGGCGGCAAGTTCTGCCGAAAGAAGATCTAGGTATCACAGGCCATGAAATCATTTGCTGGAGATCTGACCCGAAAGCCTTTTGCTGGTGCTCATGAGCATGCCAAAGCGAATTACTCCACCCAATTCGGAAGCCGCCAAGCCCTTTGCTTGGCTGACGTTGGAAAGGCAGCAAACATTTAATTTTTAGCAGGTAGGTGGGGAGTTCAACCACTAAACCAACAATCAGCAAACATGTTTCCAATGTTTCCCAACAACAACCATGTTTGAGAACACTTCCGAGCGGTTCCCACCCTGTGAGTCCAGGTCACCCACTTGATATACCAGGGCTGCTGCACCAGCTGGTAGGTCAGGCCGTATAAAAAGACGAGGTTCACGGCCAAGGGACCAAAAATGGACCACATGCCTGAGCCAAGAATCCCCCCCCAATCCAGCTCCCCTGCTCTTGCTCATGCGGGACAAATGCCGCTAACAAGTCCTTTGCAGATTTTGAGTTGGATGGCTTGGGGTGAGGTCCAAGCAACCTGTATCAAGGGATGCCGCACAAATAAGTCCATAAGCGGGTCTTCTGTGAGCCCAGCTTTGCTTAGGTGGTAATGGAAGGCATTCACACCCCTGATTCAAATTTATTTTGATTTCGACCCGCGACCCGCAGCCCTCCCCGACAAATGGCGCCACCTAATGAAATGCACGTGGAAAAACGGAGAAAACACATGGCCAAAACAGCTTGTGTCAGAAGCAAACGCAGCATGAGGGACGAAGGGTTTTCCTCCAGGGAGAGCCGCGTGGCAAAACTCAATGCAGCCAAGCACCAAACGCACAAAACAGGGACCAAGGTGGCTTCTCCTCAGAAAACGGCTACCAAATGCTGAATTGGAGTTGCATTGACGTCAAAACTCTGAAACATCAGGAGAGACATCAACTCGTGCAATCCAGCAACTCATCAAAACCAAAACGAGGTCCAAACTTGGCTGGCACAATCCTTGAGCTTTCTTTTGTTGCAGCCGGATCCTCAACGCATGAAACTCTAGCATAAACACTAGTATGTCCAAGGGTCTTTCACCAATTCCTTCCGCCCGGATGACTGCACCAACGCATAGATCTGGCTCGTGTTGATGAGACCCTCTACCAGCACCTCAAGTCTCGCACGGTCTCGCATGAGAGCTGGCTGTAATCAGCTCAAACCTCGACATCCTCATGAGTTGTCGCAAGTGCACGTCGCCCGCTCAGTGTGTTCCTTCAGTCCTTTGCCAAGGGTGCCAACCTTGGTTGCTGTTGACCTGTTGACCCCTCTGCAAAAAGTCGACTTCTTGCCGGTTTCATGGAACACAAAACCCCTTGACTCCAACCAAAAAAGTTCTCAAAGTCTAAAGCTCCGTGGCCCAACGGCGCGCCCAACGATGGCCATGGCGAGGAGCGATATGCCAGGCTGCCCAGGCCAGCGGAACCGGAAGCCTCTCCTCAGCTCACATGAGCCTAGCCCTGAATCGAGCGTGCGCCCCTGCAAGCCTGGGGTGCCGTAGATCCCCCAGCAAGAAGTGAAGAGCTTTTTGCAGCTTGAAAGGAAAACCCAAGAAAGCAACCCAAAAGTTGAAGCCTAAAGATCCAACCTAGCAGAAGAGAAACCGAAATGCCACCGACTAGAACCTGTTTGGGAGGGGTCAAAAACCCGAGCAACCTCGAAGCTGAGTTCTGCGAACTGGGATGCAAAAATGGCGTGGCCACACTCAGCTTGAAGCTTCCGGGCGGCAGTGAGCATCCCCAGCAAGACTTTGGTGCAGGTCATGAAAAGCCCGTAGTGGAAGAGGAAGAAGAAACCTGCACGCTGGGCAAGATGTCTTGAACGGACGTCATTCCCAGCTTGCCCTGTCTTGGCTTGCTCTCAGGGGCTGTGCGCATGGGATTCTCAGCGTCTTCTCCCTGCCCTTGCCCTGGAGACAGAGAATCCCCTGGTGCCACCAACACCGCTTTCTGCCAGCCACCCATTGGAAAAGTTCAAGCCAACTGCGCATTTGGTCGAGGGCCAAGGTCATCTACTTCTACTTGTGTAGCCTTGGGCCATACCCCCAATTTACATGCATGCATTTACGTACCAACCTACCTGTGGGTGCCATGCACATGTGCAATCAATAGCTTCACTATTGAATCGGCCAAGAAGCAGCTAAGGCTGTTCGACAAGGCAGCGCGGCCTTCTCGCAGGACGTGCAGGACCTGGGGCGCAAAAGAAGTCATAGGGACTGCAGCCTGTTCTAAGGCTGGTCCTTCTCCGCGTGAGCCCAACTGGAACCAAAAGGGGTACAAGGATGCCACTGAACAACTGGGAAGGTGTTGCAGAACCCTCCAGTACAGCGCCGCCAGTGGTCAGCTGAGCAATGCAGCAACATTCAGCGCCATGCGCTTACGTCCCATGGAAGAAAACATTTAGATTCCCAAAACCAATAGGGGAAAATAACAACATGTTCTTAAGCACATGGAAGTTCAGGTGCCGCCCGGAGTGGAGTTACACCCCGCACATGCACCTGGCGAATCAGACAGCATTATACGTGATGTGTCAACCAATTTGTACCATGCGCCGCTTGCTCCCAACAGGGCGAGCATACTATCAATCACTTGAGGAGCGGGTGAACGAAAGCTAGCAGTTGTTGCATGAGATGGGTCGGTGACAGAGTGGATTCATAGGTAGCTTGTGTACAACGAGAGGCCCAGCAAGATTCGTAGGATGCGACACGCAAACGCACATGGTGGCGTGGCAAACCTTGAAAAATGAAAGCAACGAGAGGCGTCAGAAGCTGTCTTAAAGCACCTCTGGGTTCTGCATGCAGCGTGTGCAAAGATTCTTGCGAGGTGGTTTACCGAGAAGACTGAGGTCTCAAATGAACAAGCTGAATCGGTGGAACATGTAAAAGTTCGTAGCACCAAGTCCAAAACGGGCAAACCGAGACTGCTGAACACTGAGCCACTGCCCGGGGGGGGGGGGATGGACCAGGGAGGAATCGAGCCTGAGACCGGGGGGGGGGGAGGGGGGGGGGGGTCTAAATAATTGATGTTTTTCAATCTTTTCGGCTCAAATAATTGAAAAAATCAATCTTTCGGCATTTGAGCCCCTTACCTTGCTTACGCAAGGAGAAACTTCAGCTAGCTAAAGCTAGCTTTCGTGATTTGGAGAGTTCCACATGGCAAGAGCAAAGTCGTGGCCTGCCCTTTGGTCTTGCTCTTCAAAGCAATCAATCCACCCTCATCAACAACACCACGAAGGAGTCGAAAGGTGGCCACGTGCACTGCAGTTCTTCGATCAGCAAACTCTCACTATAAGTGCATGCAGCAGGCCTGTCGAAACAACTACACCTTCGCGTTCTTCCTAGTCAATCAAGGGCTTCTCTGTAGGTTCCCGACTTTCAAAAGAAAATGGCCAGCAGCAAAGGCGTGTCAAAGCACATGGCCTACGGCAAGCCAATCTGGATCAATTCGGTCTTGTGTTGCGCTTCCGCCCACTCATCACATTCCCCGCGCTGTACTGTCTAAGAGGCAGCTGTTGGTGTCTTGGTGGTGGTATTGAAATGCGCGATAACTGAACCTGACAGCAAGCAAGGGAAATGGAATCCACTTCCGTGATACAACAAAAAGGGCCTCCCAAAGACTACCCCCCCCCTCCCCCCAATTTTTGAGAGGGGATTCCTTTGGGTCACAGAAGTGCGGATAAGCCCCATAATCCCACCACCCTGAAAACATCCTGACACGGATGGGAGCAAAGGCACAAAAATAAGCGACACGCTCAGCGACTTGAAATTTTTCAGGGGTTTGGGCGACTCAGGCTTCGCCCACCCTCTCACACTTGGGAGTTGCAATAGTTGCCGGTCAAACCAGGCGGCTTGCTAGCAAGCAGCAACACGCAAGCGTGCTTTGAAATGATGACCACCGCGAAACAGAAAAACACACACACACACACACAAAGCAACAAACAAACAAAAGGAAAGCGCCACTGAGCCAACTTGCGGCCAAAGAGCTTTCATGCGTGGCCTCCGTGAGTGCCAAGCTGACATGCGCCGCACGCAGAGCTCCGCTGTCGTTGCCCCCGTCCCCCACGAACATGGCCGTGTGGCCCAGGCGGATGAAGGCCTCAAAGCTGAAACGCCGAATGGGCGGCATGGTCGGCGAATGAGTCGGCGAACCTACAGGCCCCGTGGTTTCACGGCGATCCAAGTCTTTAGTAAAGGGCCGCCCCCCAATTTCCGACTTGGACCCCAGAAAAATCTGCAAAATGACCCCAGGTCTAGGCGAGCCTGCGATTGCCAGCGTGGGCTTTCGGCACCCCGGCCTGGACAATTTCCACCTTCTGCGCTGGAGAAACTCGCCCAAAGACCTGTGCGCCACGCGGCCACGCATGGTCAAAACTTCGCAAACGTCAAGATTGCGGCTGGCCAACACTTCAGAACCTCAATTCATAGAGGTGAGAAGTTCCCAAATCAGCAAGAACCCCCTTGACGATGGTGTGCATGACAACACTTTGCAGCCAGGTCGACCCCTAGAGGCTGACTTGGTCCACTTCAAGTAATGTAGCGTCTGCTTGAATATGATCCCCCGTATCCCCCTAGACAGTGCCAATGCTTAATCTAATCTTGCCAATTCAAAAATATTTGGTATTCCCAGCACTTGATCTCAGATTCCTCGTAATTCATGTAGAACTGCGAAGACTTACTCGCAGATTTCCTCAGACTTCATTTAGTATTGCCAATTCCAAACTTAGCTTTCCCAAGACTTGATCTCAGATTCCGTGTACTTGTTTTAGAACTGCAAATTTAGCGTTGCAAAGACTTACTCTCAGATTCCCAGTGCTCAATTAGGTATTGCCAAGACATACTCTCTGATTCCCAGTGCTTAGCTGGGCATTGCCAGTGCCAAGACTTTGCTTTTTCACCACCCACCGCCACAAAGCTTGACATTAAAGCGCACCAAAAACAGTCAGATTAAATAGAATCAGGGCGACTTTGCTTGTGTAGAAAAAGGGTTATTCTAAAGATCGACGATTTGGGGACCACTTCACCAACAGGATTCCTAGCTCTTCTTTTTATGCTCGGAGTGTTTTTCCGACAAAACAACTTTCTATTCAAGCAAACCTCCAAGCAGCCACAAAAGTCTGAATTAGGCAAAAGCCCTTTCATAAAAGAGAACTCATTTTTTTGTTGTAAACCAAACAGGTCTGACAATAGGCATGACCAGCTCGACCCGGCTGAAGCACAGGGGAGGCCTGCACGCCGATGCATGATTGTTCGGCAAGTTTGCTTACAAAGTCTCGCATGCCCCCCGCCCCCCACACACACACCAAACAAATAACCACAAACCGCAACACACAAACGCACAACCACAGGATTGATACAAACAAGCAATCAAACAGACAAGCAAGTAAGCAAGCAAGCAAACAAACTAAGCAAACTTACAAACAACAACCCAGCACAACACAATGAAACACAACAAAACAGAGCAATGACACACCGACACGAACCACAAGCCACAACCACAACAACACAGAACAGTGCAATGCAACACGCACACAAACCAAGACACACACACACAAACAAACAAACAAACAAACAAACAAACAAACAAACAAACAAACAAACAAACAAGCAAGCAAGCAAGCAAGCAAGCAAGCAAGCAAGCAAGCAAGCAAGCAAGCAAGCAAGCAAGCAAGCAAGGCAAGCAAGCAAGCAAGCAAGCAAGCAAGCAAGCAAGCAAGCAAGCAAGCAAGCAAGCAAGCAAGCAAGCAAGCAAGCAAGCACAAACAACCAAACCAAACCAAACCCAACCGAAAGACAAACAAACAGACAGGCAAGACGGACAAACAAATAAACAAGCACACAAGCAATCAAGGAAGAAACAAGACAACCGCAACACACACACACACACACACGCACATCCTGCTTCAGAAGAGAGCAAACACTAGTGAGTTGGACATGCAAAACATTGCTCAGCAGTGTGGTCCGTACCCACCTGAACATTTCAGGTCCGAAAGCATCCGAAAGCGAGTTTGCTAGTCTGATGGCAGCCGTGATCGAGCATCCCGTCAGGAGGTGCTCAGGCAGTGGCTACCACATGCTGTCAGTTGGCTGAGGCAGGTTGTGGGATAGTTGCATTATGATGCATGACCCGAGATCCCGACCCAAAACATCTAAGGTTTCGTTTTGGATCAGGGAAGGGCAATGGTCCTTGTCACTCCATTTCAAACACTGGAGGCTAGGATTTCGTGAGCTAAAGCAAGCCACGCTCTTTCCCAGCCACGAGCAAACAAAACCACACTTGGGGGGCCATGCTTGACATCCGACCTCCGGATTGCCAAACAAATCCCCGGCGACCTGCCTTGGCCTTTGGAAGCCAAGGCATCTCTTGGTCCTTCAACAGCTCCCAGGCTTCACCCGCAACCACCTGAGAGTTTGGCCGCGATCGCCTTGCCGAAGCGGCTTCGGTACTGTTGACCCGAAGACTCAACCAACCAGTTGATTGATATGGGGCTGGTTTGCTCCTCCAAAAATTGTCTCAACCTCCACTAAAACCAGGAACACCATGGAACACCCATGAACACCCCCATATCAATAAACAGGGGTTTGACTTCCGGGGTCACCCTTACATTCCTTGGGCCCTGGCCAGCTCCACATCATCGCTTGGATCCCCCTGCGCCTGCGGAAGCTACCGGCTGGAGTAAGGGCCTCCCAAAGACCAAAGCCCCATATAAACAGGGGATTTCCTCGTATCACAGACCTGACTCACTCACAATTCTCAAGGGCTGTTGCCCTCTGCCCCATACAGCGAGCACAACGCGAGCTTCCTCACAAAGGGGTTCACACACACACATTGAAGAGAGGTTTGACTATGTTTCAGCCCAAACTTGGTTGCAGTTGACCCCTCTCCAAAAAGTATAACTTTTTGTGCCCAGCTCGGAGAATCCAACCTGTTTCAACCAAAATGGACGTCGCGTGCCTCTGTTGCCAAATCCACCCACTGAACGCCGTCGCCTGCCGTTCAGCGCACGCCACGATTTGACGCAAGGCACGCGGGAGTCACAACCAAAAAGCACCTTGCAAGCTCGCTTTCTGTCCTGTGCGCAGGCTACACCGGATTGGTCACTCGCTCTCTCAATTTCTGTCTCTCCCGTTTCTCTCCCTTTCTATCTCTCTCTCTCTCTCTCTCTCTCTCTCTCTCTCTCTCTCTCTCTCTCTCTCTGTCTCTCTCTCTTTCTTTCCTCACTTGCCCCTTAAGGACCAAGAACTAAAAGGCGATCACCTTCTGGGCCATGACTGCAAATGGTTGCCAACAACAACTGAGATTTGTCTTGCGTGCACACCCTGGCTGCCTGTGACCTTTGTGAGCAGGACCTGCTTGGAAAGGATGCCCAGCTCCCCTGCGATGGCAGCAGCTGTCTGGTGTGAGTCCCCTGAGACCATCACTGCACCTCGGCACAACCCCCGCCGCAGCCCGCGAACCACCTGAAATCCACTTGACCACTTCAGGATGCTCTTGGATTGCTGGTTGCTTTGGAGCAAGAAACAAAAAACCTCTCACAACTTGCACATTGGCTTGCAAGGTCGGTACCCCTCGCCCAATTTCCACATGGGCTATGAAGTCACGCTCACCCAGGAACGGCCAGCCGCTTGCTTGAGCTTCCCTGGTAAGATGGGCTTGCCCGTGGCTGAGTGGCTGGGGAACCTCATCCACCTTCGCTCAATGAGTCAACCTCCGCAAAAATCACAAGCCTCTAGTCAAGCTGCCTGGCTGTGAAGCTGCTTTCAAACCCTGGGCATGGACCAATTCATGTCTATTCCTTGCTTGACGTTGGAAGGGGGGCAACAATTCAAACTGTAGCAGTTAAGTGTGGATTTTCAACCACTAACCCGCAACCAGCCAAAATGTAAAATGTTTTTCAACAACAACCATGAAACTCACTTCACCATATGTTCCATGTCCATGTCCCTCACTCACCCCGCCCGAAAAACTCGACCCAAAAAATCTCCCGAAGCTGAGCGCTGTGCCGATGTCGGCGGCCCGGAGCTCCGAGAGCACCGCGCCGCTCTCCTCGCGGACGTTGTTGCGGAAGGCCACCAGGCCCAGCGCTTGCCACTCGCCTCGCAGGGGATGTTTCGGACGCGGGCGATGTGACGCATACCCGATGCCAAGGGCAAATACCCCAAAAAAAACAAGGAGAGCCGGGGAACCCAAAAACCAAGATGCGAACAAATATTTGTGAATGACTGTCAGCGAACAGCATTCTGGTTTGCTCCTTCTAATTTTTCTTGCAATGTTTTTGGGCTAGAAGGTGGTTCAGCGGGGACGGCGGCCTGCTCGCGCGCCGCACGCGCGCCTTTCCCTGTTATGTGAAACGCATCGAAAAGCAAGCGCGCGCGGCGCGAACAGGCTTGCCCGATCCTGCCGCTCCGCCAAAAGAGCACCAGTTGGGTGCACACTCTGCCGCCGTGACCTCCATGCTTGCCGCCTCCGCCATCTCGCTGCTTTCCTGAAGCCAAATTCCACCGGCACACGGACACCCGCACCTCGTTATCGCTGCTCCTCTGTGGACCAAATCCCACCGGCACGCGGCCCCCAGCACCTCCCGTCACCTCGGCGCTGGTTGCATCCGCAGCACCAGCACACCTCCATCCTTGCCGCCCCTGCCAAGCCAAATCCCACCGGCATACGGCTGACCCCAGCTCGTTCTCGCTGCGAAATCGCACCGGTGCACGGACGACCGCGCCTTATCGCTGCGCCTCTGTGGACCAAATCCCACCGGCACGCGGCCTCCAGCACCTCCCGTCACCTCGGCGCTGGTTGCCTCCGCAGCAGCAAATCCCCGCACACGCCGCCGTCACCTCCATCCTTGCCGCCTCCGCCAAGCCAAATCCCACCGGCACTTTCCTGGAGCCAAATCCTACCCGCACACTAACTCCCGCGCCTCCGTATCGCTTCCCCTCTGTGGACCAAATCCCAGCGGCACGCGGCCTCCAGCACCTCCCGTCACCTCGGCGCTGGTTGCAGAACCAAATCCCACCGGCACACGCCGCCGTCACCTCCATCCTTGCCGCCTCCGCCAAGCAAAATCCCACCGGCACACGGATGACCCCAGCTCACTCTCGCTGCGTGCCTGGAGCCAAATCCTACCGGCACACGAACGCACGCGCCTCGGTATCGCTGCGCCTCTGTGGACCAAATCCCAGCGCCACGCGGCCTCCAGCACCTCCCGTCACCTCGGCGCTGGTTGCATCCGCAGAAGCAAATCCCACCGGCGCACGCCGCCGTCACCTCCATCCTTGCCGCCTCCGCCAAGCCAAATCCCACTGGCACACGGATGACCCCAACTCATTCTCGCTGCTTTCCTGGAGCCAAGCCCCACCGGCGCTCGGACGACCGCGCCTCGTTGTCGCTGCGCCTCTGTGGATCAAATCCCACCGGCACGCGGCCTCCAGCACCTCCCGTCACCTTGGCGCTGGTTGCAATTCAGCCGGCACAGTCACTGACAGTCAAGGTTCGTCGCGGCTATGCGGTAAACTCGGCCCTGCGGTATGCGGTAAACTCGGCACACTTGAGACCGGTCCCATTCTTGCCGGCAATTCAGCCGGCCGGCCGCCTTTTCGGCCATTTCCCGGCCAGTGGCGTTTACACGGCATGCTGCAAACATGGTACACTTAGTCACTTCCGGTTAGACAACTAAACGAGAACCCAACCTTGGAGGGGTTGTTGGGAAACACATTTCCAGGGTCAAAATACAATTTAAGACATTTGGGTATTTTGACGCTGCCTCGCCAAGACCAATTGGTGTCGGATCAAAGACATGCTCTTCAAGGGAAACCCTGACATCTTGTCACTCTGCAGCAGCAGCACCACAAGTCAGTAGCTTCATCGCAAATCAGCGCTCGACATGTGCCGCCCACACCTTGCGGTAAGTAAGATGTGAGTTTGCATGTTGACGGCCATGTAAGCATTGAAGAACAAGAACTTGAGCCTCGCCTAAGAGCAATTGCCAGTTTCTGAATATAAACAACTACGCAACACACAGTCATCTTGCGGGCCACATCTCTGTTTGGACGTGACAACAAGGCGTGGTTGGATTGCTAAGGGTTGATTTTGCAAACCCGCCACACGTTCAAGGAAGCACGTCGCTGCATACGTTGCTGCGTGTCGCATGGCACGTTGTTGCACCTAGTTCAAAGTGAGTAATCGTTTTGGCATTTCCACCTAACCACCTAACCTGCACTGTGGGAAGATCAGGCGCTCCGTTTTTCGGAGTGAAAGACACCCTTGCCCACCTTTACCCGGCCTGAGGACTCCAACTCTTGCCGGGAGTATTTGGTCACCTCATCCGCTAGCGGCTTGCAGGCCGCCAAGAGCACGTAGAGGCCTGCCGCGCTCTTAAGCCCCCTAGTCCAACGAGCTGGGAAGGGCTGTGTGTCTTAAAGACTATCTGCCGCAAAACACGTATGTGATTCATAGGTGGCCTTTTAGAAAAATAGATAGCACTGGTAAATGGAACAAAACCCATCTAAACCAGAGCCATCTATTTTTAACAAGGCTCACCTAAAAAGGACACCTTTGATGCGATTGCTAGTCGATATTTTTGACGGGAAATTGGGGAAAAAAGGCAAAGGAACCCAAAAGGAACCCTGAAAGGACGCCCAAGGAGCCCGCCTCGCCGCGACCAGGCGTCCGCAGCCTCCAGCAACACCTTGCCAGGGATCCCCTAGCGACCCACACCCAATTTGGAAGTCAAGCGAAGGCCAACCGGTTGCGGGTCCCAAAGATCAAACAGTTTGAGCCAGACTCTGTCGACATGCGTTGAATTGAAAAGAAAGGCGGTCGCATTCGAACTCAATCGAACCAAGCGTGTCTCGTGGTCTTCCCAAAAGGGGACACCGCGCCCCCTCTGCGACTGAAGCCATTCAGAAAGATGGAGGACCCAAGTGCCCAAGGCATGAGATGTCGCCACTAAGCTGGCTGAGACACTGTATGCGACTCGAAGAAAGGAATCACATGAAAGGACTCTGGACTGCTTCAGCGGCCAGAGTTGCTGCTGGTGTCAATCCGACCTATTGTGAATTGCAATCTGAAGCAGGGCCTGCTAATCAGCAAAGCCGAGTGGTAAGTCTTCGCATCTGGCGGTCTTGTGATTATCTTCCAGCTCACGAGAATCAAGTTTCCACTAGTTTGGCATAGTTCGGCCACTGCAGGCAAACCTCCAAGCAAATCACTAAGTCATGGCTCTCCCTCCGTTCTCGGCCTGAGGATGTGTGCCACACAGGCGCGCCACGCTCTCTGGCGCACCTTTCACCAGCCCAAAGCCTAGGCTTGGCCCCCGCCGCTTGAAACAAAGGCTAGGGACTCACCCGTTGGCCAAATGAAGGGAACACAGGGTCTGCTTGCACTTGTCTCTATGCAAATGGTGATGCGTCCAAACACGCCACGTTCAGTCTGGGCTAGGGCCCTCTTTGCCCATCCCAAACTCCCCGCGCAGCACTCAGTTACAATGAAGCCATGACGCCAAGTACATCATGAGGCAGAAACCGTCCACTGTCCCCGGCGCTTATTCTAAGGTATGGAGTTGTTCATGCCAATTTTGACGTGTATCTAATGAGGCGCACAAGCAAACAGGGCTTTTCGCCGCACAAGGCACGTTGCCCTTCTGCATCTCCCATCTTTACAGACCGTGAGGTCTTGATGACGACGCTCTGAGTCATCGTGTGGTGGTTGAAGGGGAACCGCTCCTGTGCGGGCTGATCATGGCTGATCCACCAGTAGTTGCCTATGAGGGGCCCATATTAGCGAATTGCGCAGCTTGCCTCCAATTGGTGGTTTGGATTCGTGGTTTGGTGATTAAGGAGGGGATCCCATTCACCATTTAAAAAAGCCGGGGGTCCAAACAGACCGCTGACCAACTAAGGGTTACCTGAGTTGTGGTGTGCCCTACTCTCCTAGCCAAGGGTAGTTTGTCCGACAGCGACAGCAGGAAAAACCCGACTTGCGCCAAACCCTCGCGTTCGGCGACGAGAATTCTCGTGTGCACTATGGTGGCCGCTTTTGTAGGTGCAGGACACGACGGGATCAGTGTCTTTCAATTTCTGTGTCCCTGGCTCTCTGTCTCTCGTTCTCAAGTTCTCTCGCTCTCTCTTCTCTCCCTCTCTGTCGCTGTTTCTTTCCTCACTTGCCCCTTAGGGACCAATCTGGGGCCATGACTAAAAATGGTTGCCAGAAAGGAACAACCAAAAGGTCAAAAAGTCGATTCACTTTGAACATCTGAGTTTCAACCTGGCATCCAAAAATGACGCTTCGCTTCAAGCGGCATCCGGCCTGCACCTCTGCGGCCAAGCCATCGTCCCAGGACATGCGATCGAGGTCGGACCACGTGGCACTCGAGTTCTGCAGCATCTGGATCTCCACCTAATTCAGCAGCTGAAGCGTTTCACACGGGCGATTTGCATATATATATATAGAATTTTTGTGAGCGTGTCGTGTTTTGAGGCTACCCCCCTTTTGGTAGGCTTTAATGGAAACAACAAGGGCAGCCATCAGTTTAGGGGTTTGCTGAAAACACACCCATCTGCGTTGTCTGTGGATTCCCCACTTTGTTCTACAAGTTGTTCCTTTTTGAGTACTCTTTTTGGTAGTCTCTTGCAATCTTACAGGGGTATTCATGGCATTGAGGGCAAACACACGGTGCTGTTGCGTCCCCCACACCCGCTGTTGCAGGCCCCAGTCTTGTATAGGACAGCCAAGCCATACACATCATGAAATCAGCTTCTGAGACAGAACCCGCCTTTGGGAGCACAAATCACCAAGCAACGCCACAAGCAGTTGAATTGAAGTACTTTGCGTGCTACCCAGTCGCATTTGCGCCCTGGCAATGCTCGTGCTACGCTGTCCTAGCCGGGTAGTTTCATGTTGCTGAGCAGGCATTGCCCCTGCTCAAGCAGAAGCACCGACCCAGTACTTTAGGACCCCCAGCAATGCTGTCCATTTTTCGGGATTTGATCAAGCGGAAACCACCCCCTAGCCACTAAACCACCGATCTAACCCACCTAGGCGGATGCTGAGAATAGGGTTGCAGGGTGCTGCAGGCTACTCAAATGCTTCAGGCTAAGCATTTAAATGGTACAAACCACCAACGTTGCCTATTCAACACACAACCGGAGAGCACCTGGGTTCCTACTCCATCCGCATGGCCTGCGGGCCCACCAAGCGATCGCCCATGGCCGACAGCGAGTGCGCCAGGGCCAGCACCAGGCGCAAGGACTCGCCTGAGGTCTGGCGCCCAGCCCAGTGGCCGGGAGTGGTGCGAAGTTTTGAAGTTTTTGGCGCACATTTGATGGCCCATTTTTGATGACCCATTTTTTGTGGGACTTTTTTGATGACCCATTTTTTGTGGGACTTTTTTGATGACCCATTTTTTGTGGGACTTTTTTGATGACCCATTTTTTGTGGGACTTTTTTGATGACCCATTTTTTGTGGGACTTTTTTGATGACCCATTTTTTGTGGGACTTTTTTGATGACCCATTTTTTGTGGGACTTTTTGATGACCCATGTGGGACTTTTTTGATGACCCATTTTTGGTGGGACTTTTTTGATGACCCATTTTTTGTGGGACTTTTTTGATGACCCATTTTTTGTGGGACTTTTTTGATGACCCATTTGTTGTGGGACTTTTTTGATGACCCATTTTTTGTGGGACTTTTTTGATGACCCATTTTTTGTGGGACTTTTTTGATGACCAATTTTTTGTGGGACTTTTTTGATGACCCATTTTTGGTGGGACTTTTTTGATGACCCATTTTTTGTGGGACTTTTTTGATCACCCATTTTTGGTGGGACTTTTTTGATGACCCATTTTGGGTGGGACTTTTTTTGGATGACCCATTTTTTGTGGGACTTTTTTGATGACCCATTTTTTGTGGGACTTTGTTGATGACCCATTTTTGGTGGGACTTGTTTGATGACCATTTTTTCGGCACTTTTTTGATGACCATTTTTGGTGGGACTTTTTTGATGACCCATTTTTTGTGGGACTTTTTTGATGACCCATTTTTTGTGGGACTTTTTTGATGACCCATTTTTTGTGGGACCTTTTTGATGACCCATTTTTGGTGGGACTTTTTTGATGACCCATTTTTTTTGGGACTTTTTGGATGACCCATTTTTTGTGGGACTTTTTTGATGACCCATTTTTGTGGGACTTTTTTGATGACCAATTTTTTGTGGGACTTTTTTTGCTAACCCATTTTTTGTGGGACTTTTTTGATGACCCATTTTTTGTGGGACTTTTTTGATGACCCATTTTTTGTGGGACTTTTTTGATGACCCATTTTTTGTGGGACTTTTTTGATGACCAATTTTTGGTGGGACTTTTTTGATGACCCATTTTTTGTGGAACCTTTTTGATGACCCATTTTTTGTGGGACTTTTTTGATGACCCATTTTTGGTGGGACTTTTTTGATGACCCATTTTTTGTGGGACTTTTTTGATGACCCATATTTTGTGGGACTTTTTTGATGACACTTTTTTGATGACCCATTTTTTGCGGAACTTTTTTGATGACCCATGTTTTTGTGAGAGCGAAGATTTGTCGAAGGACTGGGTGTGGCTTTTTCTGTCGCAGTCTGAACGGACATTCCAGCCTTAGTGACTCTGGGGGTAACTGCAGGCCACTAAGGAGATCGCTAAGAGTTGGGGTCTAGAATCTCACGGATTTCGAGGACAGGTGGTCGGTTTAGCTTTAGCTTTCGGCGGTTTGACGTCTGGGGGACTGTTTTTTAGAGCAAGAGGGCAAACCAAAAGAACACACACTAGTAGCCGACTGGTTCCGCCCAGTTGGTGCCTTGTTGCCGGCCAAGTCAAGCGTGAGAGATCAGCATCCGCACCAGTTGGGCTAAGAGTCTTCAAGCCGGAAATGCAAGTGGACTCTAAATGTGGCCAACAAAAATAAGCTGGCGCACCCCAAATAGATTCCTGCCAGATGCTTGAGCAACTTCTTCAAACAAGCCAATCAACCAACATGTGGTCCCGATTGGTCGTCCCTAAGCAAAACGCCCACAGTTGAATCACAGCATACCGCAGCTGCCGTGAAGGCAACTCGAGCACATCAGCGGGACGCTAGCGCTTCAAAGTCCCAAGGTGCAATAGTTCAACTGCCGGAGGCTCGGAGAGGGGTCTGCTGGACAGTCGCTTGAGGATTTTATTTTTTTTTGGTTGGCCTGCAGCGAGGTTGCAATATGTTTGGTGGTGCTACTGGCCCCCAAGCCGTCCTCTCTGTGCATAGGCAAGAAGGGTGGCCCTGTGTTCAGGGGAATCCCCCAAATGAGTGTTTCCCTTTTAACCAACCCCGAAAGTGGTACCAAACGACACACCCAGAGGTCACCTGAGCCAAGAGCCTTCCGCCAGGAGACAATTCTTGGGATCCAGGGGTGGCTCTCCAGCAAATGCCCTGGAGGCGGGATAGCATCCGACCTAAGTCTGGCAGTAACCGATGGCAGGAACGAACGGAGTGAGCAACGAAAACCAAAGAGCTTCGTCCTCAGCTCTGCAACAGCCACAGAACATAGGCCCCACAAAACAGCGTAGCCACGTACAAGCTGCAACATTCTGCAGCGCTGTCTGAGAGCATTTGTTGAAATGCTTGTTTGTGTCTTTGTGTGCAATGTGGATATGGGTCAAAATTGAAGCACCAGGGGGCCGCAGGTTTTAGTCCATGTTTCCATTTGCCAGGGTTCCATTTTGAGCACCTTTTTTTGACCCACTCCCACGTGTGTGTGTGTGTGTGTGTGTGTGTGTGTGTGTGTGTGTGTGTGTGTGTGTGTGTGCGCCATAGGCTTATCACAGCGACGAAGTCCAGGCCATCCTGCGTCAATGTGCCCGTCTTGTCGAAGAGGCCAATGTCCACTCGCCCAGCGACGGCTGTTCGGCTCGAGTTCACGCACAGCACACCTAGGGCATGAAAGGTAAACAACGTATCGGTGAGTCACAAACAAAGCGCCCGCTTTCAAAACGTGACCTCTCACGTCTCTGCAGAAACGCTAGACTCGCTTTTTTTCACTCAAGCTTCCTCAATTTCATGCTGCGCTTGAGCAGTATGTTGAGCATAGCTGACTAAGTTTGTGCCCATGACTCCACGCTCCAAGAGCGTGGTAGACCAGTTGACAGTACAAACATGACTAACATGCATTAAGCTCGTGACTTGCCAAACGCACGCATGACACGCGCGCAGAAATGGGCACGCCTTGGCATGTGACTTCGGAGACCCATACGGGTGACCGAGGGGCCGTGCTTGTCGCGCAAGCGTTCTGCAGAGCTGGTCTGCCCCAGGACCAGCGACACTGGCAGCAGCGGGGAGAAGCAGTTGAAGATGACGAAGATGCCGCTGAGGGCGCCTACCACCCGCCTTGGGGCGGAACATTCCGAGCACCAAAATCTATGGCTCCGGCAGCGGGCTGGTTGGTTCAAGAGTCAGAGCTTCTGCTGGGGGAGTCAATGCACGGAACTCTTCAATGCTGCTTTTCCGGTGGAACCGTAGAAAGCTCTGCGTGGTGAAAATCCCTGATATACAACTTCCAATTGATTGAGCTTGTTGCAAGGGAGAGGAGATAATAGTGTCAACTTTTGGGCACAGGCATGGATTGGTATTGCACGGCAGGTTGAATCTAAGTGCTTTGGTCGGGCGCATGTTTTGCGGAGGACGGGCTTGACAGTGCTGATCGCTCCAAACAAAAAGTCGACCACCAATCCCATTGGTTCATCAGGCAAAGGGCCGTTCACACAGTCACACGTTCCAATCCAGCCCTCCCAGGATTCCGAACCATATCGGCTGCTCAAAAGCGGAGGGTTGGCCACGTCTAATCCACAATCCCTAGAGGAAAGCCACAAAGGTGACTTGCGTAACCCAAGGGAAGGATCTTGCGGATTGCCTAACTGCCCAGGCGGAGAAGGACTCACGGAGAACACAAACAAGCATCGACGAGCTCGAACCCAGCATCGTTTCACAAAAAACTTGGACGTGTCTCAACACACTTTCAGCCAAGCGTGCAAGTAAAGCAAGGAAACATCGCAACAGATCCTGTTCAATTCTTTTTTTGAAGCTCGAAACTCGGAGGCTACAGCCGAATGCTCAATAGTCTTGCCTTACACTTGGCCCATGGAGCTCACGGCAACTCCTCTCCCTAGTCATGTCTCTGACAGAAAGCTATGTTTGAGCAGCTTCTTCGAGCCCCAAAGCCTCAAACAAACGCAGTCGAGTCGCCAATGCTGAAGCCACCAAATGGCGATGCCAGCACACATGCCTGTGCGTTCAATCCGTATGTGCCGATGGGGTGACTTATACTTAGAGCCAAGTTGAAGAACGCGATTGAGTTTGCAAGCAGTCAGTGTACAGCTTTCATCTAGCTTTCCTCGCGCATGAAATTAGAGTGGCTGGACAGCCCCTGCACTTGAGAACGTCCGACCACTGTCAGCATTTTGTCCTTATACCAAACGGCAGCCAGTTCGCTTCAACAATTGGTCCTGAACAATATGGAACTAGACATGATCCGCAGAATCAAAAACCAGCATGGCGTGGGGAAGAACTGGGACGCCCCTCAAGCTTTGAAGCTCGGCGCTTCCAAAGGCCACAGGTCCTTGTTTCCACATAGCAACCATGGACAGGGCATGACTGAAAGGATGGACATGCCTGAGACAATGGCTGGAAGGAACATGCCGCTCTTGTGCCAATGCCAAAATACGCTGGGCACTGCCCGCTATGACAAGTACATTTTGCTCTAACCAGTTCTGGCTCTTGCGCTATGCACCGCGCCAAGCAACGACAGTCACTAATATGAAATGCGCGCCTGGCATTGTTGCCTTGTAGCGTCTTTCACGGCCCTCGCCGAAAAAAAAAGCCGACCACCACTATGCCATCTCTTTCCACTTGGCATGCGGTCTCTCTGGACACAAGTGCTCCTTGCTAGATCAAGCTCCCAAAAACTCGCATCCATGCAGTGACCATGTTGGATAGGAAGGCTAGCAACAACATGAAGCCCGTTCTATCTCAGCCCGTTCTGCGTGCCTCCGCCTACGGTCAACGCCATCAACTTGTGATAGTCCTTCTCGAACTGGCTGTACAGCGGCTTTGGGTACAGCGCCTGCAACATCAGCCTTGCGTGCGGACCCTCTGAAACCAAGCCGCTAGACGTCGGCCAGACAAGCCGCCCCGGAAACTCCCGGCTGGACGAAAACCATCTCATTCCTTTACGAGCTAGCGCGCGATCAAGGCCCCGTGGGACGATCCAGAGGATTTTGGTCGGCTTGGACCAGTGATGGAAGAGGCAGCCTTAAAAAGGATCCAAAAGGCCCAAGCCAGCACATCACAAGCATTTCCCGACCGAAGATCCTGGTGAACTCCTAAGGTAGCATGGTGCAAGCGGTTTTCGGCCCGACTCCGACTGACCTGGCCAAGCCACTGGCCACGCATGGTGTTGCCACCAGTGTCCACAACCACAGCTTTGGTCGATTCCCCACCTGGGCCAAGAGGGACAATGAGAAAACGCTTGGGCCACATTCGGGCAAGCCAAAAGCTCGGTGGGCCATTCAAACTACCAAAGCCCTTCAGGATCTGGTGGGCAAAATGAGCGCCAGCTAACGCCAGCTAAGCAGCCCGCTCCCCACGCTCTGACACATGTTGAGGATAACATGTGCACAAAATTGCTAATATGTCTGCCCAAGGCTAAAACTTTGTTCGCCAGTACCGTTGTCAAACTTCACCCCTTCATTGTTCGCAGCCATGGCCAAGTACAACGGTTGCAACGCTAGGAAGCTTCAAAGCAAACGCAATGTACGCGCGACGAGCAGCTTTGGAGGATAGTGGTGCCCGCGAAAAGGTAGTGCTTCTTATCGTCCCCGGCATGGACTACCCCGCCAGATACAGCCAGCTTCCTCAGCTCATTCAACATACCAGCCCTCCAAAACACCAGGGAGCAGCTTGCAATCTCAATGAACCCTTCTCAAATTTGCCTGAGCCATGGACAACAAACATTGTCTCGCGTGAAGTTTACACTGTTCCCAAATTCAATCGCACATGGCCCACACGGTCGAGAAGCTGGATAGGAATGCTTTCGCCGGTCACTTCGCCGTCCTGAGCATGACTCGTGAGAGATGCTGCAGCAGCTCACGAGGAACTTGAGCTAGACGCACAATCACTGGTTGTTCCGGGTGGCTGGAAGGGGTGTGGCATCCACCTTTGGACACTGGATAGACAAGGCGATTGCCCACAAGAGTTGCAACATATTCGCTGACAAAGGAGGCCACACAAGCCAAGAAAACATGGTGGCAAACTCTGTGCAGCCAGCTGATGTCAGCCGCCAATGTGCCTGAGCTTTGCCAAATGCGAGCCAGGCTCATTCACCAGCAGGCTGCCTTCCACCACAAAGGCGTCCGCTGGTACACTCACACCAGACTGATCCAAGTACACAACGTCACCAGGAACAAGGTCCTGTCCAGAATCAAGCTTGCGCTCAGAGCCTCAAGAGCTTCAGCATGTTTAAGGAGCTATGTCGACGTTCTGCCCCTTGGGACCCAGCTGCATCCTGATCCATGATTCAGGGGCCAACTTCTGACAACGCTCCTGGCTTTGGATAGTGATCTGCTTGGCGTCGCGCAACACCTGGCCAGGGGCACGCCGCGCGCAACACCCGTTGCAACTCCACGTGAAGGTCACATGTTCGCAGCGGCTGTCAGACGGTATGGGGCTGAAGAGCTGGACAGAACGGCGCAGCATGCCTGATGAATCGCATCAGGCAATGATAGTCGGGCCAACTAGCTAATAACTAGAAAACGGTACGGTGATTCGCACTTCGCGAGAGATGCAAGAGCAGGTAGCATCGTTGTTTCACAACAGAAACGCGGAGCGCTGAATTGCCCTTTCCCCAAGGCCGCTCAATTGCAACATTTTCTGGGGCCCTGACCACAATTTCTGGGAAACCTCAACTCAGAGTTTTCAGCATGGACAGCGTATGAGTAGAACGAGGAATCTACGTAACACTTTCAACACAATCACACATTCACCTCCGGCACTCCTGCAAAGCTTTGCCCGAAGCAGAGCTGACCCGAGCCTTGAAAGGGATAGCGTCTGTTGCAGCGGCTTGCCTCTGTTGCCAGGCATGGATAGCAAAAACTGTTGGCCCTTGAGTCACTGGCAAATGCACCCTTTGGTGTTTCAAAGGACAGCCAGCAGGAAAGCCAATCATTTTTGAAAAACAAGACACGCCCAAATAAACACCACGCTCCATCCCTCGTCCGTTGCGTTGTGTGTGCGGCCGCCGAACAACCGAAGCGGGTGCTCACTTTTCAAACGATAGCTCATGCCTCGATCAAATCCCGTGCGTCAGCGAAAAAACAACGCACCATGCGAGCCAAAACGCACTCGGTTTGTTGCAAGCACACTTAGGCGCAGTCACACTGCCGAAGTACTCAAATCTTTTACGTGATGATTGTTAAGCTGAGCAAACATGCTGGAACCTCATCCACTTCGTTCTAGAAAATACGATCATGCTTGTCATAGTCGCTGATCTGGCATCCAATTTGACCCATGGAAAGCACATGTTGGTCAAGTTGCCAAATAATTTATATATTTCCCAAGCTGGACATACCCAAACTTGCCCAAAGGACCCAGAACAAACAGGTCAACCTTTTGGGGCCATGACTAAAAAATGCACTAACAAGGGACAACCAAAAGGTCAAAAGGTCGATTCGCTTTGAACAACTGAGTGCCATGAAGGACTTCATGACGTGGCAGGAATTAGGACCCCGGCCAAAAATGATCTCTTTTGCCTGGTGAGTGGAAAACAGAGGGACCCCCAACAAAGCAAAAAAGCAAAAAGGGGAGCTAATTCTGGGGAAGATGAGGTAAACTTCTCCCAAATTCCTTGCGCTCCCTTTGGCGGGCTGAGGTAAATTTCTCCCACAATTCCTTGCGCTCCCTCGGGCGGGCGGCTTCATGGCCAGCTGGTTGCGGCGCATGGTCTGCGCCTTGACGAAGGCGCTCACGGCGAAGAGCAGGGCCCACACCAGGGAGGTCTTGAACCTCCGACTCGATTTTCGATTTACCCCGAACTGTTACTCAGTTGCCCAAAAAGGACCTGGGACTAAACGGTGAACCTTGGGCAATGACTCAATATGGAAAACAGGAAAACCAAAAAGGTGAAAAGGTTGGCTTTGGGCAACTGAGGTGAGACTCCTTTAGCTTCCTGTAGCTTCCCTTAGCCTCCTTTACTTTCCTTGATTCAGCGACCCTGCACAGGTATTGCAGTAACTCCCTTTGCCCCCCCTCAGTACGAGCCCATGAGAACATGGCACCTGACAGGAACCCGGTCCTACAAGAGGAGAATCATCTTCCAGTTTCCTCCAAATGCTATGTGGGCAGGGGGAAACAAGTCTGAGCTCAGTTCACTCGGTGCAATGCTCTCAGTTCACATGCGTCTTGCTCATAGGGAAGCCTAAGCCGTTTGAGCTTCAAGTCTGTGTAGGGAGGCGTGGGGGAAGTGGAGAGTGATGAGTGAAGAGACAATAGCAGCAGCGAAGGTAGGGCGTGAAGAAGTGCAAGGATGAGAAGAACGGGCAAGGAGCGGAGACGTGCAGGCACACTGGTGAAGGGCGGAGGCAGGAAACAAGAAAAGAACGAGTCAAAAGCAAAACCGGCTGAATAATTAGCGAAACAAGCGAGGAAGAAGAGCAACAAAGACAATTAATTGCTCTCGGCGCGACAATGCTGCGCAAAGGCTTCGGGCTTCGGCGAGCGGTGCTTTTGCATTGAACATGGGCGACTCCTCCCGTCAAGCCCTCAACTGTTCTTGTGTAAGCAACTGAAGCCCCACACATGGGTGTGGCTCAAAATTGAAAAACATAAACGAACCAGGAGGGGCAAACCGCAGGTTTCGGTACCCATGCTTCCACTTACCGATCGGGCAGCCCCTTGTGGACTTCCTTTGGTTTTTGAGCCACCGCCCATCGACTCAGACCTGCGATTTTCGCCTAGGACCAGTGCTAAAGCCCGATGGAATGTGCCCAAAGCATGGGGCAACAGAAGGATTGCGCCGTCCAAACTGGGCTGCCCGTGTTCTGATCCCCCGCTAAGAGTGGGTGAACTTTTAGTGGGTGAATGGAAATCCCCACTGAACACTGAAGGCTAAACGGCTAAGGAACCGGATGGCTGGGAACCACCAAGAAAACAATTGTCACTTCAGAATTGGATTGAATGCAGCAACCCCCTCAGCAAAACTCCGCCCTGCAGGCCAGCTTCCCCCAAAACATGAATCCCTGGCAGGCGCAGGCTCTGCAGCAAGAGATGTTTCCACTTTCCTGCTGCAGGCCTTTGGCCCAGAATAGGAGATTAACCTCTTCCGACCGTCTTGAAATTGGGTGACTTACATTGCCAAACGCAAGTCACACATGACCCAAAAGCCTTCGTCTTACCAAGGCTTCGCATGTGTCTTGCAGGTTGTCACATCTAAAGGGAGTCGAAGGTATGTCAGTGCCAATCTTGGAGCAGAGCAAGAGAGCTCACGGCTTCATTCATGAGCATTATGCATTGCCCTCCCAAACTACTATGGAAGTGCACAACCCCCTGTAGACAGACTACTTTCCTCTTGGAAAGGTGGTTTGCGCACTTCCATGATAGTTGGTAGTGCTCTTGTGTGTGCACTTCCATGTTAGCCTGGTGGGAGGGTAGTGGAGCTGCAATTCAAGATGCGCAAGCGTCGACTTTGCCAGCCACGCCGCATGGAGACTAAGCACCACAGGTACAGGAAGAACAGCCTCAGAGCGGCTCATCGGTCGAGGGGCGACATGCCGAAGTCGTAATTTCATGTCGGGCCCAACCTAGATCCGCTCAAATCACCTAACATAGGTGCGATTGGGTGTGTGCATGGGTCCTAGGTCCACTATTCTGTCTCGAAGCGAGAGGACCGCCTGTGTTGCCACAGCCAGAATAAGTGTGTGCGTGTGTGTCTAACGTACGCGTAAAGGGCCGACATATCGTCGGCGTCATGTGTGCACACATGCACGCATGCATACATGAACTGTGAGTACGTACCTATCTGCCAAAGATGGCTCTGTAACTCCGTTGAAGTGTTCTACGTGTTGAGGATCATGTCGGTTCAAACGCCTCCTCCAATTGAAGAATGGAGCAAACACCCGCATCCTGCCAAATTACAACTTCAATTGCTCGAGCACTCCACTCCAATTTCCTGTCCGAAGGGCAAGGGCAGTTCGCCCTTCGGCTTCAGTCTGCCAGCCCCGAGTTCTAGCTGCTCCAAACCTACAAGTACACTTGCCCACTAAGAAGGCAGACTTTGTCAATGTGAACAATCGCCATGAACCAGCCACTAAGATTTGCCGAACGTGCTATCAAAGGCAACACGCCCACAATCACTTGATCGAGCAAGCTCAACCAACAACTTCCGAATCACCGTCATCCGCCTCAGCCCTTGTTTTTGCATAGATCACGGCGCGCGCTCGCGCGAAAAGCTTCTGGGGTGCCAGGTCACTGGTAGAGGTAATCATAGCTCGCCAGCTCGGAGAGCAAGGCTTCCAGCATGCCAGGGCATGGCACGTCAATTCCTTATCCAAGCAGGATGGAGACCGCACAGCGCACGGACGACAAAGGTACAGTAGCCTCTGAGCTACCAGGCCAAGGGGGAAATCGGGATTGATGCAGTGCAAAATGGTTGTTGATTGTGCATAAAAAGATGGAGGTTGCGTTTGCATTCCGTTTTCTAGCAACCCTTTTTCTGCAAACAAAACAGGTTGATCTTGGGATCCGAGCCAAAGCTGGCTGTGGCGTGTCGTCTACCACAAGGAAATGGGTCCGCCCATTCAAGTTTACAGGGTGTGCAAAATCCAAAATAGGCGTTGATGATGCTGCTCTCAGGGCAGCCCTGGCAAAGGAATGAGCATTTCGCCGTCAGGTGAGAATAGGCTTGATAACGCGTAACATGGCGAAAGCACAGCAACCATGGAACGTATTCAACGGGTGCTAGCTATGTGGGGGTTGAGTTCCTCTTCATTCCCTTCCCGCAGTCAACTGCAAATTGCAAGCTAGGTTTCCCAAAACTGCGGTGACCCGTGAGCGCACATAGCACTGAAACATAGATGAACCTTGGTCTCTGATGAGCAATGTCTTAAGTGGCTGCTCAAACAAATGCAACTGGCCTGGCACCTTGGTGGAACCAAGGACGAGCCAGCCTGCCGCTTGCCCTAGCTTGATTTTGAGCTACAAGGGGCGCTTGTCAGGACCCATGGGATTGGAAGGCGTGGCTTGCAAGCCTTAAGCAAAGCAAATGCCCCATGCCTTGGTGCCCTGAATCATTGACCCGGCCTTGATCCAACTGGAAGGAAAAGCCGATGTTCGATCAGCTATTGGGTCATCCTCCCATCAATTAACAGCCGGAACCTGACAGGGACCCGGTCCCTTTAAAAGGAACATGGTCTTCCAGGAGTCCCCTTGTCAAATTCCATGTTACTTGGTGGGAGGGTAAATCAACCAGTCGGAAATTCTCTTTTGGGGCAAGCAGTCGCTTCATCATTTTCCGGCGCTTTTTGCAACGCGAACCCCTGCGAATCCTTCCGAGCTTCGGTTGGGGCCCACAAAGTGCAGGCGCTCCAAAGCTTTCCTCAAGCAGCAAGGGCTGTTGTTTGAGGCTCAGTAATGTTGACTCTGGATTAATGAACCGCTGTCTATTAATATGGGGGTGGGGCCCCCTCCCAAACTGGTCTGAATCCCCAGTCACAAACAGGGGGCCAATTAATCTAGGGTCAGCACTACCTCTTTTTTGTATGAAGTTGTACAGGCAAACAGGAAAACCAACAGAACTATTGGGGGTCATCTAAAGACACGCCCGCACGTATAGAGTCATTTTGGAACACTGGACGAACTGAGTGCGCGTCTGCTGTGAGAGCCCGCCCTCTTCCAAGCGCTGCCGCAAAGACTCCGCGGATTTCTGCTTCTCGGCCTGCGCGCCCGTCCTTTGTGACACTTGAGACTGCACAAATCCAAACCGCAGGCGTTCTACAGCTCCAACGAACATTCAGCAACTGCAAGCGGTCAGTCAAAGAATTGACAAGCCTGGCGTGGGTCCTGCGACCTTTTGACTCGTATTTATGACCTGTGTATGTGTGTGTCTATGCGCATGGGCACACTGGGATTCACCCTGAAGACCGTAACGCATGCGTGCAGGGATGTTCCTTTGAGATTTGTAACAACGCATGCGAACGCCGAATATCAACAGGCACTTCTTGCAACCCTTGAGGCCCAAGGTTGATCTGGGGTCAAAGCCGCCGGCTCCCCGCCTGCATGCTGACGAACTTTCCGAGCTCCTTTGGCGCGGCCGAAGGTCGGGCAAAGCTGAGATCTGAAGTTGTGGAGGGTAAAGCCACGTGGCCAACCCGATTTGGAAAGCATGTCTGGGGTGCAGGTTGCCTTGCCCGTTCTTGCCTTAAATTTGCCAAAGCATCTTCCTTCCATACATAGCGGCATCCTCGGGAGTAGATCCGTGGCACGCCAGATCTGTTGACCCGGGCAAGGTCCTCCACTATATCCCCGTCCAACAGGACGGAGAGCCTGAACGTTTCTTCACGGTGCCGCGTTTCGTGGCTTGATTGGGATGTACCTGCTGGCTTCGCAAACGCAGTCAAAGACCACCTAGAAAGCCAGGTGGGCGTTTCCAAACTCAGAGTGAGAGTTTCACGGGAAAAAACAAAAACAACATCAAGCAAGGTGGAGCGTTGCTGCCTGTGCTCCGCTCTAAATGCCCAGTGGCCATGGGAACCGCAGGGAATAGCTGGAGCAGGGAAAGAACCATTCTGGCCTTGCGTGACTTTCATTTTGCTCGAACATCGCCAAAGCGAGTGCCAAGCACCTCCGTCAAAGGGAGGCTGACTCCAACACAGGAGCAAACGAGGCATGGTGCATATGTAACCAGTCCCATCCACACAGCCAGCCAATGGGCTCACAACCCCCATCAGCCCGCAAAACCCTTGCCTCACCAGCTCGGCTTCCTTGAGTGGGCAGGGAAGGAGGAACTTTCTCTGCCACCACTGGAACCTCGGCAGAGGTGACTGTGGCAAGGATGTGCAACACCCCCTGCAAGCCTGAAAATCAAAGCGCGCTTCTGGCTTTGATCCTATGGCATTTGAGGGAAGTCACGCGTACCTGTTCCAGATTTGTGTTGGGCTGCCCCTCGCTGCCAAGTAAGCCACGACCCGGACAACGTTGCCTGAGACAAAACCAGCTCACCGGCAAAGTGTGAAGCAACAAATGCCAAGCACTGCTCTGAGTGACGAACACCGATTTAAAGCTCAAACATCGACGCTTCGAACCGGCCACACGGTTCCACACGTATCACCCCAAAGCGCGGAACGGCAGGTGCTCGAGGGCCCGCGAAAGCGCAGCTTGCGAGCTGCGCCATCTACTTTCCTTTTTCCTTCGGCGGTTGAGGACGTTGGAATCCTTTGGGGTGATTCCAGAGCTTTCCTGCAATTCGGCTCTCTGGATTTCGTTGAGCTTGGAAAGGGCCTGACGCTGTCAATGATCCTCATGAGCCCGAGATTGGAGCCATCTACACAACTGCAAATGGCTACGCGGCTTTCGGGGCAAGGCAGGCGGCGAAAGCCGCCCGTTTTGGCTTTTCGATAGAGCCCCTCAACCACCCCTTTTCATGAGGGTTCTTGGTGCTCAGTCGATGCTGAGAGTTGTTGTGCACAGATAAAAAATATGTTCACACTTGACACTGGACTCTCAGAAGATCATGTCATCCATGCTTGTTGTCTGCTTGGCAAAGGTGAATACCAACAAATCACGGTTGTGCAGTCACCGACACGTCACGTGAGAGCATGTTGCTGCAATACTTGCGGTGTGCCAGTAGCTTGTCCTGGCAAGTCCTTCTCCACATGTGGTTTTTGCATTGCCGCGTGCCACTCAAACATCCTTATTGCAGGGCTGCCAATGTGTCGATAGGCTGGTAGCCTTGCATTTGGGTGCGTCAAAAGCTGCTTCAACCGACTGGCTCACAGGCGAAAAGCACAGCACCAAATTCATTCAAGCCACGTGAGGGAATAGGATAAAGTTAGCGCCTCAGGCTCAAGTCCTGTCTTCATCCAAAGGCCTTTACATGCAGCCCCCGAATCTGCCACCCGCTCTCCCACCATAACAACGTTGGATCCGCCCTCAAGCCATTCGCAAGCTGACGTGCAGCTCACAGCTCGATTCCGAAATCGAGCGCGTGGCCAAGGCCGGGAAGTACACAATCAGGAACGCCTTGGAACCATAGGTGTCCTTTTAGGGGAAATAGATGGCCCTGGTAGATGATTAAGCCACCAGGTCAACCAGGAATCGCCTTCTATTTTTCGACCACAACAACCAAAAAGGACACCCATGCTTGGAACACTCAGCTTGCCACTTTCTTTCAGTCGAAAGCCTAAGGCAGAAGCGGTAGGGTTCCTTGCTTGGGATACGCATTTGTTCGACAGTTCAACATTGCGGAGTCCAAAGCGAGATCTCTGGCCGAATGCGCACGTTGCACATGTTGCAATCTGTTCGGCTACCAGGATCCGAGTTTCTCGCCTCTCATCAAGCTCGCACTGGCATTCACATGGGTGACAGCTATGCACTTCTTCGCTGTGCGGCGTGACAAAACATGGTCTCTGTGACGGTCGTTTTCGGCAAATGGTGCCGCTGCATATCCCTGCAAGTCAAGAGAACATATGGATAGACCACCAGGGGACCGCAGGTTTTAGTTCATGTTACCACTTACAGGGTTCAATTTGGGTACCTATCTTTGACCCACAGCCATATTGGCAGGGCAGGGAACTTCCAGAATCCCCCAGGAAATCCAACCCCAAAGGTGGCATCCAAGCCGCCACAGCTGTGGCATCCCAGGTGAAGTGCATCGGCGCCGCGCCGGGAGGCCTTTCCGATGGGAAATGCATGTCCAGAAAACCCGGCTTTGAAAGAAGCGCCCAAAAATCCAGGTTAACGCCGGAAAGCCTGGCACACTACCCACCCCACGCTTTTCCGGCCTTGAAGACACAGCCAGGATTTGTCTTGTGAAGTCTGTGAATGTTTAGGTGGCTATTTGGGTTTCGAATCTGGCTGTGAGAGCAAGGCCATGCTCTGCTGAGTCTGCTTAGTCCAGCAAAACTTTTCTCAACACATCTCAGGTGAAACTGGGTATGCCTCTCCAAGGATGCCGCAGCTCTGAAACTTCACAAGCGGCCCGAACACTCCCCTCCCATTTAAAGGTCAAGGGGGACATACTGTGGACGGACGAAATCCTGCACCACGTAAGAAACCCTGGAATGATGATTTCCTTGCAAATACCAACAAACATGGTTTCCCATAATTGTTAAAGTGGTGCAGGATTTTGTCCATCCACAGTAGGAGGAACATAGGAGGACCGTAGAGGGAAGCCAGGAGGAATCTGACGCATTTGACCGACTCCCTTCAGCCACACACCTGCCCGGCGGCCCGGGCCTCAGCAAGACGGCTCGCCAATTTGTTCCGCACCACTCGTCTAAGGAGTTCACCTTCCGCTGCTGGCACATGTTGCATCCGTCTCAAAATGCGAGCAACTTGACGTGATTTTTTTTTTTGGGGGGGGGGTACCCTCAAAGGCGCAACGGGCCCAAAGGACTCCGAACCGCAAGAACAGAGAAAAAGAGAGAGAGAAAACAACAACACGAGCTGCATGCAGCCAAGCCACAGCAATCAGCGATGCTAGAAGAACGTGCTGAGCAACTTGGCAAGCGAGCCGCTCTCACGCTTGGAGTTGCGGCCAGACATGGCCAGACTGAGGAATACACTTCACACAACGGAAGCTAGCAGGGAACACCTGGAATGCTTGTCCTGTTGACATGGATTGCCTTCACGTGTCTGAAAAGTCAACGCCAGACAACAAGAAAATAGAGTCGTCGGCACAGCGTTTTGTAGCACAGCTATTGAAGCTGTCTCCCTAAGGAGAAAAACTACATAAAGAGCCGTCTGCATGTTACTTGTTGGCATAGCTACTGAAGTTGTCCCAGCGTATACCTGACAAGGCAAGGCGAAATAGTAAGAAACAGAGTTGTCTACATTGACATGACATTTGTTGACACAGCGAATGAAGATAACATGTCTTGGCACTTTACCTGAGGAGGCCAAGGAACAACACACAGAGTCGTTTGCATGTTACTTGTTGTCACAGCTTTCGAAGTTGTCCTTGCACTTTGCCTGAGAAGGCAAGGCAAAGGAACACCAGAAAGAGTCGTCTGCATGTCATGTGTTGATGCAGCTTCGAACATAGAAGCTGTGTTGAGGTTGCTTTGGAATATTCTAAAGCTAGCCAATCCAAGCACTACGCAGCGTAACAGTTGGATATGAGATGAAACTATATGCGCCTGATGCAGTGGCAATAGTGTGCTCTTCCGGGACAACAGTTTTGGGGAATGTTCCCAACCCTTGGCTTGGACAAACAACTCTGCCAGTATCAGCCAAACGAAAGAGCAAACTACCTCTGTGCTTACGGCTGGATGTAAAACCCCATGCACACACGAACACATGGGCGCCAAAAAATACGAGAGTCAGTGAAATCAAGGCGCCCAAGGCTTTCAGGAAGGCAAGGTTCAGCAGAGTGCCCAAACGCGAGCGCCGGAAGCCTGACTGCTTGATGTGGCCCTCCTCCACCTTCCTGCGATAAAACCCACGGCCCTCGCAGCAAGCTTCCAGCGCACTTCAAAGCTTTTTTGCGCAAGCCATGGGCCCGGCAAGGGCTGAACACAGGTTGCGAGCCAACTGAATTGCCCTGAAAGAGGACTCTTGCCAATTTCGCTCAAGCTCGCCAGTGCACATGCCATGCGGCACGAGTGAGGGTTTTTCTTTCCTGATTTGTATCCAAAGGGCAAGGTGCGAAACTCTCCCTCCCACTACAGCACCAGGAAGTGCATCTTGGCCACCCAAACAGCCCCCATGTTAGCCGACGGTCCCGGATTAGGATCCCTACCACGCTGAAATCTGGATCAATCAGTCGAGCGCTTGCCAAGCGTCAAAGAGCTCCTCCGGTACTGAGCACCTACGCTGACATGCTCAAGAATCATGGTTTTTTGAACGGCTCCCCCCCACGGCTCCCCCCCCCAATTCAGGGGTGATTGCTTGGCGAACTTTGATCGCTTTGGAATTGCCTTACTTTTGACACATGCTCATGGGCTCTGTGAGTGAGGATGGAGCTTCAAAACACAGCATGCTGTCCAATGAGTTTCCAAGGATATTCGCTGCGTCGCAGCTCGCGGGACGCTGATGTGTGGGACAAGCATCAAGAAGCCGAAGGCGCGCTTGGTATCGTTGCTCTGCGCCGTTTCCGAGATCTCCGCGGCGGTTGTCACTAGCGTCTTTCTGAACTGCAGGAAGCCCGCCGCAGCAGTTGACGCCAATCTCAGCAGAGGCGAGCCAAAAAGCCAGTGGCAATGCAAACAATCCCTTTGCGCTCATCACGTGTTGATTCTTGGTTGACGTTGGAAGGGGAGCAACAAATTAAATTTTAGCAGTTCAGTGGGGATTTCAAAATGTTTCCCAACAACAACCATGGATTGCCTTTGGAGGCCAGCGCTTGCAATTTTCGGCAGCTATGGCGCGCACATCAGCGGGCAGAATGCCAGCACAAATACCTCGAGCTGGAGCGGGCAGCGGACTCTTGCGGGGGCTAGTCTTAAGCCTTGAAGGCTTCCGAACACGGCAGGGCACGGGTTTCCTTAAGTATCAGGCTAGTGACTGGTGCTTCGTAAAATGATTAACATGATGTGAAACACATTTCTGAAGATGGGGTTGCCATCTAGGGTCTCGACGACACCTTATCGCGATGGGATGTAGCTTGCATGTCTCGGCCTTCGCTGCGTGGGCAAATGCACGCAAATTCCGCGAATGCACATGCCAAGTCTAGCACATATCCAATCAGGAAAACAGCCACAGCCAGCCAACAAAGACGCAGCAAAGTTTAAGGAACAACCAACGCCTCGTTCCCAGCTGGCCAATCGTCCAACCCGTGCCACGCCGGGCATGCTGTCAGGATGCTGGGCTGTTCTTGAGTGGCAGCTCAGCAGCGTCCAGGTCGGCCTTCACAGGAGCTCAGCACACGCCATCCCAAGGGGTGTGTTCGTGTATGTCAGCCGAAGCTCAAGTTTTTGTGATCTTGACCTAAGGTGCAAATGCAAAAGGCCTGTCAATCTTAGACTCACAGCGGAGTGTAGGTGCTGTTTTGCGGCCCTTTGCGATTCTCATTGAAATCATGTGAGACCATACTATCGGGCATCTGAAAAAGGATTCTGTTTCATAGGTTCCAACCGGACAACCAGCCCATGGCCGCTTTTGATACCATAACAAGCATCCTGGTCCCCGCCTCCAATGCCAATTGCCCCCTGGCTCGGCAAATCAATGGCGCGTGCATTCTCATGCTCCAGAAGTTTGTGGATGTTGACACGGTTTGCAGTCAAGCTTCATGACTCTCTGCTGTGCCCTGCATCTTAGAATGGTCAAACACATGTCACTTCAGTCATGTCCTCCACTTTCTTGGGGACGAGGAACCTCTTCTAAACTCCCCTCCAAACCAGCCCTCCAGAAGCCTCCCACACATGATGAAGCACCTTTTGCGTGTTGGCGCTGGAATGCCCGCTTACAGTAGCCTTCAGGAGTCCATGTGGCATTGCGAATGGGCCAAAGATCTTGGGGCTCGAAAAAGGCTGCCACACCTGACCCACAACCACTTCCGCGCTTCGCGCTCGCCTGCCCTCCCGCCGAAGCAGCGACTCGTGGCGGGAAGCTGCCTGAGCTACGTGCTCCATGATGCCTCTTAAGATTTGCTGACGCGCCGGCACACACACACACACACTGTTCCTACGGGAAAAACAGAGGCTCTCAAGCTGCAAGAGAATACGCGAGAACTCACACGCGATTTACGAAGTTGTCGGCCGAGCAATATCGCGCAAATGACTTGGGAGCCTTTGCAGTTCTGGCTGGAAAGTCGCAACTTTTAAGTACGAGTGTAGTACACGAAGTACAGTTGCAATTTTTAAGGGCAAATGTAGTACACGAAGTACACTTTGGTAGCTCCGCCGCGAAAGTAACAACTTTTAAATACAAGTCTAGTACGCCAAGTACACTTTGGCAGCTGTGCATCATTCATGTCTTACCAATGGTTATCGTATTTTTACTCCCGCTTTGCAGGGGCTTGTGCATGCTTTGTTGAAAAAGGACTCACCCAACAGTAAAGTATACTGAAACAGTACTACTCTCTTGTTAAACAACCCCAAGTGGCAACCCTCTTGCCCGCTGGCCACCCTGTACGGGTGTATGTGCAAAATCAACAACCGACCCAAGGTTCCACTGAAATGTGCAGGCGAAGTTGCTGGGATGTTCCGCACCGTCTCACTGTGTTCCCCTCCTTTAAGGTCTCTAGTTACAAGGCGTCAAATGTTCCAAATTCACAAACCCCTCCGAATCTGCAGCCACAATCGCTCAAGGCAGAAAAGCTGGAGACATACTGTAGCCTCAAGCTGCACCTGCATTCCACCCCTGATTGCCATCGTTGCTGTCAGGCGGCGGCGGCTGAAACTGCGGCAAGGACTATGCAGCTTGTCCGGATCATGAAGAGGAACTTAGTAGACCTAAGCTTGGTTGCTGTTGACCCTCTGCAAGAAGTTTAACTTTTGTGGGTCCAATGGAGAACCCACTGTTTCATCTAAAAGTTAACGTCCTCAGATTCAACCAAATAGGAAGTAAGTGCGTGAGCTCCGCCCTTAGAAGCGCGGTAACCCCTAAACTGTCGCCTGTCGGGAAAGCCAACCACTTCCATGTCAAAGCGCTATTCAAGCCACCTTTCGCCTGTTCCATTCTTGCCTGTCAATGTGCCTTGCTTGCCTCGCCTGCCTTGTTTACCTCGCTGCCTTCCTTGTCTTCCTCTCCGCCTTTTGTCCTCAGCAACTCCCCTCGACAACCTGGGCAGCTTTTTGCCAAATGCAATCGAGCAAACCCATGGTACATCTTGGTCTACTGCTTTGGCTCGATTTCACCCACGCAAGGTCGAAAGAACGAACTGAGTTGAAATCTGAGAAGAAATCATGCCCAAAGCAGCAAGACCCTCCAGCGCCCAGAACCTAGCAAAACATTTGGAAGCAGAGTTTACCTTATGGCCCCCTTTGGAAAAATGAAGGGCCCCCTAAAAGTGTAGAAACACTCTCTAAGGGGGTCCCTTTGTCTCCCAGTTTCCGCAAGACAGTCAAAAGGCAAACCCTGTGTTGAAAGGACTACCACGAGTCATGAAACATGCACTTGCAGCCTGGCATCTTTACAAGCTCGGTGATCTCTTGTGATCACTCCCCTTTCTCAAAGCCTTCCGGCTGCTGCACCAAATTAAGCACGCAAATTGCGCGCTCAAAATGCGGCGGCAGTCGGCCCGGCGGACAACTGGGTTGAACCCGTGTCAACTGGGTGGCCTGAACCGCACGCCGTCTTTGGAATTGCCTCTCAGAACTTCCTTTGGCAGCTGGCAATGGCCGCATGTGTGCCATTGTCCGGCCAAGTTTCTCAGAAGTTTCTGTGAAAGGCGTCAAATCACTGAAAATCAGATTGCGCTGCTTTCATGGTACAGAGGAAAAGAAAGGCCCAGTGTTACAGAGGCCCAGTTTAAGGAGGCCGAAGCATCCTTATAGGTAAGCTAGCTGTGCCGCAAATCGGGCCTAGGCCAGAACGGCCGCAAATTCGCAAAACTGTACAAAGTGCTTGCGGCACCTACGGCAGCAAAAGCACGGACACCCATCGACCCATCGGCGCAAACCTCAACTAGTTAGAACCTTTGAGGAAGGCCGATCCTTGGGCGATAGGCATAACTGTGGTCACGTACAATCCAGTTGCTGGCAAACCTGTGGCAAACTGTTCCGCTTGCATTGGCTCAGCATCTTTGGCATCTGTAGTGCCGATGCTCACGGGAAAGTTCCCTTTCTCATGCTGGATTTCGAAGGTGAAGCTCGCCCCATTGGCGCCTGAATCCGATTGAGGAAGTCGCCCCAAAGCTCTCCTGCAGTCCGCTTGCAGGCCAGCCAAGCAAGATCGAGAACGTGTTGTTGGGTTGGGAACACAGCACAACCACGGAGTGAAGAAACAAGCCCGCAAATGGTGTCAAACATCAAACCTTACCCCAATCCCAACGCCCTCCAAGGCTCATCGCAACGCTGCCATGCAGCAAGCTCGCTGCGCCCACTGCCTGTGCAGCAGTCATCGCGATGGTTGGGTGCATCTCGGACCTCCCCGGGTTCACAAAGTATCGGCAAGCCAAGCCCTGGCGGCCTTCAGCTTCGAGTGGAGCCAACAGCGCGAGCTTGGGAGCATCCTTTCCGGTACAATCGCCCATGCCCATCTTCTGGCTTGCCTGCGCGCGCAGTGTGTATAACTTGCTACGCGTGACATATTTAGTTACAACGCAAGGCTTCTTGAAAGCAGCTGCGGCCTGTAATCGCAGTTTCTCCAAGGCCGAGCACATCGCATGGTCGCAGTTGGCTCTTTGGAGTGTGACTTCCTGCAGGTTGCTGTAGCCAAAGTGTGGAATGATATCTGCGGCATCCACCATGACCAAAGCGCGCGCAAAATCGATGATGCTGGCTCGTACCACCAAACCCGCGCCCAGGTCGAATGACTCCTCTGCCTCGCCAGGGCAGGGTTTTTTGGCCTTTAGTTGGGGGCTCCATACGCTGGTCGTCTAAAGTTTTTAAACCTTGCCGCCCGCCTGGCCCGTGGGCAACAGTCGTCCCGTCTGCGCACCTGCAACCCCACGTGTGGCTACACGCACAGGAGCAGCGGGGCCAGGAACTCCTGGAACACAAAAGCTGCCCGTGTACTGCACACCCTTCGCGCTCATAGGCACCTCACGCTGCACGCTATGGCACTAGCTTGGGCAAGTGCGTCAAATGAGCCGCCCGACTGCCTGAAGAGTCTCAGCCATCGGCCCTCGCATTGCAAGCAGAGCCACATCGACTTCGTAGCGTGCACCTGTGTTGAGGCTCTCGACCTTCACTCGGGTCTTGTCACCTGACACGAGCTGTCAACTTGTTGCAAAACGCCGCCTTCATCAAAGGAGCTTACGGAACGCATGGAACATGCGACACGTTGGACGTTGGACATTGGACATCTGGAAACGGCCGTTGCAGGCCACTACCAGCTACAATGTTTCAAGTTTGCAAGGCCAACTCTTGAAGGCGGCAGCGCCTGTCTCTGCTGCAACCAAATTGTTTTCTATGGCGAAGCCGCCGACAGCAGCAAGGATGTTGCCGCAGTCACCGGCCGAAGTGTCCACATCTGCAATTGTCACTCCGCATTGGGAAAAGTAGCAGGTGACCCAACCTGGCTCCTTGCGCAAGCTGCCCGACAAAAAAACAAAACAATGGATTCAACCGTAGCCTCAGCCTGGCCCAGGCCCGGCCAAACATATCTGGCAATTGACTCCAACGCCGCTTGGAACATTGAGAGCGGCATGTTGGCTTTATCCGGGGGGGGGGAGGGGTTGCTCGGAAGACCGGGCTTTTGCGGTTCGAGGCAGATTACTGTGCATAGTGCCTTCAGAACATGTAGGCAGCCGTGCCCGCTACATCTTTCATCATTGTGTTTTGTGTGTCAGCAGAGGGGGCGGGGGTCGACAAACGAAGTGTTCTGAAGCAGAGTGTCTGTGTGTGTGTGTGTGTGTGTGTGTGTGTGTTTGCGTGTCGTGTGAGCACCCCCAATCCCCTTCTGTGTTTTGCAGACGATTGACCTTCGGGCAATCAGTTTGTATCACGTATACATATTGGCTCAAGGCCCGCTTTTCTACCATAGAGATCATACTCGCCATAGAAAAGACCTCACTGCGCTCGCATGCAGCAGTGTTCAATCCGGGCAAAGCCCCCCCGATAGACCTAGCATGTTGCTTCGCAAATGGGCGGCGCCACAAAAAGCACCTGATAGTTTATCTCAAGCGACGTGCGCGCAACAAGGCCCCGTTTCTGTGTGCTATCTTGCAGGAAGCACTCACCAACAAGGGCAAGTCCAGGGATGTTAAATCTCATCATTTCTTCAGAAAATACAGGTTTTAATTTCATTCACCATCCAAAGGTTTGCCTCATTGAACTTACACCTTCGGCTGCCTTCTTTGCACACCGCGTTTGAAACAATAATTTAATGTCATGCTCTTCTGAGCAGTCTGCAACCCCTGGGGACCAATAGTTGTCTCTTGGATAGCTTCTGGCATGTGTTGCGATTTGGGCCAGTTCCCTGCATCTCCCTCTCCTTGTGCGGGCCCACAATGGCGACCTTGCTGGTTGGCCCGCATCCACCTCCGAAGCCGCCGATCTGCTGGGGGTGACCGCTGCCCATCAGCTCGCTGAGCACCGCATTGCGGGCAGGGCCAATGCTCGGCACGTCCTTCCTGCAAGCTTATCCAGTTATCCAGGTCTGCGTGGAGGCATTGCAAACAAGTCAACATGTGGAAAGTCTTATGCGCTGGCAGTTCTGCTACTCCTCCTGCCATGGGCCTCCGCCCAAAGAGACGACATGCACAAGACGCATTTGGATGGGTGTAAAAAGGTGACGAGTCATCAGCTTGAAATCCGGTCAGATCTGGAAACTGGGTGGGGACAAAATTGACTCTTTCTAAAGCAACGTGGGGACCATCCTTGCATATCGAAAGGGCTTCTTGACCGTCAAGAACGCTCCAAAATCATGGAGCACATTCAGACTCCTTGGTACTTGCCGTGGGGCGTCCAGTCAAGGTCGAAACTGTTTTACTCTGGTGTGGCTGCTACAAGCACAACCTCAAACCTTGCCAAGCTTCTCGAGGAGGTACAGCCCGCGAGATGTCCCGCTGCGATTGAGGACGAAGGGGATGCGGCACAGCGTGTCGAAAGGCATAGCAACTAGGTCGAAGCCGGGCTCGAAGTAAATATATACACAGCGGGTCAGTCACCCACAGCACTAAGCAAATTAAAGGAGCCAAACTCAGCAAGCAAGTCGACGCATAGGCACGCCTCCCACTCTTCCAAACAGCTCAACTCCGCTCCTGAATTTGCTTGACTGTGGACTCGGTGAAATGTCTGCTCTGCCCAATGTTTGAAAAATGCGCTTAACGACAAACCAACTAAAGCCACTGAATTCATCTCTCGACATCCCTTTGCGTTGCAAATAGTTGAGTATTCTCCCGCATTTGCAAATCATGGTGCCTATGGCAAGAAAAGATGCATTTGCACCCAGGGCTGAGCGTCGACGAACCTGCATTCCTCGCTTTCCTACATTGCTGTCAGTTCAAGCCGCCCTTGGTCCGTCCTTCCCTGCCTGCATGCCAATGTGCCTTGCTTGTCTTGCTCGTCTTGTTTGCCTTGCTTACCTCGTTACCTTGCCGCCTTCCTTGTCTTCCTCTCCGCCTTTTGCTGGCAACCACTCTCCTCAACAACCCGGGCAGCTTTTTGACAAAGGCCCTCGAGCAAACCCGTGATAAATCATTGGTCTACTGCTTTGGCTCGAATTCACCCAATGCGCAAGGTCGAGACAAAGGTTGCCAAACTAAGCAGCTGAAATAACGCCCAGCCAAAGCAGCAAGACTCTCCTGTGCTCAAAGCTTAGCAAACATGTTGAAGCAGGGTTTTCCTTTCGGCCCCCCTCGTTTGGAACAGGACCACCAGAAGTATGAGCACGTTCTGTAAGGGGCTTATTTATCTCCCAATGCTTCCGCAAAAAGCGGGGCAAAAGGCAAACCCCGTGTTGAAGCTCAAGGATTGCTACGAGACATACAAACGCGTGAACTCTTTACAGGCTCGGTGATCTTTGTAATCACACCTAGCCCTAGCATGCACAAAGCCTTCCGGCTGTGGGTGCACAAAATTAAGCACGCAATCCAAGGATTCGCGCTCAAAATGCGGCGGCAGTCGGCTCTCTGGGTTAAACCCGTGTCAGCTACGCGGCCTGAACCGCACGCCGTCTTTGTAGTGGATTTGCAACTTTGTACCCTGAAACAAGTCACTGCCCCCCAGGGCAATCTGTGCCACCGTCCGCAAGCCATGTCGGACCATAGGTAAGCTGTGCAGCAAATCGGGCCTAGGCCAGAATGGCCACAAAATCGCAAAAATGCAAAGTGCTTGCTGCACGTACGGCAGCAAAAGCACGGACACCCATCGACCCATCGGCGCAAACCTCAACTAGTTAGAACCTTTGAGGAAGGCCGATCCTTGGGCGATAGGCATAACTGTGGTCACGTACAATCCAGTTGCTGGCAAACCTGTGGCAAACTGTTCCGCTTGCATTGGCTCAGCACCTTTGGCATCTGTAGTGCCGATGCTCACGGGAAAGTTCCCTTTCTCATGCTGGATTTCGAAGGTGAAGCTCGCCCCATCGGCGCCGAGGGACCCCTATGTAGGGGGGAGGGGGGACCCCCACATATACATTTAAGCTGCGACCACAATCCTACCGCACCCCCCCCAATATACATAAAACTCCGCTTTTGCTGGGTTTTGCCCCAAACATCAGCAAGAGACCAAAGCCAAGCAGGCCCATGGCAGACCCTGAAAAACTCCAGCTGCGCAAAAAGAAACGGCGCCCACACACAACAAGCAAATTAGGAGCCCTCCTGAAAGACGTCCCACTTCACGCAAGTGATCAGCCCGACAAGTAGGCCCTGAAAGAAACAAGCTTCGCAAAAAACAACGGGGGCCACACACAAAAAAAAATTACAAGCCCTACAAACAAGATCTCACTTCACGAAAAGCAGCCGGCCGACCCAGCCGGCCAGCGCTAGGGCCTGAAAAAAACACAGCTAGCGCAACAAAACGGCAGCCACGCACAACAAGCAAATTAGACACCCTACGCCAAAAAAACAATTTTAAGAAAGCAGCAGCCCGACCAAGCAGACTAGTAAACGGCGAAATAAATCTAACCGCGCAAAAAAAAAAACACAATCAAGAAACAATCAAGTGGGTTAGTGACAAGCCCGAAACAAAAACAAACTGCAAAAACACAAAGCGCAGCGACACACAACAAACAAATTAGAGGCTCTACTTGCCAACAAACAGTTGACAAAAAACAGCTGCCCGAACAAGCAGACCAGTGACAGGACCTGAAAACAAGCCGCGTACAAAAAATCCAGAAGCCCCACTAAAAACATCCCACTGGACGAAGAGCAGCAGCCCCGACCAAGCAAACAACTAGCAGGCCCTGAAAAACAACTTCGCAAAAAAGGCAGCCACACACAACAAGCAAATTGGAAGCCCTATGCTAAAAGCATCACATTTCACGAAAAGCATCAGCCCGGGCCAGTGACAGGCCCTAAACAAAAGCTAGCTGCAAAAACACGGCGGCAGCTACAAACAACAAGCAAATTAGAACCATTGAAGGGGCGACCGCCGAGGGGGTCATGGCCCGACCGGCGACGGGGTCGGGGCCCGACCGCCGGCCCGACCGGCGACGGGGTCGGGGCCCGACCGGCAACGCGGTCGGGGCCCGACCGCCGGAGGGGTCGGGGCCCGACCGCCGACGGGGTCGGGGCCCGACCGCCGACGGAGTTGGGGCCCGACCACAGGCCCTGAACAACTCAATCTGCACAAAAGAAAGGCAGCCACACACAAGCGAATTAGAAGCTCTACCTTGACAAAAAGCAGCAGCCCGACCAAGCAGCCCAGTGACAGCCCTGTAAAAAATCAAGCCGCGCAAAAAAGGGCGGCACAGCACGGGAGCAGGAGACTAAGGAATATGATTGAAACGTGTCTTGTTTCTTGATGTCCTTTGCAGCCACCTGTGTAGGTTACATTTCAGCGCCCGGTCGCAAAGGAAACTGCGCGTGCTGTCGGGCCCCGACCCCGCCAGCAGTCGGGCCCCGACCCCGCCAGCAGTCGGGCCCCGACCCCGCCAGCCGACCTTTTCCTGAAGCAGGGTGTTCTGAGTAGCACTTCTAATTTGCATGTTGTCTGTGTTACCGCCTTTCTTTGTCCAGCTGGATATTTGTCAGGGCCTGTCACTGGCCTACTTGTTGGGCTGATGATTTTCGTGAAGTTGGTTTTTCTTTAACAGCTGAAAGCTTTGGGGTCTCAGCCCAGATAGGCTCCGGGGTGGTCCCGGACGGCCCTGACATGAGGTTCCACGAGCGTTTAGCAGGGTTCTATCAGGGCTCCGCAAGGTTCTGCGAGGGGTGCGGGGTGGTGCGCGCACTAAAAAGAGCACCGCATGCTGTTGGGGATGTCACCTGAGCTTATTTTTTAGGTAGAGCGACTGTTTTGAATTTGTCCACCGTTTATTTTGGGCAGCTGGATTGTTTTCAGGGCCTGGCACTGGCCTACTTGTCTGGCTGATGATTCTCGTGAAGTGGGAGTTTTTAGCAGAGCTTCTAATTAGTTTTTTTTTGCGTGGGGTTGCCGCCTTTTTTTTGCGTAGCTGGATTTTTGTCAGGGCCTGTCACTGGCCTACTTGTCGGGCTGATGATTTCCGTGAAGTTGGTTTTTTTTATGTAAAGATTCTATTTTGTTCGCCGTGTATTTTGCGCAGCTGGATTTTTTCAAGGCCTGGCACTGGCCTACTGGTCTGGCTGATGATTCTCGTGAAGTGGCCTTTTTTAACTAGGGCTTCTAATTTGGTTGTTGTGTGTGGGTGCCAATTTGTTGTAGAGTTTTTCCTGGGCCTGTCACTGGCTTGCTTGGTCGGGCTGCATTTTTTTGTGATTTGGGCGTTCTGCAATAGAGTTTCTAATTTGTGTTTTGTCAGTGGCTGCCTTTTTTCGCGGCTAAAGCCATTGTTGCGTCAGGGGTCACTTGTTCTTACGCCCGGCGGGCTTAAGAACAAGTAGGCACTTTAGCGAACAAGTGACCAGGTCACTTGTTCCGGTTGGCCCCCACTTGTTCTTATGCCCGCCGGGCGTCAGAACAAGTGACCCCTGAAAACGCTTGGGGCTGGGAACTAGCCAAGGCTTTTCCAGGACTCGTGGGAGCGGCGCAGTGGCAGCGTCTGATACCTACACCAAGCCAAGCAGCGTATTCGCTCTGTCGAATTACTTAATTCGTCGCACGGACGGCCGTCATCTCGATCTACAGACGGCATCACTGGCATCGCCAGCATCACCAGCAATGACGTCTAGCTGATTCTCGCTCTGACGAATTAGCTAATTCGTCGCACGGACACCTGTCGCCTTCCTCTACCGAGTGCGTCACCGGCATCGCCAGCATTACCAGCAATGACGTCTAGCTGATTTTCGCTCTGACGAATTAGCTAATTCGTCGCGCGGACACCCGTCGCCTCGATCTACGGAGTGCATCACCGGCATCGCCACCATCACCAGCATTATCAGCAATAAAGTCTAGCTGAGATTCGCTCTGGCGAGGTAAAGCTAATTCGCATTACCAGCAATGAAGTCTAGCTGATTTTCGCTCTGACGAATTAGCAAATTCGTCGCACGGACACCCGTCGCCTTGATCTACGGAGTGCGTCACCGGCATCGCCAGCATCACCAGCATTACCAGCATGAAGTCTAGATGATATTCGCTCTGTCGAATTAGCTAATTCGCATTACCAGCAATGAAGTCTAGCTGATTTTCGCTCTGACGAATTAGCAAATTTGTCGCGCGGACTCGATCCACACACTGGCATCAACAGCATCGCGAACCCCTGGAGCACAATGAGTGCATACGCTAAGGCGCGCTGCTTGCTATCTGTTTGCTCTTCTCAAAATATTTAGAGGCACCCCTGCCCCGGTTCGATGTTCTCACACCTCTGCGATCCCGACAGCAACGAATCCGACACTCGTCGCCCTTCCATTTCAGCTAGCTCCTCGCGATGCCGGCGGCCTTCTTTGCAACGAATGTATCTAAATCGCAGCGCTGGGACTGCTGGGCGGCACAATCAATCAGCTAGCTCTCTCCCACACAGGCTTTCTCATCAGCACTCCCCTGCTGGAATTTTCGAAAGCCTGCGGCTATCGGTCTGACGTAGTGGATAGCAACGCATTGCTCCAATTGCTCTGGGTAAGCCAGCTTGTTTGCCAGGATTTTCCATGCTTAGTGAGGGCTCCATGTATCTCAGAACCCACGATCGCCACGGGGGGGTATGGATCGACTTGAACCTTGGCCGGAGCAGGAAGTGATCACAGGGGCCCAGCTGAGTTCTGTTGCGCCTCGCTTACGGCGAAAAGCTCGTGCCCTTCAGCATGGCGCTGCGACGATGCGCTTGCTTGAGCTAAACACCACTACTCCTTTCGAACGAATGCTTCCTAGGGCTCATATCCGGCAGTGCGTTGATTCAGCGTCACTTGAAAGCAGTGAAAACACGTACTTTGTCTTCAGGGCGGCCCTACTCAAAGCAAAATGCAGCAAGCCCTATACTATACGAGCGACGGTCGTAAACCACTTAGCAAGTAGATAGGGCCCGCACTTACTTCTCAAAGAAGAGACCGAGGTGAGCGACACGATGCCCCAGAAGACGGTGGCGTCAGCAAGACTGACAAGCTTCCAAACAAGGCGCGCGGTGCTTCCCCCGAAGCAATCCCAGCGTTGACTTCGAAGCGAGCTGGAAGTTTGACCCTCATCACACTTTCAAATCTTGGGCCCTCTCGGAGGCGCGTGCTTTTACACGTGTGCGATGCAGGAGCTAGAGCTGTTGAACGCCGGGGGGGGGGGGCCTAATTGGAGAGACAATTGTAGTGGGTGTTGAAGTAACGTAGGCCAGGGCCAGCCACTTGAAGCAACCTTGACAAAGTTGGCGGATATGTCCCTGGGCTTTGTCCACGTGGTCCGCGCAAAGATCAGCGCCTGTTGAGCAGCTGAAGAGTCTCACAATCAAGGAATCGGACACCATCGCCTCCATCAAGCCCTGGTAGCACAAGATGGAGCGAGTGACAGCCCTTGACAAGCTTGCTCAGCTACATGCCCGCTTCAACACTCCGTACGAGTTCTAGGACATGTTTTTGGCAAAGCCCGTTCTCGGGCTGCTGCCGGAATGCGTGATGCGGATTGCTGGCACATGGGCCTCTAGAATCGCGCAACACCTTCAGTAATTTGAAAGCATTCCAACACTGAGCCGCAAACTCGCGGACCCTTCCAGGTCCATTTGCAGCCATTTTCTTCTGTCTACCTACAATTGTGCCTGCCTTCCATAAGGCTGTGACTGTATGTCGCTTTCTTAGGTTCTCAGCCTTGGCAAAGCGCTTAAGAATCTTGGGGCGGCAAACGTGGAAAATGTATTACATACATTCCCCCCCCCCCCACTGGGCATACATTATGAAAGGGGTCCCCCGATCGGCGCCTGAATCCGATTGAGGAAGTTGCCCCACAGCTCTCCTGCAGTCTGCTTGCAGGCCAGCCAAGCAAGATCGAGTTAGCGTCTTGTTGGGTTGGCAGCACAACCACGGAGTGAAGAAACAAGCCGCAAATGGTGTCAAACATCAAACCTTACCCCAATCCCAACGCCCTCCAAGGCTCATCGCAACGCTGCCATGCAGCAAGCTCGCTGCGCCCACTGCCTGTGCAGCAGTCATCGCGATGGTTGGGTGCATCTCGGACCTCCCCGGGTTCACAAAGTATCGGCAAGCCAAGCCCTGGCGGCCTTCAGCTTCGAGTGGAGCCACCAGCGCGAGCTTGGGAGCATCCTTTCCGGTACAGTCGCCCATGCCCATCTTCTGGCTTGCCTGCGCGCGCAGTGTGTATAACTTGCTACGCGTGACATCTTTTAGTTACAACGCAAGGCTTCTTGAAAGCAGCTGCGGCCTGTAATCGCAGTTTCTCCAAGGCCGAGCACATCGCATGGTCGCAGTTGGCTCTTTGGAGTGTGACTTCCTGCAGGTTGCTGTAGCCAAAGTGTGGAATGATATCTGTGGCATCCACCATGACCAAAGCGCGCGCAAAATCGATGATGCTGGCTCGTACCACCAAACCCGCGCCCAGGTCGAATGACTCCTCTGCCTCGCCAGGGCACGGGTTTTTGGCCTTTAGTTGGGGGCTCCATACGCTGGTCGTCTAAAGTTTTTAAACCTTGCCGCCAGCCTGGCCGGTGGGCAGGAGCCGGCCCGTTTGCGCACCTGCAACTCCACGGGTGGCTACACGCACAGGAGCAGCGGGGCCAGGAACTCCTGGAACACAAAAGCTGCCCGTGTACTGCACTCCCTTCGCGCTCATAGGCACCTCACGCTGCACGCTATGGCACTAGCCTGGGCAAGTGCGTCAAATGAGCCGACTGCCTGAAGAGTGTGAACAAAGCCGCAGGATGCTCTTGCGGCACACCACTGACTCAAACCGGTCACACCCTGACCCTCAGCCATCGGCCCTCGCATTGCGAGCCGAGCCACATCGACTTCGTAGCGTGCACCTGTGTTGAGGCTCTCGACCTTCACTCGGGTCTTGTCACCTGACACGAGCTGTCAACTTGTTGCAAAACGCAACCTTTATGTAAGGAGCTTACGGAACGCATGGAACATGCGACACGTTGGACGTTGGACATTGGACATCTGGAAACGGCCGTTGCAGGCCACTACCAGTTACCAGTTACCAGCTACCAGATACAATGTGCCAAGTTTGAAGGCCAACTCAGGCGGCAGCGCCTGTTTCTGCTGCAACCAAATTGCTTTCTATGGCGAAGCCGCCGACAGCAGCAAGGATGTTGCCGCAGTCACCGGCCGAAGTGTCCACATCTGCAATTGTCACTCCGCATTGGGAAAAGTAGCAGGTGACCCAACCTGGCTCCTTGCGCAAGCTGCCCGACAAAAAAACAAAACAAATGATTAAACCGTAGCCTCAGCGTGGCCCAGGCCCGGCAAAACAAATATCTGGCAATTAACTCCAACGCCGCTTGGAACATTGAGAACGGCATGTTGGCTTTATCGGGGGGGGGGAGGGGTTGCCCGGAAGACCGGGCTTTTGCGGTTCGAGGCAGTCAAGTTTTCGTTCCTGTGCATAGTGCCTTCAGGACACGTAGGCAGCCGTGCCCGCTACATCTTCCATCATTGTGTGTTTTGTGTGTCAGCAGAGGGGGCGGGGGTCGACAAACGAAGTGTGTTTGTGTGAGCATCCACCCCGCCCCTCATTGCGACAGGTGATTGAGGGAGGATGTGTGTGAGCACCCCCAATCCCCTTCTGTGTTTTGCAGACGATTGACCTTCGGGCAATCACTTTGTATCACGTATACATATTGGCTTAAGGCCCGCTTTTCTACCACAGAGATCATACTCACCATAGAAAAGACCTCACTGCGCTCACACGCTCTATTTGCCACAGACTTAACAAGTGTCATACATCAAGACATCAGATTCTAGTTGAGAAACAGATCCAGGGCCATTTGAGACTGCCACCACGTTGGGTACCTCCTTGTCAGGGATGGTGCCCCCGGTACGCGACTCACCCCCCACTGCCCCACCCCCCGACTAAACCACCCAGCAGTGTTCAATCCGGGCAAGCCACCCCGATAGACCTAGCATGTTGCTTCGCAAATGGGCGGCGCCACAAAAAGCACCTGATAGTTTATCTCAAGCGACATGCGCGCAACAAGGCCCCGTTTCTGTGTGCTATCTTGCAGGAAGCACTCACCAACAAGGGCAAGTCCAGGGATGTTAAATCTCATCATTTCTTCAGAAAATACAGGTTTAAATTTCATTCACCATCCAAAGGTTTGTCTCATTCAACTTACAACTCCCACTGCCTTCTTTGCACACCGCGTTTGAAACAAAATAATTTAATGTCATGCTCTTCTGAGCAGGCTGCAACCCCTGGGGACCAACGCTTGTCTCTTGGATAGCTTCTGGCATGTGTCGCGATTTGGGCCAGTTCCCTGCATCTCCCTCTCCTTGTGCGGGCCCACAATGGCGACCTTGCTGGTTGGCCCGCATCCACCTCCGAAGCCGCCGATCTGCTGGGGGTGACCGCTGCCCATCAGCTCGCTGAGCACCGCATTGCGGGCAGGGCCAATGCTCGGCACGTCCTTCCTGCAAGCTTATCCAGTTATCCAGGTCTGAGTGGAGGCATTGCAAACAAGTCAACATGTGGAAAGTCTTAATGCGCTGGCATTTCTGCTACTCCTCCCGCCATGGGCCTCCGCCCAAAGAGACGACATGCACAAGACGCATTTGGATGGGTGTAAAAAGGTGACGAGTCATCAGCTTGAAATCCGGTCAGATCTGGAAACTGGGTGGGGACAAAATTGACTCTTTCTAAAGCAACGTGGGGACCATCCTTGCATATCGAAAGGGCGTCTTGCCCGTCAAGAACGCTCCAAAACCATTGAGCACATTCAGACTCCTCGGTGGGGCGCCAAGTCAAGGTCGAAACTGTTTTACTCTGGTGTGGCTGCTACAAGCACAACCTCAAACCTTGCCAAGCTTCTCGAGGAGGTACAGCCCGCGAGATGTCCCGCTGCGATTGAGGACGAAGGGGATGCGGCTCAGCGTGTCGAAAGGCATAGCAACTAGGTCGAAGCCGGGCTCGAAGTAAATATATGCACAGCGGGTCAGTCACCCACAGCACTAAGCAAATTAAAGGAGCCAAACTCAGCAAGCAAGTCGACGCATAGGCACGCCTCCCACTCTTCCAAACAGCTCAACTCCGCTCCTGAACTTGCTTGACTGTGGACTCGGTGAAATGTCTGCTCTGCCCAATGATTGAGAAATGCGCTTAACGACAAACCAACTAAAGCCACTGAATTCATCTCTCGACATCCCTTTGCGTTGCAAATAGTTGAGTATTCTCCCGCATTTGCAAATTATGGTACCTATATGGCAAGAAAAGATGCATTTGCACCCAGGGCTGAGCGTCGACGAACCTGCATTCCTCGCTTTCCTACATTGCTGTCAGTTCAAGCCGCCCTTGGTCCGTCCTTCCCTGCCTGCATGCCAATGTGCCTTGCTTGTCTTGCTCGTCTTGTTTGCCTTGCTTACCTCGTTACCTTGCCGCCTTCCTTGTCTTCCTCTCCGCCTTTTGCTGGCAACCACTCTCCTCAACAACCCGGGCAGCTTTTTGACAAAGGCCCTCGAGCGAACCCGTGATAAATCATTGGTCTACTGCTTTGGCTCGATTTCACCCAATGCGCAAGGTCGAGACAACGGTTGCCAAACTAAGCATCTGGAATAACGCCCAGCCAAAGCAGCGCAAGACTCTCCTGTGCTCAAAGCCTAGCAAACATGTTGAAGCAGGGTTTTCCTTTCGGCCCCCCTCGTTTGGAACAGGACCACCAGAAGCGTGAACACGTTCTGTAAGGGGTCCATTTGTCTCCCAATGCTTCCGCAAAAAGAGGGGCAAGAGGCAAACCCCTTGTTGAAGCTCAAGGATTGCTACGAGACATACAAACGCGTGAATTCTTTACAGGCTCGGTGATCTTTGTAATCACACCTAGCCCTAGCATGCACAAAGCCTTCCGGCTGTGGGTGCACAGAATTAAGCACGCAATCCAAGGATTCGCGCTCAAAATGCGGCGGCAGTCGGCTCTCTGGTGGACGACTGGGTTAAACCCATGTCAGCTAGGCGGCCTGAACCGCACGCCGTCTTTGTAATGGCCCTCAGCAGCTCCTGTAGCAGCCGGCAATGGCACAGATTCAGCGGATTTGCAACTTTGTAACATCCAGCGGCTGAAACAAGTCACAGCTCACCAGGGCAATCTGTGCCACTGTCCGCGAGCCATGTCGGACCATAGGTAAGCTGTGCAGCAAATCGGGCCTAGGCCAGAACGTTCACAAAATCGCAAAACTGCAAAGTGCTTGCTGCACGTACGGCAGCAAAAGCACGGACACCCATCGACCCATCAGCGCAAACCTCAACTAGTTAGAACCTTTGAGGAAGGCCGATCCTTGGGCGATAGGCATAACTGTGGTCACGTATAATCCAGTTGCTGGCAAACCTGTGGCAAACTGTTCCGCTTGCATTGGCTCAGCATCTTTGGCATCTGTAGTGCCGATGCTCACGGGAAAGTTCCCTTTCTCATGCTGGATTTCGAAGGTGAAGCTCGCCCCATCGGCGCCTGAATCCGATTGAGGAAGTCGCCCCACAGCTCTCCTGCAGTCCGCTTGCAGGCCAGCCAAGCAAGATCGAGTTAGCGTCTTGTTGGGTTGGGAACACAGCACAACCACGGAGTGAAGAAACAAGCCCGCAAATGGTGTCAAACATCAAACCTTACCCCAATCCCAACGCCCACCAAGGCTCATCGCAACGCTGCCATGCAGCAAGCTCGCTGCGCCCACTGCCTGTGCAGCAGTCATCGCGATGGTTGGGTGCATCTCGGACCTCCCCGGGTTCACAAAGTATCGGCAAGCCAAGCCCTGGCGGCCTTCAGCTTCGAGTGGAGCCACCAGCGCGAGCTTGGGAGCATCCTTTCCGGTACAGTCGCCCATGCCCATCTTCTGGCTTGCCTGCGCGCGCAGTGTGTATAACTTGCTACGCGTGACATCTTTTAGCTACAACGCAAGGCTTCTTGAACGCAGCTGCGGCTGCTGCCTTTTTGCACTGCCGGCCTGTAATCGCAGTTTCTCCAAGGCCGAGCACATCGCATGGTCGCAGTTGGCCCTTTGGAGTGTGACTTCCTGCAGGTTGCTGTAGCCAAAGTGTGGAATGATATCTGTGGCATCCACCATGACCAAAGCGCGCGCGAAATCGATGATGCTGGCTCGTACCACCAAACCCTCGCCCAGGTCAAATGACTCCTCTGCCTCGCCAGGGCAGGGGTTTTTGACCTTTAGTCGGGGGCTCCATACGCTGGTCGTCTAAAGTTTTTAAACCTTGCCGCCAGCCTGGCCGGTGGGCAGGAGCCGTCCCGTCTGCGCGCCTGCAACACCACGTGTGGCTACACGCACAGGAGCAGCGGGGCCAGGAACTCCTGGAACACAAAAGCTGCCCGTGTACTGCACACCCTTCGCGCTCATAGGCACCTCACGCTGCACGCTATGGCACTAGCTTGGGCAAGTGCGTCAAATGAGCCGCCCGACTGCCTGAAGAGTGTGAACAAAGCCGCAGGATGCTCTTGCGGCACACCACTGACTCAAACCGGTCACACCCTGACCCTCAGCCATCGGCCTCGCATTGCGAGCCGAGCCACATCGACTTCGTAGCGTGCACCTGTGTTGAGGCTCTGGACCTTCACTCGGGTCTTGTCACCTGACACGAGCTGTCAACTTGTTGCAAAACGCCACCTTTATGTAAGGAGCTTACGGAACGCATGGAACATGCGACACGTTGGACATTGGACATCTGGAAACGGCCGTTGCAGGCCACTACCAGTTACCAGTTACCAGCTACCAGATACAATGTGCCAAGTTTGCAAGGCCAACTCAGGCGGCAGCGCCTGTTTCTGCTGCAACCAAATTGTTTTCTATGGCGAAGCCGCCGACAGCAGCAAGGATGTTGCCGCAGTCACCGGCCGAAGTGTCCACATCTGCAATTGTCACTCCGCATTGGGAAAAGTAGCAGGTGACCCAACCTGGCTCCTTGCGCAAGCTGCCCGACAAAAAAACAAAACAAAGGATTAAACCGTAGCCTCAGCGTGGCCCAGGCCCGGCAAAACAAATATCTGGCAATTGACTCCAACGCCGCTTGGAACATTGAGAGCGGCATGTTGGCTTTATCGGGGGGGGGGGGGAGGGGTTGCCCGGAAGACCGGGCTTTTGCGGTTCGAGGCAGTCAAGTTTTCGTTACTGCGCATAGTGCCTTCAGGACACGTAGGCAGGCGTGCCCGCTACATCTTCCATCATTGTGTGTTTTGTGTGTCAGCAGAGGGGGCGGGGGTCGACAAACGAAGTGTGTTTGTGTGTCAGCATCCCCCACCCCGCCCCTCATTGCGACAGGTGATTGAGGGAGGATGTGTGTGAGCACCCCCAATCCCCTTCTCTGCTTTGCAAACGAGCAATCAGTTTGTATCTCGTATACATATTGGCTCAAGGCCTACTTTTCTATCATAGAGATCATACTCGCCATAGAAAAGACCTCACTGCGCTCACACGCTCTATTTGCCACAGACTTAACAAGTGTCATACATCAAGACATCAGATTCTAGTTGAGAAACAGATCCAGGGCGATTTGAGACTGCCACCACGTTGGGTACCTCCTTGTCAGGGATGGTGCCCCCGGTACGCGACTCACCCCCAGCAGTGTTCAATCCGGGCAAGCCACCCCGATAGACCTAGCATGTTGCTTCGCAAATGGGCGGCGCCACAAAAAGCACCTGATAGTTTATCTCAAGCGACATGCGCGCAACAAGGCCCCGTTTCTGTGTGCTATCTTGCAGGAAGCACTCACCAACAAGGGCAAGTCCAGGGATGTTAAATCTCATCATTTCTTCAGAAAATACAGGTTTTAATTTCATTCACCATCCAAAGGTTTGTCTCATTCAACTTACAACTCCCACTGCCTTCTTTGCACACCGCGTTTGAAACAAAATAATTTAATGTCATGCTCTTCTGAGCAGGCTGCAACCCCTGGGGACCAACGCTTGTCTCTTGGATAGCTTCTGGCATGTGTCGCGATTTGGGCCAGTTCCCTGCATCTCCCTCTCCTTGTGCGGGCCCACAATGGCGACCTTGCTGGTTGGCCCGCATCCTCCTCCGAAGCCGCCGATCTGCTGGGGGTGACCGCTGCCCATCAGCTCGCTGAGCACCGCATTGCGGGCAGGGCCAATGCTCGGCACGTCCTTCCTGCAAGCTTATCCAGTTATCCAGGTCTGAGTGGAGGCATTGCAAACAAGTCAACATGTGGAAAGTCTTAATGCGCTGGCATTTCTGCTACTCCTCCCGCCATGGGCCTCCGCCCAAAGAGACGACATGCACAAGACGCATTTGGATGGGTGTAAAAAGGTGACGAGTCATCAGCTTGAAATCCGGTCAGATCTGGAAACTGGGTGGGGACAAAATTGACTCTTTCTAAAGCAACGTGGGGACCATCCTTGCATATCGAAAGGGCGTCTTGCCCGTCAAGAACGCTCCAAAACCATTGAGCACATTCAGACTCCTCGGTGGGGCGCCAAGTCAAGGTCGAAACTGTTTTACTCTGGTGTGGCTGCTACAGCACAAACTCAAACCTTGCCAAGCTTCTCGAGGAGGTACAGCCCGCGAGATGTCCCACTGCGATTGAGGACGAAGGGCACGCGGCTCAGCGTGTCGAAAGGCATAGCAACTAGGTCGAAGCCGGGCTCGAAGTAAATATATGCACAGCGGGTCAGTCACCCACAGCACTAAGCAAATTAAAGGAGCGAAACTCAGCAAGCAAGTCGGCGCATAGGCATGCCTCCCACTCTTCCAAACAGCTCAACTCCGCTCCTGAACTTGCTTGACAGTGGACTCGGTGAAATGTCTGCTCTGCCCAATGTTTGAAAAATGCGCTTAACGACAAACCAACTAAAGCCACTGAATTCATCTCTCGACATCCCTTTGCGTTGCAAATAGTTGAGTATTTTCCCGCGTTTGCAAATCATGATGCCTGTGGCAAGAAAAGATGCATCTGCACCCAGGGCTGAGCGTCGACTAACTTGCATTCCTCGCTTTCCTACATTGCTGTCAGTGAAGAGCTTGAGTTCAAGCCGCCCTTGGTCCGTCCTTCCCTGCCTGCATGCCAATGTGCCTTGCTTGTCTTGCTCGTCTTGTTTGCCTTGCTTACCTCGTTACCTTGCCGCCTTCCTTGTCTTCCTCTCCGCCTTTTGCTGGCAACCACTCTCCTCAACAACCCGGGCAGCTTTTTGACAAAGGCCCTCGAGCGAACCCGTGATAAATCATTGGTCTACTGCT
>CAUJNA010000657.1:590027-642527 GCA_963377175.1 Effrenium voratum | reverse complement strand
GTGGGGTCGACAAGGATGTTGCCTCTCAAACACCTAACAACAAGACATGCCGGGTGGGGCGGGGTCGACAAGGATGTTGCCTCTCAAACACCTAACAACAGGACATGCCGGGCGGGGTGGGGTCGACAAGGATGTTGCCTCTCAAACACCTAACAACAAGACATGCCGGGTGGGGTGGGGTCGACAAGGATGTTGCCTCTCAAACACCTAACAGCAAGACATGCCGGGCGGGGTGGGGTCGACAAGGATGTTGCCTCTCAAACACCAACAACAAGACATGCCGGGGGGGTGGGGTCGACAAGGATGTTGCCTCTCAAACACCATAGTCAACGGCGAGAAACTAGGACCGAAGCGAGTAAGGAAACTAGGACCGAAGCGAGATGAAAACTAGGACCGAAGCGAGCCAGCAACTAGGACCGAAGCGAACCCGCGACCGTGAGGAGCACATTCAGACTCCTTGAGGAGGGGTTGTAACCACGACTGGCAATGAAATCTAAAACTGCGCCAAAACTTTAGCACAACCACGACCAAAAAAAACACAAGCTCGACAAAGCACGTTTTTGGCCCAGTCGCATTGGATCTGCACATTCTGAGTTAGACGGCCTTCTTGACTAGGAAACGACGGTCTCGGTACTAATCAGCGATTTGGGCGCTGGATCTGTGGATTTTGGGGGTCAAACGACAAACGACCGTTTGACTACGCAAACGACGATTCGGGCGCTGGATCTTAGACTTTGAGTCAAACGACCGTTTTGACTCGAAAAACGCGAATTTTTGAGTCAAACCACACGACGCGATGCCCACGCTGGATCTGAAAATTTTGAATCAAACGGCCGTTTGACTCGGAAAGCGCGATTTGGGCGCTGGATCTGTGGATTTTGAGTCAAACGGCCGTTTGACTCGGAAAACGCGATTTGGGCGCTGGATCTGTGGATTTTGAGTCAAACGGCCGTTTGACTCGGAAAACGCGATTTGGGCGCTGGATATGTGGATTTTGAGTCAAACGGCCGTTTGACTTGGAAAACGCGGTTTGGGCGCTGGATATGTGGATTTTGAGTCAAACTTGGCGCGATTTGACTCGGAAAACGCGATTTGGGCGCTGGATATGTGGATTTTGAGTCAAACGGCCGTTTGACTCGGAAAACGCGATTTGGGCGCTGGATATGTGGATTTTGAGTCAAACGGCCGTTTGACTCGGAAAACGCGATTTGGGCGCTGGATATGTGGATTTTGAGTCAAACGGCCGTTTGACTCGGAAAACGCGATTTGGGCGCTGGATATGTGGATTTTGAGTCAAACGGCCGTTTCACTCGGAAAACGCGATTTGGGCGCTGGATATGTGGATTTTGAGTCAAACGGCCGTTTGACTCGGAAAAACGCGATTTGGGCGCTGGATATGTGGATTTTGAGTCAAACGGCCGTTTGACTCGGAAAACGCGATTTGGGCGCTGGGAAAAACCTGAATAGATAGACTTGAGGAGCGGGTGAACGAAAGCTAGCAGTTGTTGCATGAGATGGGTCGGTGACAGAGTGGATTCATAGGTAGCTTGTGTACAACGAGAGGCCCGGCAAGATTCGTAGGATGCGACACGCAAACGCACATGGTGGCGTGGCAAACCTTGAAAAATGAAAGCAACGAGAGGCGTCAGAAGCTGTCTTAAAGCACCTCTGGGTTCTGCATGCAGCGTGTGCAAAGATTCTTGCGAGGTGGTTTACCAAGAAGACTGAGGTCTCAAATGAACAAGCTGAATCGGTGGAACATGTAAAAGTTCGTAGCACCAAGTCCAAAACGGGCAAACCGAGACTGCTGAACACTGAGCCACTGCCCGGGGGGGGGGGGATGGACCAGGGAGGAATCGAGCCTGAGACCCGGGGGGGGGCGGGGTCTAAATAATTGATGTTTTTCAATCTTTTCGGCTCAAATAATTGAAAAAATCAATCTTTCGGCATTTGAGCCCCTTACCTTGCTTACGCAAGGAGAAATTTCAGCTAGCTAAAGCTAGCTTTCGTGATCTGTCATGGAAAACCTGAAAAGACGTGCTGTCGGGATGGACAATTAAAAAATTGTCAGTGTTTATATATTGTCTGGTCGTTGTTCCACAGTATCTGTCATTGTTACGACTCCTCCTGGACTCCTTGGTACGTGCTGTGGGGCGTCAAGATCAAGGTCGAAACTGTTTTACCCCGGATCTGGTTGCTACAAGCACAACCTCAAACCTTGCCAAGCTTCTCGAGGAGGTACAGCCCGCGAGATGTCCCACTGCGATTGAGGACGAAGGGCACGCGGCACAGCGTGTCGAAAGGCATAGCAATTAGGTCGAAGCCGGACTAAAAGTAAATATACACAGCGGGTCAGTCACCCGCAGCACTAAGCAAATTAAAAGAGCCAAACTCAGCAAGCAAGTCGACCCATAAGCATGCCTCCGACTCTTCCAAACAGTTCAGCCCCACTCCAGAACCTGCTTGACTGTGGACGCGATGAAATGTCTGATCTTTGCAAACATGCCATATGAAGATGCCCAATGTTTGAAAACTGCACTTAATGGCAAACCAACTAAAGCCACTCAATGCAAATCATGATGCCTGTGGCAAGGAGCGACTGACATGCGTCTGCACCCAGGGCTGAGCGCCGGCTAACCACTGACTAACCTGCATTCCTCGGTTTGCTACATTGCTGTCAGTGAAGAGTTTGAGTTCAAGCCGCCCTTGGGCCGTTCCTTCCTTGCCTGCATGCCAATGTGCCTTGCTTGCCTTGCTCGCCTCGTGTACCTTGCTTGCCTCATTCACCTTGCTGCCTTCCTTGTCTTCCTCTCCGCCCCCTTTTGCTGCCCGCAACCACTCCCCTCGACATCTGGGCAGCTTTTTGCCAAACGCCATCGAGCGAACCCGTGATAAATCTTGGTCTACTGCTTTGGCTCGATTTCACCCAATGCGCAAGGTCGAGACAACGGTTGCCAAACTAAGCATCTGGAATAACGCCCAGCCAAAGCAGCGCAAGACTCTCCTGTGCTCAAAGCCTAGCAAACATGTTGAAGCAGGGTTTTCCTTTCGGCCCCCCTCGTTTGGAACAGGACCACCAGAAGTGTGAACACGTTCTGTAAGGGGTCCATTTGTCTCCCAATGCTTCCGCAAAAAGAGGGGCAAAAGGCAAACCCCGTGTTGAAGCTCAAGGATTGCAACGAGACATGAATACGCATGCATTTACAGACACTTGAATTCTTTACAAGCTCGGCGATCTTTGTAATCACTCCTAGCCCTAGCATGCACAAAGCCTTCCGGCTGTGGGTGCACCAAATTAAGCACGAAATCGAAGGATCCGCGCTCAAAATGCGGCGGCAGTCGGCTCTCTGGTGGACGACTGGGTTAAGCCCATGTCAGCTAGGCGGCCTGAACCGCACGCCGTCTTTGTAATGGCCCTCAGCAGCTCCTGTGGCAGCCGGCGATGGCACAGATTCAACGGATTTGCAACTTTGTAACATCCAGCGGCTGAAGCAAGTCACAGCTCACCAGGGTAATCTGCGCCACTGTCCGCAAACCATATCGGACCATAGCTATTCTGTGCAGCAAATCGGGCCTAGGCCAGAACGGCCACAAAATCGCAAAACTGCAAAGTGCTTGCCGCACATACGGCAGCAAAAGCACGGACACCCATTGACCCATCGCAAACCTCAATTAGAACCTTTGAGGAAAGCCGATCCTTGGGCGATAGGCATCACTGTGGTCACATACAATCCGGTTGTTGGCAAACCTGTGGCAAACTGTTCCGCTTGCATTGGCTCAGCATCTTTGGCATCTGTAGTGCCAATGCTCACGGGAAAGTTCCCTTTCTCATGCTGGATTTCGAAGGTGAAGCTCGCCCCATCGGTGCCTGAATCCGCTTGAGGAAGTCGCGCCAAAGCTCTCCTGCAGTCTGCTTGCAGGTGTTGCTGGGTTGGGAACATAGAACAACCATGAAGAAACTACCCGCAAATGGTGTCAAACCTCAAACCTAACCCTATCCCAACGCCCTCCGAGGCTCATCGCAACGCTGCCATGCAGCAAGCTCGCTGCGCCCACTGCCTGTGCAGCAGTCATCGCGATGGTTGGGTGCATCTCGGACCTCCCCGGGTTCACAAAGTATCGGCAAGCCAAGCCCTGGCGGCCTTCAGCTTCGAGTGGAGCCACCAGCGCGAGCTTGGGAGCATCCTTTCCGGTACAGTCGCCCATGCCCATCTTCTGGCTTGCCTGCGCGCGCAGTGAGTATAACTTGTTACGCGTGGAACAGGCCGGATTGGTTGGCTGATGGAAGAAGGTTCCCCCGAGCCGATAGCCGTGTTCGGGCGAGCAACAACCTTGGGTTCTGCTTTCAACATCTTTTAGTTACAACGCAAGGCTTCTTGAAGGCAGCTGCGGCTGCTGCCTTTTTGCACTGCCGGCCTGCAATCGCAGTTTCTCCAAGGCCGAGCACATCGCATGGTCGCAGTTTGCTCTTTTGAGTGTGACTTCCTGCAGGTTGCTGTAGCCAAAGTGTGGAATGATATCTGTGGCATCCACCATGACCAAAGCGCGCGCGAAATCGATGATGCTGGCTCGTACCACCAAACCCTCGCCCAGGTCAAATGACTCCTCTGCCTCGCCAGGGCAGGGGTTTTTGACCTTTAGTCGGGGGCTCCATACGCTGGTCGTCTAAAGTTTTTTAAACCTTGCCGCCAGCCTGGCCGGTGGGCAGGAGCCGTCCCGTCTGCGCGCCTGCAACCCCACGTGTGGCTACACGCACAGGAGCAGCGGGGCCAGGAACTCCTGGAACACAAAAGCTGCCCGTGTACTGCACGCCCTTCTCGCTCATAGGCACCTCACGCTGCACGCTATGGCACTAGCTTGGCAAGTGCATCAAATGAGCCGCCCGACTGCCTGAAGAGTGTGAACACTCTTGCGGCACACCACTGACTCAAACCGGTCACACCCTGACCCTCAGCCATCGGCCCTTGCATTGCAAGCCGAGCCACATCGACTTCGTAGCGTGCACCTGTGTTGAGGCTCTCGACCTTCACGCGGGTCTTGTCACCTGACACGAGCTGTCAACTTGTTGCAAAACGCCGCCTTCATCTAAGGAACGTTGAACAACGCATGGAACATGCGACACGTTGGACGTTGGACATTGGACATCTGGAAACAGACATTGCAGGCCGCTACCAGCAACCAGCTACAATGTTTCAAGTTTGCCAGGCCAACTCAAGGCGGCAGCGCCTGTTTCTGCTGCAACCAAATTGTTTTCTATGGCGAAGCCGCCGACAGCAGCAAGGATGTTGCCGCAGTCACCGGCCGAAGTGTCCACATCTGCAATCGTCACTCCGCATTGGGAAAAGTAGCAGGTGACCCAACCTGGCTCCTTGCGCAAGCTGCACTACAGTTCTACCACAGGGCGAAGGAAAGCAAAGGATTAACATGTAGCCTGGGCGTGGCCCACGCCCGTGGAGTGCTGTTGGCAGAACGTGCTTGATGATTTATTCCAAAACCACCTGGAACATTGAGAGCAGCATGTTGCTTCGGAACCGGGCGGCCCCAGACAAAGCACTTGATAGTTTATCTCAAGTGTCCCGAGCGCAGTTTCTGCGTGCTACCTTGCCGCAAGCACTCACCAACAAGGGCAAGTTCAGGGATGTTCAATGTCATCGTTCCTTCAGAAAATGCATGTATATACTCACCATCCATAAGGTTTGTCTCATGCAGGTTTTCATTGTCAGTCACCATTCATAAGGTTTGTCTCATTCAACTTGCACCTGCGACTCCTTTGCACACCGCGTTTGAAACTACATAATTTAATGTCATGCTCGTTTGAGCAGGCTGCAACCCCTGGGGACCAACGCTTGTCTCTTGGATAGCTTCTGGCATGTGTCGCGATTTGGGCCAGTTCCCTGCATCTCCCTCTCCTTGTGCGGGCCCACAATGGCGACCTTGCTGGTTGGCCCGCATCCACCTCCGAAGCCGCCGATCTGCTGGGGGTGACCGCTGCCCATCAGCTCGCTGAGCACCGCATTGCGGGCAGGGCCAATGCTCGGCACGTCCTTCCTGCAAGCTTATCCAGTTATCCAGGTCTGAGTGGAGGCATTGCAAACAAGTCAACATGTGGAAAGTCTTAATGCGCTTGCATTTCTGCTACTCCTCCCGCCATGGGCCTCCGCCCCAAGAGACGACATGACAAGACGCGTTGGGATGGGTGTGACAAGTTGACTGGAAACTGGGTGGGGACAAAATTGGCTCTTCCAACAGCAAGGTAGGAAACCATCCTTGCGTTGAAAGGGCTTCTTTCTTGACCGTCAAGAACGCCCCACAACCACGGAGCACATTCAGACTCCTTGGTACGTGCTGTGGGGCGTCAAGATCAAGGTCGAAACTGTTTTACCCCGGATCTGGTTGCTACAAGCACAACCTCAAACCTTGCCAAGCTTCTCGAGGAGGTACAGCCCGCGAGATGTCCCACTGCGATTGAGGACGAAGGGCACGCGGCACAGCGTGTCGAAAGGCATAGCAATTAGGTCGAAGCCGGACTAAAAGTAAATATACACAGCGGGTCAGTCACCCGCAGCACTAAGCAAATTAAAAGAGCCAAACTCAGCAAGCAAGTCGACCCATAAGCATGCCTCCGACTCTTCCAAGCCGTTCAGCGCCACTCCAGAACCTGCTTGACTGTGGACGCGATGAAATGTCCGATCTTTGCAAACATGCCATATGAAGATGCCCAATGTTTGAAAACTGCACTTAACGGCAAACCAACTAAAGCCACTCAATGCAAATTATGATGCCTGTGGCAAGGAGCGACTGACATGTGTCTGCACCCAGGGCTGAGCGCCGACTAACCACTGACTAACTTGCACAAGCCGCCCTTGGTCCGTTCCTTCCTTGTGTGCCTTGCTTCCCTTGCTCGCCTCGCTTACCTTGCTCCCTTCCGTGTCTTCCTCTCCGCCTTTTGCCATCAGCAACTGCTCCCCTCGACAACCGGGCAGCTTTTTGACAAAGGCCCTCAAGCAAAACCCTTGGTACTTCTTGGTCTACTGCTTTGGCTCGATTTCACCTAATGAGCAAGGTCGAGACAACGGTTACCGAACTAAGCAGCTGGGATAAAGCTCAGCCAAAGCAGCAAGACTCTCCTGTGCCCGCAGCCTAGCAAAACATGTTGAAACTGGGTTTTCCTTTCGGCCCCCTGGTTTGAAACAGGACCACCTAGAAGTGTCAAAACGTTCTGGAATAAATCCATTTATGTACTCGTGTTTGCGCCAAAAAACTGTCAAAAGGCAAACCCCGTGTTCTGAAGCTCAAGCATTGCCACGAGACATGGATAAACATGCAATTACTGTCACTTGAAATCTTTACAAGCTCGGTGACCTTTGTGATCACTCCTAGTCCTAGCACGCACAAAGCCTTCCAGCCTTCCGGCTGTGGCTGCACCAAATTAAGCACACAATCGAAGGATCCGCGCTCAAAATGAGGCGGCAGTCGGCTCTCTGGTACTGGGTTAAACCCGTGTCAGCTAGGAGGCCTGAACCGCGCGCCGTCTTTGTAATGGCCCTCAGCAATTTGGCTGCCGGCAATGGCACAGACGCATTCGCAACCTTGTAACATTCAGCAGCCGAAACAAGCCACAGCTCACTGCGGCAATCTGCGCCACCGTCCGCAAACCATATCACCCAGGGAGTCCCAAGGCCAAGTTTCGCCAAAAACTTTTGTGAAAGGCCTCACTTCCGAGAACTTCAGATTGCGCTGCGTGCAAACCATGTGGAAGAAGTCCTTTTACAAGCGTCTTTTCGCAAACCATGGTTTCAAGCGTCTTTTCAGGGTTGTTGCGGCCTTCTTACAGGTTCGAGGCCTTGCACAAAAAAAGGAAGGCCCAGTGTTCAGGCCCAGCTTAAGAAGGCCGAGGCATCCCCATAGCTATTCTGTGCAGCAAATCGGGCCTAGGCCAGAACGGCCACAAAATCGCAAAACTGCAAAGTGCTTGCCGCACATACGGCAGCAAAAGCACGGACACCCATTGACCCATCGCAAACCTCAATTAGAACCTTTGAGGAAAGCCGATCCTTGGGCGATAGGCATCACTGTGGTCACATACAATCCGGTTGTTGGCAAACCTGTGGCAAACTGTTCCGCTTGCATTGGCTCAGCATCTTTGGCATCTGTAGTGCCAATGCTCACGGGAAAGTTCCCTTTCTCATGCTGGATTTCGAAGGTGAAGCTCGCCCCATCGGTGCCTGAATCCGCTTGAGGAAGTCGCGCCAAAGCTCTCCTGCAGTCTGCTTGCAGGTGTTGCTGGGTTGGGAACATAGAACAACCATGAAGAAACTACCCGCAAATGGTGTCAAACCTCAAACCTAACCCTATCCCAACGCCCTCCGAGGCTCATCGCAACGCTGCCATGCAGCAAGCTCGCTGCGCCCACTGCCTGTGCAGCAGTCATCGCGATGGTTGGGTGCATCTCGGACCTCCCCGGGTTCACAAAGTATCGGCAAGCCAAGCCCTGGCGGCCTTCAGCTTCGAGTGGAGCCACCAGCGCGAGCTTGGGAGCATCCTTTCCGGTACAGTCGCCCATGCCCATCTTCTGGCTTGCCTGCGCGCGCAGCAAGTTTGACTTGACACAAACAGATCCTGGCACGCGTGGAAAAGGCGGGCCCTAAGCTTGGGTTTTGCGCGCGTCACGCCCCTAGAGCTAGACGGCCACGCTCCAAATGAAAATGCAGGATGGCCTCCTGCTTCACCTGCTGCGCTTGCAGTCAACGGGCCTTGGCCTGAATGCTGCATTTCACAGCACCAGAAGACATTTCTTTGACTTCCGAATTCAATAGTGCACCGTTGCCCGCTCAAAAAAATCTACCAGCGGTCGTGCGTCTCAATGTGTCTTGGTGCGGCGATCTGCGATCATCACCTTGTTCGGCGCCCAAATCACAAACGCCGCGCGGTGGGCCAGGCATCTCTACGACGGCTCGTCGGCTGCGAAACGCTGACGGAAATTGGCTTGGCGTCCGTGACAGCTATGTTCCGCAACCTCTCGGCGCATGAGCGTCTAGTTGCCGTTCGTGGATGCGGTCCTTGGCGCCGTTCACACGTCCTTCTGCTTCTCAACCAGCCCTTCTTGGAGCCTAGTTCCGCCACGAACTTCTTGTCCTGCTCGCTCAGTCGCGTCCAGGTTCTTCGGGCTCCTTCCACGTGGGCTCCGCTCCTCCGCCTAAACTGACGCGCGCTGTCTTTCCACCTCCACAACAGGTTCCTTCCACTTTTTCCAGCTCGCGCTTGCCCTTCCTTGGTTGACGTGCTCTTTGGAGCACTTGACAACCTCCCCAATCCCAGTTGACGATTTCTTGAAACGCCGTGAAACTTACGTTCGAGGTGATCCGCTTCTTGGCCCCAGCACCCGCCCGTTCTGCACTCCTCCTCCACACTATGTTCTAGATCTCTCGTCTCGTCTTGTCTGCGTGATCTCCCAATGTACTCTTGGAGCTTAATGTTTGTTTTTGCCTGTCCTCCCGCTTGGCTGCGTCTCCAGCATCGTCCTTTCCGAGGTCCGTTCTTCACCAGCAGCCCTTTTGGTCTTCTTCAAGCAGTAGCAGTAGACCTTCTGTTCCTCGCACGCATTGGGAACACCTGCTCGTTCGTGCCTCGCTTCGTCACACGCCCGCTGCGCCAGATCTTTTTTGAGTCTTGTTGCCTGCCTTTGCCTGCCTTTTTGAGGTACCCTGCCACACGAATTGGCGCAATCTTGATGATCTTGGCAAACCTGGTGCCACTTGAAGGTGGCGCTCTCGGACGTCCTTGAGCTTGCGCTGGAGCCGAAGAGGAAGATGAGCCGGTAGAAACTCCACCAGAAGCCTCTTGCAAAACCTGCGCTGAGATTCTTGACCGTCAGAGCAAACAGATCGAATGCGTTTGAAATTCCTGCCTGCTGATGCCTCTTGTGAACCATCATCCATGTTCATGCTCTTCAAGTTGACGATCTCTTTCGCAAGGAGACTCGGTGACTCCTAGGCTTGGCCCTGGTAATTCGGTTGAGCTTGCCCTCCAACGCCGGATTTAACGCAGGAGATGGGCAACTAAAAAAATCATCTGACCCTAATCCTGAAACAAGCAGTTCACACCACCCTTGCTGAGACCCGCCAGGCTGGCTGATGCTAAAGATGAGACGCCGCGTCGGGCGCACCTTGCTCTGAGTTTGAGCATCCGCGCGCTTGAGCGCCAGGACCGTCCGCGCTGCTGTTGCCTGTTCCCTTGCCATCGTTGCGACCTCCTGGTACGCGGCCCTTCCTGCAGCGCGTCTTCCTCCTCGCAGCTTCCTGCGCGAGTCGCAAAGACCCCAACTTTCTCCAGCCTGCGTTTCCACCGCAGTCTGTCCAACATCGAAACACCTTGAGTGCTCTTGGGAAAGTCTACGTCGCTGGCAAGTCCCTCAACGACGTTCTTCACCCTCAAAACCAAGCTGTGCTTCCTCGTGAATTTTTCGCCAGCCGACCTGTCTGCCACGCTCCGCTTCCACTTGTGAACCCACCATGCTCCCACTAGTGTTGAAAATGAGGAAGACGGCCTGCTTCACCTGCTGCGCTGAAGCCCATGTGCGGCACAAACTGCAACCCAAGGCCTGTCGAAAGGAGCTGCGGCTGCCTTGTTTTTCACTTGCGCAGCCGGCCTGCAATCGCAGTTTCTCCAAGGCCGAGCACAGTGCGTGGTCGCAGTTGGCTCTTTGCAGTGTGACTTCCTGCAGGCTGCTGTAGCCAAAGTGTGGAGTGATATCTGTGGCGTCCACCATGACCAAGGCGCGCGCAAAATCGATGATGCTGGCTCGTACCACCAAACCCTCGCCCAGGTCAAACAACTCCTCTGCCTCGCCAAGCCAGAACTGTGAACGGAGACTTTGTCAGGCAACTGCAATTAGTGAATGGGTTCAGATGTTGGAGGGCTCCTAGCCCGCCTGGCCGGTCGGCAAGAGCCGTCCCGTCTGCGCACCTGCGACCCCGTGAGTGGCTACACGCACAGGAGCAGCGGGGCCAGGAACTCCTGGAACACAAAAGCTGCCCATGTACTGCACACCCACAGAGCTCGCAGGCACCTCGCGGCCCATCACAGCCCTTTCTGCTTGCAAGTGTCTGGCAAAAACTAAACCGAGCGCCTGTCACATGAACCGCTGACTGCGAACACTGTGAACAAAGTGCTCGTCTTGTTTCTCAATACGCCCTCGCAGCACACCGCTGACTCAAACCCAGTCACACCCTGAATCCAATTGCGCGCAGCTCCACAACCTCTGTTGCAAGCTGAGCCACATCGATTTCGTAGCGTGCGCCTGTGTTGAGGCTCTCGACCTTCACGCGGGTCTTGTCACCTGAAAACACACGCTGTGAACTAACTCGTTTTAAAACGCCGCAGTAATCCAAGGAAGTGTGGAATACGTGGAACCTGCGATTGGAAGTCACATCTGGGAACGGGCGAATTGGGACAGACCTTCCAGCTTCGCCATGGAAAATCTAATGCCACCAGACAAATCCACGAGCCTTGAAAAACATTAAACACAAATTGCAGGTTTGCAAGGCGCTCTCTCTTCAAGGCGGCAGCGCCTGCTTCTGCTGCAACCAAATTGTTTTCTATGGCGAAGCCGCCGACAGCAGCGAGGATGTTGCCGCAGTCACCGGCCGAAGTGTCCACATCTGCAATCGTCACTCCGCACTGAGAAAAGTGGCAGGTGACCCAACCTGGCTCCTTGCGAAGGCTGCCAGGTTAAGGCAAGGCGGAGGAAAGCAACACCTTGACCCAAACTGTACCTTTAGCGTGGCACATGCCCCCGGAGTGTCTGTGGGCAAAACATTTTTGAAATTACCCAAGCCGGCATTCAGAGCCTCATGTTGCTGCGGAAACGGGGGCGGCCAGAATGCTATGCGGGGTGAAGCTTGATCACAAAAGCTCCACGGCGAAGTGTTTTTTCGATCCCGGTGTTCAGAGGAGGCAGTTGAAGGTGAGGGTTGATGGGACAACCTTGCGGACGCACGCTGAACGCACGGTGACTGCTCCTTGCGGCGCGTCGTGCCTGGACATGAGGTGGCGCGCCGGATGCCTGAGATAAACTATCAAGTGGTTTTTGGCCAGGATTGCAATTTGGCCACTTCCCTCTCCTTGTGCGGGCCCACAATGGCGACCTTGCTGGTTGGCCCGCATCCACCTCCGAAGCCGCCGATCTGTTGGGGGTGACCGCTGCCCATCAATTCGCTGAGCACCGCGTTGCGGGCAGGGCCAATGCTCGGCACGTCCTTCCTGCAGTATCCAGGTCTGGCTAAAAAAACAAGAACTAGAGGACGATTGGCCCGAAAGCATTTTTCCACAGGCGCTCATCCAGCCGCGGAGACACCTTTTTACATCGCTGCGGCGAGCGTGTCTGCGCGCGGCGATGCTCAGTGTGTATGGTCACATGAGAGCTCCATCTCATCATCCTACTTTCCTCTCGAACTGCGCCGCGCGAGTTCTCACGAAAGTGGTCTGCGCAAGCTGCATTGTTCCAGGCTGCTGCGCGCAAGTTGCTCTCTGCAAACTGCTGCACGCTGCTGCACGCAAGTGCTCTGTGCAAGTTGCTCTGCGCAAGTGCTCTGAGCAAGTTGCTCTGCGCAAGTGCTCTGCGCCTGTTGCTCCGCGCAAGCGCTTTGCGCATGTGCTCTGTGCAAGTTGGTCTGTGCAAGCTGCTCTGCGCCAGTTGCTCTGCGCGAGTGCTCTGAGCAAGTTGCTCTGCGCCAGTTGCTCCGTGCAAGCGCTTTGCGCATGTGCTCTGTGCAAGTTGGTCTGTGCAAGTTGCTTTGCGCAAGTGCTTTGTGCAATTGCTCTGTGCAAGTTGCTCTGCGCAAGTTGCTCTGCGCAAGTTGCTCTGCGCAAGTGCTGCCGGAGCTGTGGGAATGTACTTCGCATACTATTTTTGTACTTAAAAGTTGCGATTTTCCAGCCGGAGCTGCGGGGGTGTGCTCCGCGTACTACGTTTGTACTTAAAAGTTGCGCGGGAGCACGCTCCGCATACTACGTCTGTACTTAAAAGTTGCGATTCTCCAGCCGGAGCTGCAGGGGTACGGTCCGCGTGCTACGTTGCGATTTTCAAGCCGGAGCTGCGGGGGTGTGCTCCGCGTACTACGTTTGTACTTAAAAGTTGCGATTTTCCAGCCTGAGCTGCCGGGAGCACGCTCCGCATACTACGTCTGTACTTAAAAGTTGCGATTTTCCAGCCGGAGCTGCAGGAGCACGCTCCGGCTTACTACGTTTGTACTTAAAAGCTGCGATTTTCAAGCCGGAGCTGCCGCGGACCAGGGGGGAATCGAACCGCGACCGCGGGATTGCGAAAGCAGGCGCGCAAACCACGAGACAACTTCCAAAGGCCGTTTCGCGAGCAAGAATTTGCACGGCGCCACAGCGAGAGCGCTTCGACACGCACAATCTCCGCAGAGGGTTCGCCGAGACTAAGACCAATTCGCACGGCGCCACAGCGAGAGCGCGTCGACACGCACGATCCCCGCAAAGGGTCGCGCGCGGCTTGCAGAAATCGTAAAAAGTCCACAGTTTTTGAACCTCGACCACGCGAATCTCCGCAGAGGGTCGCGCGCGCACCGCAGAAATCATAAAAAGTCCTCAGTTTTTGAACCTCGACCACGCGAATCTCCGCAGAGGGTCGCGCGCGCATGCTAAAAATCGTAAAAACCCTATGCTTCCAAAGCCTATTAAAAATAGTCGTTCTGACAACCCCGCTTTTTTGATAAAGACTATTTTTTGATGACGAGCGGCAGCCTCCGTTTTGGACTGCAACGGGACTAGGAAAGACTTGACGCTAAGGCCGCCTCATAGGATCCCAAAGCCGAACAGGTATTTTCATATGCAGCAATATGTGTTGCAATCTTCAAGGCTAATGTTGGCTTCTCTGTTGCTTGGTTTCTGAACATGGCCATGCAGCGCGTGAGGGTGAATCCTCTTCTGACCGTTTCTGTTTTTCTTTTGCCCCACCTTCTTAGCCAAACCAAACAAAACGGGACAGCAAAAATATTTACCCTTTACAGCAACCATTCCAGGGTGAGAATGTTGATCTTCTGGGCCCCCTGCAAAATTTGCCCGTTCTACGCCAAAAAATAGTGGTTCTACGCTAAAAAAATAGTGGTTCTACGCCAAAAAATAGTGGTTCTACGCTAAAAAATGGTGTTTCTACGGTTTTTCTACGCTTTGTCTACGGTTTGTCTACGCTCACATCGTTTTTGGAGCTGTGTGAAGATTGGAGCGGAAAAACAAGCACACAATTGCTTGTTGTTCGTGCCACCTGCGCAAATTGCAGAGGAAAATTCTAGAATTTGCTAGTCTACGCAAGACTTTCAGCAGGTGCATTGTGCAAACACGAAAGGGCGCCGAGGACCCTATCAATACAGAGTACTCTACTGGCTCCCAAGGCTTCTTAAGAGGTTGCAATAGCAGGCGTAATTTCAATCCAAACAAAGTAACAACCCAAAATGGACCCCAAAGGCCAATGTCAAAAAATAGGGGTTGTCAATGCAACAAATAGGGGTTGAACAACCCCTATTTAAAAAATAGTCGAGGAAGCATAGGGAAACGTCCACAGTTTTTGAACCTCGACCACGCGAATCTCCGCAGAGGGTCGCGCGCGCACCGGAGAAATCGTAAAAAGTCCTCAGTTTTTGAACCTCGACCACGCGAATCTCCGCAGAGGGTCGCGCGCGCATGCTAAAAATCGTAAAAAGTCCACAGTTTTTTAACCAGGACCACGCGAATCTCCGCAGAGGGTCGCGTAAAAAGTCCTGTTTTTTGACCTCGACCACGCGAATCTCCGCAGAGGGTTGCAATCCCGAGCGACGATCAAACTCCCGCCCCGGCGCCTTAGAAACCTAAACTAACTTACATAGCTGCTAACGCCGAAGCTCTACGCAAGCTCTACCTAACCTTGGCTCTGTGCCACCTGGCTCTGTGTCACTTGGCTCTGTGCCACTTGGCTCTATGCAACTTGGCTCTATGTAACTTGGCTCTATGTAACTTGCTCTATGTAACTTGGCTCTATGTAACTTGGCTCTATGTAACTTGGCTCTATGTAACTTGGCTCTATGTAACTTGGCTCTATGTAACTTGGCTCTATGTAACTTGGCTCTATGTAACTTGGCTCTATGTAACTTGGCTCTATGTAACTTGGCTCTATGTAACTTGGCTCTATGTAACTTGGCTCTATGTAACTTGGCTCTATGTAACTTGGCTCTATGTAACTTGGCTCTATGTAACTTGGCTCTATGTAACTTGGCTCTATGTAACTTGGCTCTATGTAACTTGGCTCTATGTAACTTGGCTCTATGTAACTTGGCTCTATGTAACTTGGCTCTATGTAACTTGGCTCTATGTAACTTGGCTCTATGTAACTTGGCTCTATGTAACTTGGCTCTATGTAACTTGTCCAAGGGCTCCGCACGGAAGAACCCTTCGCGATGCTTTCGGGAAAAAATGTAGAGTTGAAAAAGAAAGTCGAGCACAGGCAGAAAAGCGCGCGCACGTGTGGCGGGGGAACAGACATGCTTGACATGCGCACTCCTCTCCGGCGTTCGGATCCGGGATCAGTAGTTTTGCGAGACAGACGCAGCACTCTCGCAAGGTCATGCGTGGCAAGCGCAGCACTCTAGCAGGCGCGGTGCTTTCGCGGGTGCAGTACTTTCCCAAGGTCAGTGGGTCCGGTGAAGTTTTCGCAGGACTTTCGAAAGGTGTGGTACAGGTTTCGCGGCAGGCCGCTCGGTACAGGTTTCGCGGCCGCACTTTTGCAAGGTCAGGTGCAGGTTTCGTGGCACGCGCTGCACGTTCACACACAGAGAGAGCGAGAGAGAGAAAGAGAAAGAGAGAGAGAGAGAGAAAGACAGAGAGAGAGAGAGAGAGCGAGAGAGCGAGAGAGGGAGAGCGGGAGAGAAAGAGAAAGACAGAAAAAGAGAGAGAGAAAAGAGCGGAGAGAGAGAGAGAGAGAGAGAGAGCGAGAGAGAGAGAGAGAGAGCGACAAAGAGAGAGAGAGAGAGAGAGCGAGCGAGAAAGCAAGAGAGAGAACGAGAGAAAGAAAGAGAGAAAAAGAGAAAGAAAACAAGCGAGAGAGGAGAGAGAGAGAGAGCGAGAGAGGGAGAGAAAGAAAAAGAGAGGGAGAGAGAGAGCGCGAGAGAGAGAGAGAGGGAGAGAAAAAGAGAAAAAAGAGAGAGAGAGAGAGAGAGAGGCTGTGCCTGATGGTCCCTCTTGCGCGCGATTCTCTGCAACCTCTCTTGCACCAACCTTTCATGCCGATTTCTCTTGTCAACCTCTCTTGTCCATACCTGCGCGTAGCTTCGGAGGAGGAACATATCATTGAGACTGCCCAGGCGCTGCTCCTGTCACTAGATAGCGCCGCCGTTTTGTTTCAAATACTTATAGACAAGTTGGAGCGCAAGCTTTTGCTTCTCACTTTGAGTGCTGAGCACGGCATGTGTGCCAGTTGAAGCCGCGCAGTCACCGCGTGTTGGCTTCTGGCTTTGGGTGCTAGCGCGGCCGGCGTGCGTTCCGGTTCAGGCCGCATGGTCGCCGCGAGCGCTGGCTCGGGCCGCACGGTCGCTGCGCGTACTGGTTCAGGCAGCATGACCATGCCAAGAAACAAAGAAAGGAATAAAGAAAAAAGGAAGGGAAAACAAGATAGGAAAAAGGACAGAAGGAAACAACAGAACAAAAAAAAACCAAAAAAGAAAAGACTAGGAAAGAATGAACGATGACAAACAGCAAGAAGAGACAAAGAAAGAAGACGATAAATTTACAAAGAATGACTATATATAGTTTTTCTTGGAAAATCCGCCCACCGGCTTCGCCGGCTCAATTGGTACGCTGGGGCATTTCTGCTCTTCCTCCTGGCATGGGCCTCCGCCCCAAGAGGCGACATGCACGAAATGCACCTGGGTGAGTGTGGGGTTGATGAGTCATCAGCTTGAAATCCTGTCAGATCTGGAAACGGATTTGGTAGACCCTTCTGAAAACAGTGAGGCCCCTTGCATTTGGCTTCAAGTGAAGGTCGCCGGATCTGGCTGCTACGCTTCGCCCGGTTGAAGCACAAACTCACATCTTGCCAAGCTTCTCAAGGAGGTACAGCCCACGAGACGTCCCACTGCGATAGAGGACAAAGGGCATGCGGCGCAGCGTGTTGAATGGCATCAAGTCAAAGACTGCACAGCGGGTCACCCGCAGCACTAAGCAAATTAAAGGAGCCAAACTCAGCAGGCAAGCTGGCCCATAGGCATGCCTCCCACTCTTCCAAACGAGAGCTCAGATCGAGTCCATTTGGTTGTTTCAGCCTGCTGCCTGACATGAGCCCAACCAACCTCCCATGCCGCATGCCTTCACAGCTCTGGACCTAACCAAAATCAATCCTGGAGGGAATGCCCAGTGCAACCTGGGAATCCGGGCTACAAAGAAAGCGCTGCGTGGGCGTGTCATCCATGGCGGAACCCCCGCTTGGGCCAAGGCCAGCATGTTCCCGTGCCATCCGCGGAGATTCCCACGGGTCCCCGGACACAACGAGGTCTTGCAGATCGGCCCCCCCCTCCCAAGCTGTGAAACCAGTGCAGCCCATACAAAGGGACGTCGACATGGCAAGCCTCACCCACCCCGCAAGCCAACCTCAAGCAACGCCTCTTCGAGGCCAGCTTTCGAATCAGATTTACTTCCCCAGGAATGGAAGCCAAGACATGGACACTTCCTGGGCCCATGTGTCGTTCCCCGCCCCTGCGTGCCTCAGCCGACCTCGGGAAGCCATGCAACATTCAGCGGAAAAAATGCCAGGACTTGCTACAAACTGAAGTCACGGGTGGCCTACCCGTGCCAAGCGGCGCCTTCACACAAGGCTTTGGATTCTCCCGCCGACCCTCAGAGACTTTGGGATCGGATGCGCCTTACTCGCACAGCCCACCAGCCCAGGCGCAAGAACCAACATCAGCAACAACGCGTGACAAGAACCTGAACCGCTCCAAGGCAGATTCTAGCACGAAAAGCAAAGGTCTTGATGCGTTCCAGGCACATGTTCTGCAAGGCTTTGCCCTTCTGAGGGGCTCTGCAAAGTAGTTATGCAGTGCACTTCTGTGGCTTTCCTGCGAAGCAGGTTCTGTATTTACTTGCTTTTCGCGGAAGTTGTGCAGGTTCTGCAGGGAACTCCTGCGAGGGCTGCAACTTGTGGGAAAATCATCTATAACTAGGCTGTCCTCAGATCCCCCGCTAAAAGTTTAACTTTTAGTGGGTTGAATGGAACCCCCCCACTAAACACTAAAAAGTGCTTGATGTTTCTCCAGCGACCCCTATGCGATTCCGGTGCGAATGTTTCAGGGAAAACCACTCGCCGATTTGCGCCCTCCAATGCGATCGGCTGATCATGGCGCTCCCAAAGCCCGGCTGAGCTCGAGACATGCAGGGCTGCCGAATCGGGAGAGTTCGCTATGGAAATTTGGATGCCAGTTCCTTGACTCCCCAACCACTAGCTAGGTTAGTCACATATGAGCAGCTCCGTGCTGCAGAATGTTGCTGAGGCCGTGAATCACCCGTGCGTCCAAAAGACGCGGCACTGCCTTGAGCCAGCCCAGCATCAAATCAGCGACGACCTGACCGCCAAATCCAAGCGACACTGCGCATGAGATTGCATATATGGCATAGGGCCATGAGCTTCCAGAGCACGTTGCCAGCAACCTTGTGCCCGATTCACTTGCTAGGCCCGGCAACTAAAGGCCTAAAATCATCAAACGTCGGCTTGCTTGAGAGTTGCTCGATTGATTTCCGACGGACTTGCCAGCGAGTTGCGCGGCTCACCGATTGCCATTTCTCTGGCTCGAGTGGATATTGACATGGAACCCAAATGGCCCAGTCGAGCCCAAGAGGCCAGCCACGTCCCGTGTTAGACGGGGCGTAACCGTGACCAGGGTTGGATTGCCTGTGATACCCCGGAAGAAGCAAACGAGTCATGATTGTCGGCTTTCACCCTAGTACTGCATTCCTAAGCATAGAATACCCAATTCAAAGTTGTTTGGTGGTAAATCCGTAAGCGCGATGTAGCTGGTCTTGTTCTTCCAACCCTGGCCGTATGCCGTTCCGGCGCAATCTACGTGGCCGTGTCAACTCAGATCAGAGGCTCTGATGCATGAAGCTCACCTCACCCGAAGCCATCGCAACCGCTTGGTTGCAGTACAGGGAACTGTGGCTCCAGTGGCCGCGCGTCAGGCCGATGGGCTGGACGTGTCTCAGCGCCCCACAACATGAGCGGCGAGGCCTGGCAAGGGCAAAGCCGAGGCAAGCTGGCCCCTCTCCAACGGTTGGCAGGGGCCCCGTCCGGCAAGCAAGTCTGGAACCCGCACCAATTTGTGGCGCACAAACCTTCAAACATCTGAGATTCATTCTGAAGTTGTGATGATTTCTGGAACCCGGAAAAAAAAAGAAGTCGGCTCCAGGTCGCTACGCGTGAGATGGCAAACGCAAGCCACACAGCCAAAGGAGCCAAGAACACACACTGGAGCCATGCTTGGCCCTTCCCTGCCTGAGATTGATCTGAACTGAGGTGCTGTATAGCCACACCAATCAAAAGCCAAAGGTTTGTGATAATGCCGGGCTGAGATCAAGTTCTTGGGCGACCTCAGACTGACTGAACACTGAGCAGCCTCTTGGTTTACTAACCTGTCCTCAGTTCCCCTGCGAAAGGTTGACACTTGTGGGTTGAATATGGCAACCCAACCACTAAACCAACTCAAAAGCTAAAACAACTTTCAGGAAACAAATGGCTGGGGGCCACCAAGTTTAATGAAGGCGTTTTTCAACCCATCGCCTTGGCAAAAAAACACATCCGACACCCAAGTTTTAGGATCGATCGATCCCCATGGCGCCTTCTGGCGCATGGGCCCGGCAAAACCAGGCCTGACCACAGGTCGCACAAGAGTGAAGCTTTGATCCGCCAGGTGCATTTTGTGACAGCCATTGACAAAAATCAATTGAATAGGATTTACGTGACACAAAAAATGTATTTCATCACAAAACAGAATACATGATGTTCTGATCACGGGGTGTCCACCAATTGCCGCTTAATCATTCTCAAATGCAGAACTTATCCCGGCGCCCCCGCTCATCTTCTCGCGCCTTCGCAACCCGCGCCCACCCGCGCCTTCACCAAAAATAGGCGCATAGAATCTGCCTCAGATCCCCGACATGGGGCAAAACCAATTACACAGAACTTCCCTGGAACCTGCCTGAAACCAGGGCCTGGCGTTCGGCTGCCAAAGGAAATTTATTCTATGGGCGATGGGCCATGGGCCCCAGGACAGCGAAGCGCACTCTGTGCCGCTACCCTCTTCCAGGGTCGCCATTCGGGCGGCAGCTCTTCAGCTCGCCCCCTGATCCAGGAGACCCTCCAGGAGATGATGTGAGCTTGTGCTTTGCGCCAGTGCGAGTGCAAAATGGCCCAAGCATCCATCCCCGCATGGGACGGCAACAGCTTGGGCTGTTGAAACCCTCAGAAGAACGACGTCGTACTTCCCGCATCCGTGGATGTTATGCAATCAAGCATTGGCCATTGCCGGTGATTTGTGGGCATCAATTGGAGCTAAACAACCTAAACAGCTTAACCCCTGGCAAAAATAGAGCGGATTAGTTGGCTGATGTTTTTCGTCCAGTGAAAAACCCCATCTGTGACACGTGTCCCACTTCCACCTCGAGCCCCAGACTCTCTCTCACGCGGCTGAGTGCCTGGCATAGCGCCGCCTCAAGTCGCCCTTGGTGCCTGGCTCCTAGCGAGCCGTCGGCTTCGGCTTGGGGCAAGCCGCTCCGGCAACCCATTACCTGGGGTCTGCATGACCTATAAAACAAATGACGTCATTACCAACAATTAAGGGGTCGTGGACCCATCTTAGGGTCATGGAGACAGGCAGAAACCGGCAAGCCCACGAACAACGGGGGGCTACACCGACCTGGTGGAGGACTCCCAGAACAACTATTTCTGACGTCACGTCACCATAGGTGGCCTTTGGGAAAAATGGATGGCTCTGGTAAATGAAACAAAACCCATCTAAACCAGAGGAACCCATGTAGTTTTAACCAAACTCACCTAAAAAGGACGCCTATGCACGTCACCGCAAACTTCTGGTCAACAAATTGCGCGCATGTGACTGGACCCAACGCCGCTACGTGACATACGTGGGTGCAGCCTGGACAGCGGGGAGGAAACGCATGGAATCAGACTCCGAGCATTGCCCTGCTGAAAACATGGCCCCTTTTGACAAAACTTGCGCTATCATCGACGATCATTGCTCAAGTCCTGAAACCATCAATTGGCCACCCCTAGCAGCCGTTGGGCCCAGGCAAATGCTGGCCCTCGCTCCTGGAAAAGGTATTCATGAGTTGCAGACCACCCGCCAGCATTGATACCTAGGTCGCGATGCGCTCACTGGCACTTCCCGTCAGGCAGGCATTGCATCAATTGTCACACACACACACAGACGAACAAGCAAACACACACGCACGCGCGCGCGCGCGAACGGCTGTCAGCAATTCGGCGGGTCGATTTTGAACCTGAGGATTGAAGCGTCAGTTGATCTCTTAGCCAACCTGGGGCTTCGCATGAAATGGAACCAAGGCCCAACCATTAGATACCATTAGCCGATGCGACCCACGGGCTGGGGGTCTGGCGGTTGGCCCACTGAGACACGGCGCACAGCTGTTGCAAGTCCTGTCGCGGCAAGGCCACGGATGCGCCGTTTCAATTATGAAGTGGAATAGATGGACGGGCTCAAAGGGGGAGGTCAGTACCCCAGGCAATACTGGGGAGGACATATTACCGAAGCATCTATTTATCCGAGCCTCCGAGCAAAAGGCGCTCTTTGGGAGCATGGCGCTGAGCAGCCAATTGAATCGCACCACCACTTGAAACAAATTTGAGGAAAGCTGGCCCCAGCCGGAAGGTCGGACTGGAAGCAAAGCATTGGCTATTTTTTTGTAGCGGATGTGCAGGCCAAAGCAACAGTGCAAAGATGCGCAACATCGAAAGAACACAAGATCTTGGCCAGGAAGGCAAAGCAAACTGGCCAGCTGCATGTGTAACTTACCAGCAAAGCCAAGAAGCAAGGCACTGTTGGTGCAGGTGCGTGCTTGTGGACTGCCATAGCTTTAAGGAAAGGCGATGGCAAAAGCGCAGCACAGCTTTCACAACTGGAAGTCAATCATTTCCTATTCGCAAGGTGACAAGGTGTCTGATGTTTCCGTAGCTTGACTTGTTGCTCCGACATTGAAGGTTGGTTCATGGGGGAATCGAAGACCCCAAACCACCAGCCTGCCTGCGGGTGCAAACTGCTTGTCTCATGACTGAGATTTCGAAGCTGTTTGGCATTGAAAAAACATCCAGCGATATCCCAAGCGCTTCCACGACTGAACGGCTCCGCCAAAGGCCAGCTACGGCAACCCAATCCCCATCCATCCATCCGTCCGTCCGTCCGTCCATCCATCCATCCTTGGGTCTTAAGGACAGTCGGGCATGTGCTACCCTCCCACCCTGAACGCGTAACTTGACAGGGAAAGGTCCCGTTAAAAGGAAAATGCTCCCAACCAGGACCCGAAACGTCGGGTTCCACGTTCATTGGTGGGGGGTAGCCCGCGCATCGCGAAAACGGACACTTGGGGACGGCCAGCCGCCCTCTCCTGCAAGAGGGGTGCTAGTTGAAGAAGACGCGACCTCATGCGTTGAGCTGTGCGATGTGGGATGTGCAAATCCTAGGGAGCAAACTAGATTTACGCTGGTAACTACGATTCTAGGAACAACCTGAATCCCCTTGCCGTTTCCCAGCCAGGCATGGGTCCGCACGAGGTGCGGTGCATGGATATCACTCCCGACAAGTCACCTGGGGTTTCTTCATATCGAGTTCAAAAGAGACCACTGCCAAAGGGTGCAGCACAAAGCCGCTGTACCTCCCGTGCCAGAACCAAACTCAACTCAAATGCCTTTGCCTTAGCGCACAGTGTCTGTTCGACGCAGCGATTTATTGGGGGGAGGGGGAAAGAAGGAGAAGGCCCCAAAAACAAACAAGTCAGTGTGTCTGTACAAGCACTGATGCGCTGCCTGCAGGGCAACTCAACTGATGCAATGGAGAAGCTGCGGGCCTGGACCGGAAATCCCAAAGTCAAGCCCCAGGCCTCGTCCAAGAAAGTTCAGGGAGCCGCCCCCCAGCAAGTAAGAGGGAATATAGAGCCCCAAAAGTTGTTTTGTGAGGTGGGCGGGGGCGGGGGGGCAGGTTGGTGAAGGAACCCATGAAAGAGAACACCCAAGAAACTCGAACACCAAAGTTCTGGGAAGACTTCTGGCCTAAGGACTGTATGGGTCGCACTTGGGCCCCTGCTCGAAACCTCTGGGAGACAAGGCCTCGACCTCTGCAGTCAAGGAATGGTAGTACGAGTGGGTGCAACGCTGGCGGGATGAATGCTACACCACTGGAATCTACTGGACACTGGGGAGGTCCTCTTTCCACAAATGAGGGCCCTGCAGGCAGCAAGAGCCAAACGCCCAAAATCGCTCTCTATGGCCTTTTCCTCGAAGCAGCGAAACGCGCATCGAGCTGCTCCGTGACTCGGCCTTTGGATTTCGGCTAGTGAGAACATTGCATGCTGGGAATGTCTCAAATTGTGCAAGGCCCCGAACCAAGCTTTCTTTTCTGTATGAATCCAATCATGTAGAGAAAGTCCCGATTCCTGAGACACGCCTGCTTTCAGCATGAGGCGAAACTCCAGCCTGCGTAAAAACTAAGCACGCAGACCAAGCACCTTATCAGCACCCACATTCAAAGAGAGATGGTGCAGGATGCTTCCCCGGCACGGATATGGATATCCCGTTTTTGTGAAGACCCCCACAATGGTGCATCTCCCCTTTTGTTTTCCTTCGAAAACACCTACCAAAGGGCACCCTAAAGCCGCCCATCTGGATGACATGCCGCGCTCCGCTTTCGAGAGTGCACACGTCCTAGGTCTCCCTGACCCATGAAAAATGGCAATGTTTCATCAAGGAGGTGCTGCTGAACCCTGCATATGTGCATCTTAGTGTATGCATGTTTGCAAGTTAGTATATGTATGCATGCATGCTTGTGTGTGTGTGTGCGCGTGCCTGCCTGCCCGTCTGTGTCTGTGTTGTGCGGTGTGTTGTGCGTTGTGTGTGTGTGGTGTGCGCGCGCATGCACGTGTTTGAGATGGAATGTGCATGTTAGTGTGTGTGTGTGTGTGTGTGTGTGTGTGTGTGTGTGTGTGTGTGTGTGTGTGTGTGTGTGTGAGTGTGTGTGTGTGTGTGTGTATGTATCTATCTATCTATCTATCTATGTATGCATGTACGTATGTTTGTATGTAAGTGTGTTTGTGTTTGTGTGTGTGTGCGCTTGTGTCTGTGTGTCTCTGTGAGCGAATGAATGTGTTTGAGATGCAATGTGCAAGTTAGTGTATGTATGTGTGGTATGGTATGGTATGGTATTGTATGGTGTGGTGTGGTATGGCATGGTATGGTATGGTATGTGTGTGTGTGCATGTTTTTGTGTCAGCAGTGTGTCTGCCTGCGCCTGTTTGTCAGCCTGTCTGCCTGCCCGCCTGCCTGCCTCTCCGTGTCTCTGCGTTGTGTGGTGTGTTGTGTTTGTGTGTGAGTGGCGTGTGTGTGTGTGTGTGCGCACGCGCGTGTTTGAGATCGAGAGTGCGGTGTTGCTTGTGCTCTTTCGACTCTGACGTGCTTGGCTTCAAGTCTGACGCTTTGAAGCGCGACCTTGCCAAACTAGAAACACATGCGCGCTGGCTCTTTGCACGGGTCTGCTTCCAAAGAACTCTTGTGCAGCCGGTTGAGAAATTCCTGCCATCCACTGTGAGCTGTTTGAGGGACATCCCGCAACGGCATTCATCGTCCTGCGTGCTGGGCGAGCGGGACACCGTCCCGCTGCATTAAGACATTGCAGCCTGAATCTGCACAAACGACTAACCAACACTGTAGATGTAAATGCTACGTCCCCTGGCAGAGCAACAGATCATGAATGCAACCCATCCCTTGTGTAAGTTGAAGGTTCCCCATGTTTCTTAAGAACAAATCCTTATACCCTTGGCAGTAGATCAACTGTCTAAACGTTCCTTCGGACAAGTTGGTCAGGCCGACTCTAATTGGACTGCGGCTCAGCCAAGCGCCGCTCATAAGGCCGCCGGGCCGCCTAAGCTGATAAGCTGAGGAGCGCGCATTGGCCCGCGTTGGTGCCTTTCGGTTTTCCTTCAAAAGCATGGAGAAAAGTAAAGAATGCCAACCAATCAGTTGAGCACATAACACCGCCCTGACAACATATTGACAAATCCCCTGTTTTAATTCTACAATCCAGCCCTGTGTCTATGTTACTCTGTTGTCATTCTGTTGCTCGACCTTCTGCGGCTTCAGTACGGTCTTTGGTGCGCTCAACACAGGACCGCAAAAGTGCAGCGGTGCGCAACTGGCCACTGGCCTGTCTTTCTATCGCCGGTCACGTCGATCAGTGCGCCTGCGCTCATTGACATGGCTTAGCCAAACCAAGAGATCTGCAAACGCATGCACTCCAAATGTCAACGTGTTGCTTCCCATGTTGGCCGCGCTCAGGCCCATGTTCTAGCAGCAATGAACTTTTGAAATGCATGGTATGTAAGTAGCCTTAGCGTTCCCAACAGCATTGGCTTGCCATGACCTGCCTGTGATCGTCCCGCTTTTCGCGATCCCGTCGGTCGCGACCCTCATGTCTATCCCTGTCATCCCTCCTATCTTTGTCATCCCTTCTATCTCTGTTATCTCTTCTTTCTCGGTCATCTTTTCTATCTCTGTCGTCTCTTTCTCTGTCACCCCTCCTGTGGTCATCCTTTCGATCCTCCTTCCTGTCGTCCTTCCTTTCCTTCTTGTCTCGTCGATCATCTTTTCTGTCTTCTTCCGCAGGCGGGGCCCTGCGCTTGGCTCGCCCGTTTTCCTTCCGCTCGTCATGAAGATCTTCCTCGCAAGCAAGCCCGATGAGCAATTAACGAAATCCACCAATGTACAACAATAATGTGTGGTAAAGCATCCCGCATTACCCATCGCAACTGCACTTGCGCTGGATGGGTGAGAAAATGGGAGCCACACACAACTACACGCAACTGAGCACCCATACGCGCGTGCAATCCTGGATGTGTGTGCATGTGTGTGTGTGTGTGTGTGTGTGTGTGTGTGTGTGTGTCTGCGCGCGTGCGCGTTGCCTGTGTAGAAAAGAGTATGCGTGCAGGTGAGTGCGTTTGCGACAGGCGTGCGTTCGCGCTTCCCTGTGTGTTTCTCTGGGCGTGGGTGTTGCAGCTTTTTTGGTACGCTGGTGCATGTTGTGCGCTGCATGCTGTGTCTTGCCTTGGGCTTGTTGTGTGCGAGAGATGTTGCAATTGTTAACAGTGCTCGCTGTTGTGTCGAGATTCGAGATGTTGCTTGCGCCATTGTGAGTGGAGGCACGCGGGCATGAAAGACTCCTGATGGGTGCCCAAGCTGATCAATGGACGCCCTAGGGATAGCCAGTTCGGGAGAAATGGCTAGCGCTAGGCTCACTGTTCCGTCTGTCAAACAGCATATAAGTGACATTGCAGGGTCACCAGCCCAAATTGGTAAGGTGTTCGTGGCCTGCGTGCGGCTTGGAATAAACACACATACACACACCACACACACAGGCACGCCCCACGCACGAGCACGCACAATCACGCACAACTACGCACGCACGCACAAACACAAACACGCACGTGCACAGACATGCGCACACACACACATGCATCAGGCTCCGACACACGCACAAACACGCACACACACACACACACGGACAAACACAGACACACACACACACAAGCAAATACATACAGAGACACAGCCACAAAAACAAACAAGCAACCACCCACACACACACACGCACACCCACACCCCCACCCCCCAACCCACGCACCCACGCACGCACGCACGCACGCCCACCCACCCACCCACACCCCCACCCCCACCCCCACCCCCACCCCCACCCCCACCCCCACACCCACACCCACACCCACACCCACACCCACACCCACACCCACACCCACACCCACACCCACACACCCACACCCACACACCCACACCCACAGCCACAGCCACAGCCACAGCCACAGCCACAGCCACAGCCACAGCCACAGCCACAGCCACAGCCACAGCCACAGCCACAGCCACAGCCACAGCCACAGCCACAGCCACAGCCACAGCCACAGCCACACCCACACCCCCACCCCCACCCCCACCCCCACCCCCACCCCCACCCCCACCCCCCCACCCCCACACCCACACCCACCCCCACCCCCACCACCACCCCCACACCCACACCCACACCCCCACACCCCCACACCACACCTCTATTACCCTATTAATTTCTATTACCCTCTATTACCCTTATATTACCCTATAATTCCTTTTATTACCCCTATTACCCTAATAATTCCCTTATTACTTATTACCCTCATTAATTTCCACTCCCTACACTTGATACCCCCTATTAAATTTAATACCTCATTAATTTCTACACCCCTATTACCCATACCCCATCTCTATTACCCATCTTTGTCACCATTACCCATACCCACTCCTACACCCCCATACCCCTAATACCCCTATTACCTTGAAAACCCCTCATACCCCCATACCCCCTATTACCCTTATTACCTCATACCCATTACCAATTTTACAATAATACCTCCTTTATGTATACCCATATTACCCATATTACCCTCATACCCATACACCCATACATACCTCCATATTACCCATACACGATACACGATATTACCCATACACGACACACGTATGCTTTATACACGATATTACCTATACACACACATTGTCCTTCAAAGAAGTTCCGGACTCCATCTACACACACACACGTACACACACACGACACACGCATACACGATAATACCCATACACGACACACGATACACGACACACGACACACCTTCCATAATACGATACACGATATTACCCATACACGACAATGCGATAATACCTACACACGATACACGTATATCAGAGCACACGATATACCGAGCATCCATACCACACACATACACACACACACACATACACACACATACACATATTACACACATATACACATACACATACATACACACACACACACACACACATACACACACACACATACACATACACATACACATATTATTATTATTATTATTAATATTATTATTATTATTATTATTATTATTATTATTATTATTATTATTATTATTATTATTATTATTATTATTATTATTATTATTATTATTATTATTATTATTATTATTATTATTATTATTATTATTATTATTATTATTATTATTATTATTATTATTATTATTATTATTATTATTATTATTATTATTATTATTATTATTATTATTATTATTATTATTATTATTATTATTATTATTATTATTATTATTATTATTATTATTATTATTATTATTATTATTATTATTATTATTATATTATTATTATTATTATTATTATTATTATTATTATTATTATTATTATTATTATCATTATTACGCACACGCACACGCACACGCACACGCACACGCAAGACGCTACATACGCGTACACGCGCACACACGCGCGTGACGTGACGCGCACACGCGCACACGCGCGCACGCGCACACACACACACACACACACGCACACACACACACACACACACACACACACACACACACACACGGCGCACGCACGCACGCCGCACACACACACACACACACACACACACACACACACACACACACACACACCACACACACACACACACACACACGCACACGCCCACACGCACACGCGCACACGCGCACGCGCACGCGCACGCGCACATCGCGCACGCGCGCATCGCACACGCACGCGCACACGCACACACGCACATTACGCACACGCACACGCACACGCACACGCACACGCACGACGCACGCACACGCACACGCACACGCGACACGCACACGCACACACACACACACACACGCGCACACGCGCACACGCGCACACACACGCGCACACGCGCACACACACACTGCACACGCCAACACACACAAGCACACGCGCACACGCGCACACATCACGCATTACACACGCGCACACGCCACACGCACACGCACACGCCACAGCACACGCGCACGCGCACGCACACGCGCGCACACGCGCGCACGCGCACGCGCACGCGCACGCGCACGCGCACGCGCACGCGCACGCGCACGCGCACGCGCACGCGCGCGCGCGCACACACACACACACACGCACACACACACACACAAAAGCGCGCGTGCACGCGCACCCGCGCACGCGCACGACATGCACACTCAACGGGTAACAGTGCGGCAATAGGCACAGGCTAACGTGCAACATGGAACACACAACATGCGCCAACATAGCATCGGCACAACCAAAACAGAATGCCAGACGCACGCATGCTTACACGTGCACGTGAACACGTACGCGCACACACACACACCCATCACACACACACATGCAGAATAAGCACACACGCACGCATGCGTACACGTGCACGTGCACACGTGCACACACACACACACCCATACAGCCACACACCCACACACACACACACACACGCCCACACACACACACACACACACACGCCCACACACACACACACACACACGTTCCACGTGCCAATCTTTACATCATCAGTCCTCTGCATGACCCCTTCTGCTGCGCCCTTTGTCCCCCTCCATCTTCTCCTCACGAGCCTTCCTGCACTGATCAAAGCTCGAGTACGAGACTCACTTGTAAGCTGCTGACAGCATATTCACAACACAAGACTTCAACTAGGTCCGAGTAGCGAGGTTGGAAAAAGGGTACCCTTTTTTCTGTAGACCTTGTCAAAAGCCCGGGAAATTTCGGTGCCAAGGCATTGCTCTGGCCGCTACGGGCAGCAGTGCTAGCAAATAGGTCTGCTCGCACGGTCCTGCCGTCTTCATCCTTCCCCTCACGCCTCTTGTCCTGCAAGAATACATTAGAACTCCAGGCTTGCAGGTAGTACTGACTTGCAAGCATTCAAGCAACAACTGGAGTGGGGACAAGAGAAGAAGGGCATGCGCAACATCTCGTCTGTCCACTGCTCAGCTGCTGCGATCTGTTGATCATGACACAAGGTAGGGCTACTTTGGCCATGGCTGAGCAAGCCACGGCGCATCCAAAGCTTTCCAAATAAGGCTCAGTGCCTTTCTGGGGGTCATAAAGGATTGAATAGGGTCGGGTCCTTGACCCCAGATTCTTCATGCGGCTAAACACAAACACAACCAGAGCAAAGAACATACTTCAGTTTCCCAGGAAGAGAAGTCATTCACAAATACTCAGCATCACTCCTACTCTGAAATTGATCCACTACCCTCAAGTCAAGTTGCTGCCACAAAAGGCAAGCTGCCGCTGCGGGCTCTCCTCAGGCTCCTTCTCTGCCCGTGGCTCCTTTGGCGAATGATTCATCATGACATTGGCAAGAACGTGAGGTGAGTGATTCGTCGCGACCTGCAAAACATGGGTCGCATCTTGGACGCAAAACAACTCCAAGTCCAGATCTGGGCATCTTTGGATGAACAAACTGGCCTTGTGGAAGGAGAAAAGCCTCTGCAGAAAGAAGCCAAACAGGCCCTGAATGGCTCCTTGCGGACGTGTGCCAGGTCTGCCGCCGTCGCTGCCTTCAATTGTCTTCCCTGGCAAGGTCCAGTTCTACTTCTGGAGTGAATTGGACAACTCGGGGAAATTTGGGCGCCCAAGACTAAGCACATGTTGGGTGTGGGTTGAGACAAGTCACATCGCGATGTTTGAATGGTGCGCGAGCTACCCTTTGGCATAAAATGGAGGGGGTGGAGCCGATGTAATTCGCCAGCGCAAAGTTGGCAACCCTTGCAAGTACCCAGGTTGGGTTTCTTGAGAATGGGTCCCATGTCTGGGAACCCCATCTTGTGGTTCTGCCGGATCGCGAAAGGCAACCATAACCACACACGTACCACACAAACCCTCCGGACAGGTGGATATAATGTTGAACGTGCCACGGGGAATCTACGGATCCCTGAGCAAAGGCTTTTGCAACACCAACATCCAGCCACGAAAAGCACATTTCCCGTGCTTTTCGTGGTTCTTTCATGTGACCCTCCCAGCGGCGCGTTGCACGGCGATTCCAGCAACCATTCCGTGGCAACACCAGCGTGCAAAGGCAGCGGTTGTGGGGGTCAACGTGCCTACGACCTGTGCCCACCACGCTTTTCTAGAAACGAGCCCATGCAGTCACATCACTGAATCACCTTCCGTTCCCCGGAAAGCGCATGGGATCCGGCGTGAACTAAGCGATTTGCACCATGTACTGGACCCGCTGAGCCAAAGTACACGTAGCAACATGGCGGGTGTCCCTCCCACGTGTCCTCACAACTTGGGCTCGGATTGCCCTGGCCTTTGCGCCTTGAATGCAGGGCCCCTAAATCTTCACCAATTCCCAGATCACCCAATTCGGATCAATTCGGAGAAAGAAAAAATAGAGCAGCTTGCAGGTCCTCGCGCAGGCACCTTTCCACATGGTTTTAAGCCAGCAAAATGCCTCTTGAGCGGGCGATTCGATATGTGGCCTGGGTGGAGAGTCAACTCAAGATCGAAGGATTGATGCCAATCAATGTGCCCGGCGTCACCTCAATCATGCCTGCATGCCCATTCACCAGAGCGCTGCATGTTGGTCTCTTATGACTGGTGGCAGATGTTTCCAGTAAGATTCCCGCGAAAAGTCTCTCGGCGCCAGCGTTGTAGGTCGCGTTTCTCGCAGATTTTGCGGGTGCCTGCAGTTTGAGCACGGGGTTCGAAAACAAGATTCCCCCGCCAAAAAAAATATCAGCGACCTGAAGGGATCTCTCATAGTCTTAAGGTCAGAGCTTGCAAATTTGTGCACAAAGGCCGGATCCGATCCCACTCGGCACCAACTTCGCCGGCCACGCCCGAGGCTTGAGCCTTGGCTTTGTCTCGCCCTGGCTATCCTCCTCCTCATCCAGGCCTGCGGCCAACCCACGGACGGTTGAAGCTGCGATGAACCCCGAGGGACACCCCGAGCGGCTAGGGGCTTAGAGCATGAGGGCTTGCTGGGCAACTTGCACATCCTCCATTTTCATGGCCACACCCCCGAAAAAAACAGAAAAAAGCAGTCGGCGAGACACTTTAGCGGCGGTTGACCAGCTGTACCGTCATCAAACATGAGTATTGTTAGTATTATTGTGTTGGGCAACTTCCAAGTATCCGGACCTCCTGCTCAAGAGTCGTGCAGATTCTACGCTTGTCAGATTGTCGCCTGGCATGCTCTGAACCGTTTGAACAGGCAGGTTTATTTCAAGCTTCTCAAGCACCTTCGTTGCAGGGGCCGCGGCAGGTTGTCGGAACGCGTCATGCCCAAAGAGCTGCAAACACGGCCCCCAATTGGTGGACGACGCTGCCCTCCATACCTTCTCGGTCAGCTTGTTTCAATAGCCCAGCGTATTTTAATTCAAAGCGAAACTGGGGAAAATGTCGGGTATTCAAAGCGAAACTGAAACTGGGGGGGTGAGGGGGGCTTTTCTAAAGAGACTTGACGTCTGAAGAGTTGAAGAAAGCCCTTTGGTCACGTCTGGGACATTCGACCGTCGGCACGCACCGCTCGACGGACTCGAAGAAACTTCTCATTTCCACAGGCCCCGCAGCGACACGTGGAGCTCTCCGTTTTCAGAGCGCATAAAGGCTTAACTTTGCTAGTGAGTTGAATGGAAACCCCCACTAAGCCCCCAACAAAACACCAAAAAGCTAAGGAGGTGGCTGGGAACCACCAAGGTTTTAACATTCCTGCGCATGGTTCAGAATACTTGCACACCAAACGAACCCAATCAAGTCCTCGTTGCGCACGAAAAGCAAGCCTGGCGCCGGCTGCAAATGGACCGTGGATGTGGCGGGGCGCAGGAAAATGTCCTCCAGGCACCCCGCCGCAATTGGCTTGCTCTGCCAGAGTCACAGTTTGAATCTGCAGTCTCTGGACATGGCATGAACCGGCCAGTGATCTCTTAACAGTAGCAGAAGGACAACAAAAAAAAGGGGGAGGAGAAGGAGGAGGATGAGGAGGAGGAGGAGGAGGAGAAGACTAAGAAGCAGAAGAAGAAGAGGAAGAAGAAGAAGGAGAAGAAGACCAGTCCCCATACGGTACTGTGCCCACACTCCGTAAGTGTGCTCCAGAATCAACAGGGCTGCATGCATCCTGTTAGTGCGTCAGCGTGACGTAAAAAAGGGAATCCTGCACAAGGGCCCGTCCTGCGAAGCCGCTGGCTTGCTGTCCTTCGAATCCTGGGCGGGGCGCGCTGGTGCAATGCAGACACCAAGTATGACCGTCCTTCATGAACCATCGTGCTTGCACTAGGATAGTCTGGATTTGCAGAGGCAACCTCCTTTTGACATAGTCCTTGGCGTCATCTGCGCCCACTGGCAGCTGGCTCTTTTGAATCTGGAAGAAAAAACCCAACACATCGCTCATTTTGTTTCTCGTGCCCGACGTCAAACGGTCCCAGGCGCTTCTCAAATGGTGCCAGGCGCACCTGCTTCCAGCCAGATGCTGCAACCAGATTCTTAGGAGCCTGGCACGGGAAGGCCGTCACCGCCCCAAAAGCTTTCCTGTGGCTTTGGTTTAGAACCTTCTGCATGCCGCGGAAGATTTCAGCATCCCATCATTGTATGATGTTGATATGAGATTAAGAAATACCACCGATTACGTGTTCGGGCTCCAATGAACAATTCTAAACTCTGACGCGCGCCTCCGGGCGCGGTCAGCCGAGCAATTTTCCCGCGCAAAAGCTCAATAGATTTCAATTCCAGCCCAATTCAAAGTGTAAACGTCGGGATGCGTCCTCCATCCCTCAGAGCCGCCCACGACTACCTTCTGCAGACCCCCTTCTCGCCCAGAACTCTTTCAATCTGAGCTTCTAAGGGGGGAGGGGGAGGGGGTTATCAATCCAAGGCTCATGACTCATCGCCCACCCCTACCCCCGGGCATCCTTCAACCGACACAACATCTGTTTCACAACTCCGCTGAACCTCGCTGGTAAATGAACAAAACCCCTCCAAACCAGTGGAACCCATCTAGTTTTAACCTAACAACACCTAAAACTGTGACGCCTATGGCAAGGGACAAGGGATCTCTTGCGAGGTCCGCGGGCCTTCAGCTGGAACTTCCCCTCATCCTCGCTGTCACTCCATCCTCGAAGCCCGCCGCCTCCCCCTGCGCGACACCGAGCCCAAGTGAAAACGGGGCTTGACAGGGCTGCCTGATGCAAACCGTGACATCTTCCAACATTATGTCATCCATTGGAAGGGAGAGTTCAACAGAAACATGCCTGGTTTGCCAACCTTCTATTCATCAAGACCCTCTTCAACATACTTGAGCCTCCCGATAAAACCTCTCGGTCTCTATCTGCTATGCACTGTTCTTGCTTCAATTCGGCAGACTGGCATGAGGGCAGTGTAACATTGGCCTCCGGCGACGAGAAAAGAAAATGAAACAAAAAACGACACTCACGGGCAGGAGTCGAACATCCAAGTTCTTGCGGCGTGGGATGTCACCAATATCACTTTGCAGTTGCACTGCCAAGTGCTTGCGACACTTTTGATACCCGCGCCACCCGGCCTTTGTCACGGCTTCGGCTGCGGACAGTGACCCGGTCGTTCCACGACATGGCGAGCTGAGACTCTTCACAGTTCGGCGGGCTGGCAGCTGCTCTGGGAACAGTTCCTTATCACGTCGCTGGTCCTAGCTTCACTGATCTAGGATGCTTCTCAGTCGTCCATTGGTCAATTCCGCGCAATAGGGTCCTGTGCAAACAGCTTCAGCATCTTCAGCTGAAGAATGTCGTCCACATGCCGGCACTTATCCACCCTCAGGTATGCTTATGCAACTTCACTAGCCTGTCGCTTATCTTCATTTACAACCGTTAAAAAGAAAGGAAAAGCGGCCAGGCAGCGCAGCCGCACATGCCTAAACTAGCCTGACACAATCATGCCCAGGGTTCAATGAGGGCAGGGGGAACGGTAGAGAACTTCAAAGTCATCATGAAACCCGGATAAACCTCATGTCGAAATCCTTCATTTGGGTTTCACATCTTTCCACCACCTTAGCTTCTGTTTCCACAAAATTTCCTTAGCTCAAGCCGCAGAAAGGCGTCCCAACCGGGCCCCAAATCCCCGAAGGGCCGGTATGGAGTGAGCAACCTGAGGAACCCATACCCAAAGACTATCAAAGCTGGGATGGGAATGATTGCCAAGTGAGAGCCTCAAAATTTCTCCTCCAAAAACGGATCCAAGTGGCAGTTTCCCCCCAGCTTTTCTCCCTTGAACCAAAAAAATGCAGAACACCTCATAAGGTTTTTGCCAGGGACCCATGAACTCCTTTGGTTTCTTGCCTTAGCTTTCTGCTTGACTCGGGCCCGCCTGCGCCGATGGCCTGTGGAACTGCACGTTTGGTTCTCCGAAGGGGGCCTTTCCCATACACCCCTGTTCATTGATAGGCAGGGGCCCCTCCAAAAGTCATAAATCCCCACTAAAACCAGGGACACCCCCCATATTCATGAACCGGGGTTTATTGGCCAACGCGAGTCCATAGGCCACATGTCATGAGACAAAAGGGGCGTGCAAGTTTTTTTTGTATCACATTGGTCAAGGGTGATGCTTGCTTCTGGACGTCCCGGGTCAAGCAAGAATGAGTCAAGCCTGATTTAGGGCAAACGACACTTTTTTCGCCATGCTGCTCCCTGCTTGGAAACTTGGGGAATGAACCTTCAGAAAGTATAAGGCAATGGTGGATCTATCTCACCTCGCCAGCATCAGCATGCAATCAGGTTGTCTTGTGTTGCATGTTGATGTCTATTCCGAAAGCAAGTTGTTTCTTCCTATCAGAGGATGGACTGAAAGCTGGCACCGTTTGCCAGTGCCAATGCTGCCTTCTTCCAGCCTCCTCTCTAGACAGGCTTCCCTCCGCACTTTTGTGAACCAGGCGTCGCAATATCACTCCGAGCAAATGGAAAGGCATGCTTCCGGGCAAAATGTAACAGGAACAGGTGGGAAACCATGCAGTCCAGCCCAAACAAACCTGAAACGTCGAAATAGCAAGTCTAAACAAACGGCAATGTCTTCGGGCAGTGGCAGCAGGTTGCCAATCCAGCCGAGCAGTTTTGTCGAAAGTTCTGCTGCGCACCAAGCATGTGCAGCATGCATTCGTGCCCCCTAGTCTACCACCCCGTTGCCCAGATTCCCATCACAAAAGGCAATCACGCTCACTTTTTCGCCCACAATGTTGCCACCCACTCCCACCCCCTCCAGCTGCAAACAAGCAAAAGTGGTCAGCTTCCAGCGTGTTGCATTTCAATGACTATGAGGGAAGTGTATCCATCGTTTGCCCCTCTTGTCATTATTTTCGTGTTTCAAGGTGAAGAACCCTCACCCTTGACCCGAACAAAAAGGCTTCGAGCCGTTCTTTTTCCCCTTCCACTGAGGTCTGGGCAGCAATTGCTCCATGGCGTAGCCCAAAGTATCCTGTGAGAAACTGAGGCCCAAAGCAGTTCTTTGGCCTCAAAACGGGTGAGGCTTCAGCCCGTCCTTTAGAAGACGGTGCAGCGATGATGAGTCCCAAATCACCCCAGGAAAGACCGGCCTGGGCCAGCCTGATTAGATCAAGCGCTGGAACCAGCATTAGTCCAACCGGAAGCTCCAGTCATCCCAAGGCATCAAACGAAAGCACACCCCTACGACATCTGTTGTTCGATGTCCCACGCTTGAATTACTGCTGATCGCTGGTCGAAATCCGACAAAGAATGTTACTGTGGCTAGAAACGGCCAACCACTCTACCCTAGGTCCTCCAGTAGAGAGGTTAGAATAAGGGTACCCTATTTTTCGTAGTCTATTTTAGTAGGGGAACCCTCCCCAAAAGGGGGGAAAAAGGGCACTACTGGGGGACCTAGTGACTTTTGGTAAGGGAAAAAAGGATGCCAACACCAACTGGGAGTATCTTCTCAGCTGCATATCCCCGCCGCGCCTGGCAGAGCGAGGCCTGCCGACACATCTGGCCTCAGTCGCGCGCGCCGCGGCTCGAAATGGCTGAAAATGTGAAAGCCCCCGTTTGGCGGCCACGGCACGAATCAGGCCTTACGTAACTTGGTCGCTGCAACGACACCTCTGCAAGCAGTTGTTCGTTTTGCGTGGCCTATTCCAACCAAAAAGTTTAAGCCCACAGATCCGTCACCCAACAGCCAAGTTAATCAGGACATTCCTGGACATAGCAGAGGTGAGGTGGTATTTCGTGCAAATGCGACGTTACCCTTAACAAGGGCAACGCCAGTTTGGCATCCGAAAGTGTAACACCATGAGTCAACTGGCCGAGCTTATCTGTACCTGAGACGGGGGAAACAAGGCTAGAATCTAGGGTCAAATGCTAGGCTTCCAGGGATGGTTAAGGGAATCACTGCTCAAATTCAAGCATTTGGCCAGTCGAACGGTACCTGGCCTTGCGTTGATTGAAGTGAAAGCCACCATTTCTTTTATTTGGGCGTGGGTCAAAAATAGGTGCCCCAAAATGGGTTGCCCTTGTAAATGGAGGACCAAAATCCGGCCCCCCTGGCTTAAGTTTGACCCATGCCCATTTGATTTTTTTCGGTTTTTCTCGCGCTGGCCCCCAGCTCTTCCGATGGGCCCGGGCAGTCAGGGAGAGCCCCCATCCGTGCCACAGCGCGAGCGGCCGGGGGCAGCCATCCTCGGGATGGGCGAACGATTTCGCCGAAGGACCTGGAAGCCACAAGGTCAGATGAAAAGGTCGGCTTCAGCTTGGGCAATCCAATGCAACTCAATTTCTTCCATTCGCTTAAGCCCCCTGAACAAAAAATGGGACAATGTGTCCCGGAGCGATAGGTTCCCTTTAAAACCAGCAAGGAAAATAATAGACAAAAGCTCTTAAGCAAATGAATGATTTGGAGGCTCCCAGGACTGAAGCATCGGATCCACCAAGGTACCGCTGGCCACCCGCAGCGCTGCTGCTGCCATAAGGCGAGTTCACCGCAGGCGAGTTCACCGCATGGGTGCAAAAAAACAGCGTGCTGGTTTCATTTGGTGAGCTTGCGCGGCTTTTCACTGACTCGCCTGTGGCTTTGCCGATGCCGATGCCGAGGCTTGTGGGATGCGACGTTGCTCGTCTCGGCTCGAGCCAACTCGCAGGACCCCCATTCATGTCAACTTCGGGTTGGTGTCCTTTCCACACGAAGCGGGAAGCCCTATCATTGGGGGCGAGGGTTCTGAATCCCAAGTCGGACAGTAGGTCATGTAAGCTTGGAGTTCTAAAGTACTAAAGGCATGGCCCAATTGCCATCGGGCAGCTGAATAGGGCACTGCAGTTAGTCGTTTGGACCATTGCGTCGAGCCAGGTTTTTGGTTGAGCATTTCAATCCTTTTTCCTTGGGGTGCTGCGGCTGGCTTGCTGCACTGTTTGCTGTTGCGTCGCAAGATGACAGCCTTGCCAGGCTCAGAGCTGGATTTCACGGTGAACCATGCTCGGAAAACTGCAAGTCCTTGGATGCAGGCTACGTCAAGCGTTGCCAAACGCACACATGGACTAGGTGACAAAAGTGAAACGCAACTGGGCTGCCCTCAGATCCCCCGCTAAAAGTTTCTTTTAGTGGGTTGAATGGACATCCCCACTAAACACGACGAAAAGCTAAAAGGCTAAGGGGATGGCTGGGAGCCACCAAGGCAAATGGGACTATACAAGCAGGCCGGGCAGTCTTTGCAATGTGAGCCGCCCCTTACGGCCATCACTGCAAAGAAACAGGCACACGTCAGCTTGTCGCCGTGTTGCCTGAGTCATCGTCTTGCCTATGACCGCTGACCAGCGTGGTGTCATCCTCAGATTTCGCCCCAAGTCGCAGCTGGAAAAAGCCCTCAGGCCGGAGGAATCGCGATTTCCATTTGCGAAGCTGCAAATAACATCGGCAACACGGCTGATTACAATTGCCAGGCTGGAGGGCCGGTGGGCGGAAGTTTCACCAACATAAGCCCTAGAGTTCTCCTTCCTTTTCTCGTGTTTTCGCTCTCTTTCTCTTTCTCTTTTGCTTTCTCCTCTCGTGTTTTCTCTCTGCCTCTCTCTTTCTCTTTCTCTTTCTCTTTCTCGTTCTCCGAATCATCCTCTCTTTTTTGCGTTCCTCTTTCCCTCCCCCTTCTTCTCATGCAGCACGCCACCGGACACAATAACACATGAGACACAGTTATCCGCCCAGCTGGCACAGAATATTTTTCGAACAAAAGGCCACTGATCACAGTGACGTAACACATGTCGCTTCAAATGAGGTCTCTTCAACATCCAAGTGTTGTCCAGCGACTGTGCTGTGATGTATATGTTTGTTAATAGATTCAGATCATTTGATGGATTTTGCTGGTAGCTTAGTTGCCCTGCCTGCTGTTGTTTCATTGCGTTGTTTCCCGACCATTCCCTGCTCCAAGCCAGCGGCAACATTCAAATTCCTGGCCCCCGGCGGAGCTCCAATGAGCAGAATTCTTTGGAGCACATCACAACATCCAAATGGAGAAAAAGAGCCAGATGTTACCTGAACCACCGCTGAAGAGACCTCATCTTAGCTGCGCGAATAGTTGCTTCAAGACTTGACCCGCCGGGTTCAGATCTTTTTTTCCTTCGAATATGTTTCCACTTTTTGACATCCCTCACAAAACCCCGCAAAGCTCGAGGTTTGCTCTCTTTTTTTGGCCGTGGGTCAGAGGTGGCCGTTCTCTGGCTTTTCAACTCGATTTGGGGAGGGGGGGGGGCTCCAAAAAACAGGGATTGCTCAGGCTTCGGTCTTTCCATTTGCGGGTAACCCATTTCAGATCCCTTTGAGCCACACCCAATTGGGGCTTGCCTTGCTTTCGGATGTGGTGGCTTGCTTCCTTGGTGCAATGCAACTCCGCGAATTGTCAGCCAGGTGGATTGATTCGGGTGTTAACGTGCCCTCCAAGTGGGTGTTCTTCTTTTGATTTCCCATTAAACCACGAAACAGGTACCCTCAAAGAAAAACTGTCAACAAAACAAATGCCAGGGTGCCAGATCTCGGAGCCGGTCGCGCTGGGTCTCTCGGTGAACACCGCTCGTCACCTGCGTCCAAGCGGCGGGAGGATTTTGGCCTTTCGCGCTTCTTGGCGGATTTCGGCTTGAAAATTGACTCCTGTCCACCTTGCTGGTGCAATAGGTCGGGAATGACCGAGTCCTTGTGTTGGGAATGAACCGTTTCGGGATTCCCAAAAAGAAAACCCTGGGATGGATGGTTTATAGGGGTCATTCCAGCAACTTCCTCAAAGGAAACAGTAACATTTCGCCTTCCGGACCCAAGTCAGGTTCCATGATTGACGGGAGGCTTTGAAGCGACGTATGGCTCGTGCCATAAGTGCGGCGCTGAAAGAAACGGATGGTTCCTGCAACACACAACATCAAGCACACATCTCCCGCTCCTTGCGCTTGCTGTGCAGTGAACTGCCCGTGTTTTCGGCTTCTCCGGGCGTGGTTAATTGGACCAATGTGCACTGCCAATACGGGTTAGTTGCTTGATGCCATGGCGTTCTCAAACCATCCGGTGATGCAGTCGAGGCCTTGCCAAGCCGCTTGAATGGCGCGCGTGGCGCAGTCAGTTTCGCTATTGGTGGGGAACCGAGCTGGAAAATGCACATGAGTCGTAATCAAACCTGGAATCCAAGTGGTCGGAACCCAGAACCACGTACAACATTCAACAGGCGCCCGCACCCATTTATAGCTGGGATTGTCCCTGCTCCTCCAAATCACATGGTGCTAAGATGTGTCGTTTTGTGAGTCGGCACTGTTTGTTGAATATGGGGCTTGCGAGTTTTGGCTTCCATTTGCTTAAGCCCCCTGGAAAAAATTAGGATATTTCCAGTAGTCATAGATTCCATTTAAAACCAACAGGGGAAAATCAAAAAACTATTCTTGAGCAAAAGAAAGTTGGGGTTTAGTGTTTTGGGCTTGGGAATCTTAGGGTTTAGGGTTTTGGGAGCTGGGCATAAACCCTTGAGCTGCAGATTCCCAGCTCCGCGCCCCAAGCACGGACTCGATCATGGCGAGGCTTCGCTTCACCTCGCGACACCTCGGGACTGGGCTCGGGCGGGCTGCCACGAGTCACGCGGCTCAGCTAACCAAACCGCCCGTGCAAACTTGGGATCAGATTCTCCAACCCGAAGCCTATGACCAGGTGCAACATGGTAGCGGTTTTCCACAGCGGCCTGAACGAATGTGACATAATGTGATATATTCAGCGATTCGGACCGGCGATGTGATGCCAAAAGCCAGTTGATTCCTTGCAATAAGTTGCATGCGGAGTCTTGCTACAGCATGTCAAACGCGGGGCCATCTAGGCAACCCCAATGTAGCGCTTCCTGAGAGCCCCACTGCGTCATGATGATGTTGGCATCCTCAATCAACATGACATTTTGATAACTCTATGTGCGCCTTCCAGCTGGTCCTGTCAAGAAATAGGATCGGGCAACATTGGGACCTGCTTTTTGCTCATAGCAAGCTTCTCATTTCGTCTTCACCTGCACAACAACTTGCTGGTGCGATAGGTAGGGAATGACCGAGTCCGGGTGTTGGGATTCCCGTACAGGGAACCAGCTCGGGGATTGATTTTTGCTTGGCGTCACTCACCTGCCTATCAAGGCAGCAAGACAAACAACACACCTCCCCGAGCACCTGGCGTGCATGATGGAAATCACGTCCAGGGACCTTGCCTGGCCCTTCAGTCCTCAGTCGTTGCGATGAGCATGGCCTTTTGGAAAAATAGATGGGTTTCCCTGGTAAATGGAATCAACCATCTAAACCAGTGGAACCCATTTTTTTAACCAAACCAATCTACAAAGGACACCTATGGCGACGAGTTGTTGAATCCGGGCTAGGTGCACGTCGGTTTTTTAAAACCCCCTGGCCAAGTGCCATGCCGAAGAATCCCCAGTGAGCTGTTGCATGGAACTGGGAGCGTCAGGCGTCTCAGCTCAGACCACTCTCCCCTTGACTGTCTCTGGCGTTAAGCTTCAGAAAGCCAAGGAGATTGCGAACTAGGTCCTCCAGTAGAGAGGTTAGAATAAGGGCACCTTTCTTTATACTGTAGTCTATTTTGGTAGGGGAACCCTCCCACCCAAAAAAGGGGGGAGAAGGGCACCTAGCTGGGGGCGATTGCTAAGACAGGACCGGCAAGCAAGGCTCCGACTTGAAGCAAAGTTTCAACTCCGTTGCTTTCGGTCCAATCTGCGTTGCACTCACACCACCGCGGGCTTTAAGTTGGCAGAACCGAGCGAGTCTTTGAAGACAAGTTGAGGCTTCAAGTCTTCCGGGGGCGAGCTTCGCAGGGGATTCCTTGCCTCTCAGCGCCCGAGGAAACCGGGCACGCACAAATTGGGGCTCAAGAACACCCTTCCAGGTGAGGAAGAGGAACAAACCAGGACCCCGGCGCATGATGCCTTGGCAAAACTCCTTAATGGTGACTTCACCGTCCTTAGGCGGTGTAGCGGGCAAAGGTCAAACATGAGCTCACACTTGGGGCCTTGAAAGAACCGTTTATCCGCAAAGCCCGGCCACCATGAGTGAAATCATTGAGACCTGGTTGGGGGATTTATTGATGTCAGCACAGGTGCAAGTACGCCGGCTGAACCTGACGAAGCGGTACAACAAGCTTTCAATCTGCATCTTACATCTTGCGCAGAACTTTCCAGGCGCGAAAACGCAAATGGGCCACGCCGAAACTGCTCTGGACGAACCGAAGTATTGTCAGCCAAGGTTGGCCGTGCATCTCTGGCAGGGCGCGCTTGTCAAACACCCTGGTTGTCGCACAAAGGTACGCCGCGCCAAATGAACAATACACTGTTTGGACGTCATCTCTATATTAAGTTATACAAACATACACACAAATACGTGCATATATACATATATATATATATATTATATGTGTGTGTGTCTTAATATGCATGCGGTACCATGACACGATTCAGACTATGAGCTCTGTCTCCTAAGCCCCCTGGCACCATCATCCAAGAGGTCGAACAAGGGCTCCACTTCGTGGACCTGAGCCCCGTCGAAGGGAGCGCCTTTTTTCGTGGTTCCCATGGATCCGTCGTAAAGGCGTCTTCCACTAAACCCACAAAAAGCTGAACTTCTTGCAGGGGGGTCAACAGCAACCAAGCTTTGAAGCCTCCAAGGCTGCTTTTTGGATGAATCGCCCAAGGGAAACCCTTGATCCCCCAAATTCAAGATGCTAAAGTCTAACGATCCCACCAATCAATAAAACACCACCCATCAATGACACGTGTGATGCGCCACCACCCCAAATGAAAAAAATGGATGTTCGCCAGAAAGCGCCAAGAAGAGAACATCTATCAATTGCAGGTGGTCGCGTTCAGGTCAGCATCTTCCCAACTGCATCGCGCCAGCACGGCAACATGATCCATCAAAGAAGCAGCCTTGCCCTGCAGACAGTGCATCAGTGCATGTGCAGACACACTGACTTGTTTGTTTTTGGGGCCTTCTCCTTCTTTCCCTCCCCCCCAATAAATCGCTGCGTCGAACAAACACTGTGCGCTATTCCCGACTTCAGGCCTCGATCTCCAGAATGCTCAGATAGTGCAGCACGACCTTCATGGCTCGAGCAGAATCCAAACGGCTAAATGGATTTCCGGAGAGCAGGGGTTGTCTCCGCGCAATGACCGCAATCCGGGGACTTGCGCCTTTCACAGTCATTGTTGCGAGAGCGCAGGCCAGGGGGTATTCATGCTTGCTTTGGCAAACCAAGGCAAGAGATTGAAGGGGGTTAGGGAATGAGGAGCTACAACAAAAAATACTCCACGGGATCACCTGCCTCCCCGACTTTTTGCCATTTAGGGGGGTTCAGGGATCACCTGCCTCCCCAGTTGAAAGTTTGGGCAAGGGCATTCCCTTTGGCCAAGCTGCGGGATTGCTGCAGGCTGCGTCCATCTCCTGCCGCGTGATGACCTCATGCTGAGCAAAACATCCGGCTGAGGAGCATCGAGTTGCCAAAGATCTTCCCGGGGCTGCAAACGTGACCTGGTTTTCACAGCCTGAAACTGGGCTGCCCTCAAATCCCCTGCTACAAGTTTAGCTTCTAGTGGGTTAAATAGAAACTACCACTAAACACTAAAAGGCTAAAATGCCAAGGAGATGGCTAGGAGCCGAGTGAACAGTCTTGCTCAGGCATCCAAATCCAACTTGGGCATCGATGAGCATAGCATGTCCAAGACTCGACCGGGGCTGCATTCGATAGCTCCTAAACATTCCCAATGTGTATCATGAAGCTGTAAGCCCAGCGGGGACCAATTATTGTCCAATGATGACAACATGTTCACACTGGTTCGCGAAAGGAACCAGCACACTTAAAGGATATAGATCTTTGCAGTTCCAAAAGCAAACTGCAGAACATCTAGAGGAACGCCCCCCCCAAAACAAAACAAAACAAAAGCAAAAAAACGACCTGCCTTTCAGTCTCGCTTCCAGCCATTCCAGGCCCTAATAGAGACAACTCCAAGAGACCTCGCTTCCTGAGCTCAAAGCTCCATTGCCATCCCCGTCTGCTTCTAAGAAGATTTCCTTCGCGCGAGACCCTCCGCGCTCTCTGAGGATCTACGCCGGCAACAACCCAATGGTCCGCCCATCGAGACCCAACCTGCAGGCGCTGCAGGGTCCCGCCCAAAAACAACTACGCCCAGCAATCTTTGGCACTGTCCGTCGCTCCCGGAATGACACATGACTTTCGGCCATCGCAATTCCACCAGACCCCCGCACAAACATAGGCAGTACCGCTACTGTTTTACCTTCCTCGAGTCTGGAATCGATGTGCAAGCAGCAGCCAGCTTCTGCTCTCCGACTGCAGTTTCCTGCTGTGGCTTCCCTAATCCTGGCAAGTGAGCCAACCATAGCTTCTGGCAAGTGCAATGGAACTTCCCTTTCTGCACTTCAGATTCCAAAAGAGCTCACTTGCCTGAACGGATTCGCTCCACGCCCACACCTTTTGCCCATAGCTCCCTCCTCCAGCCGGGAGACGTACTGCTCCTTGGACCGCACCTTCTCCTATGCGCAGGCAGCACTCTATGGAACCAAATCGAAGACAACTCACCATAGCCTCCACCAATTAACATGATGGAACCTGACGTTTCGGGGAGGTCCTGGTGTGGACCATTTTTATTCTAAAGGGACCCTCTGCCAGGTTCCGGCTGTGAATTAGTGGGAGGGAACCTGCCCTACCCATGCAGTTTCCATGCTAGTTTTGGGAAGCGCACACGCGCCACTGCCACATTGTCTCTTAGGGGGAATGGGCCGAATGCCGGCTAAATTTCCACGACCATCGTCAAAAAACACATCCGCACCAGCCAGGGCTATTTGCGGCGATCCTCCGGCATCAAACCAATACAATCAACGAGGATCCAGGTGCGGTTGCATCTTCGATAACAATGCCCATTTTCCTCAGCGGCTCTCCCAACATGAGATCACATTGTTGGAAACCCTTGCGTGGCACATGCCTGTTTGTTGGGAACAAGATCTCCTGCAGGCTTGACACGTATTAAAAGCTAGGCACGTGCATCAGCTTGAGAAGTCCCAAAGAAGAACAGAAGCATAATTTTGGCAAGACGTCGCCCAAGTTCCATTGAATGAATCGGCAGAGCTAGCCCCTGCACTGTGCGTGGCATCAACGTTATTCCTGTTCAAACAGCTGCAGAACAACCAACAGGAAAACAGCAACAAACCTGTGCTTCCTTCAAGGCGGCAACGGCAACCACGGCTACTACCGCAGAAGCACCCAGGCAAAGCCCAATGACAACCCGAAGAACAATCAAAAGAACCCACCAACTTTGGCCCTTTCTTAAACACCTATTCGCATCTATTCGCACCACCTACCGCGACGAGGATGGTGATGGTGAAGGTGATGATGGTGATGGTGATGGCGATGATGGTGATGATGGCGATGGCGATGATTCCGACACCAACAAAGCCTTCAGGCTCGCAAACCTGGCTTGCTCGTTCCTGCCCACCCGGCCTGTACTGCCAGTGCTGCATCACCAGCAGCCGTGGCGAGCGTTTCCTGACGCCAGGCCGGGGGGTCGACGAACCTCAAGTTTTGTGAGGCCAACAAGTGCAGTGGTGAAAACCAACATCTTGACAAAACCATTGCCAAACTTGCATTGCAGTCACGGAGTCTTAGGGTCCAGGCAGCTAACTGAACAAATGCATCAACTTGAAAGTAGGTTTGCTTCATGGTGTTTACAAGTCAAACTCTAATCGTGGGTGCTGTTGACCCCTCTGCAAAAAGTGAATAACTTGTTGTGGGTCCAATGGAACATGCAACCTGTTTCAAGCAACACCTTGAAGCCCAAAGATCCAACCAAAGAGCCATAAAGTGATGAGTTGCTTCCAAACGTGCTTAAAGCAGGTGCCAAACCATACACTCTTGAGCCAGGCCTTAAGGAAAATGGCCGTGATGATGCGGATGATCGCAAAAATTACCTGGGCTACAGGGAATTGGCCCCTGTTCGACGCCAGCGGGAGCTTGAAAAGCATCAACGCAGAGTCCAACGAATCACATACGAATCACAAGCATCTACCTTTCGTACGCGCACGGGATACGCCCAAGGGCTGGGCCAGGGTCACGTAGCCCCTGCGCAGTGTGCGACAAGTCGGGACACCAGCAAACCGAATGCTGACAAATGCTGAAACGACCAGGGCCCTGAAACTAGCAAATTGCTCATAGGGAATCATAGGGATATTGAATTGATGCCAGTCATGGACCCGACATCCAGTTTGCCCCAGCAGTTCGACGCCCCGCTAATGAGCTACCATGTCAGAAGCCAAATCCAAGGCTCGCGCATGAAAAACCAGGCATACCACACGCTCACCTGGGCGGCCAGACAAACTATCTGCGAGTATCCGTCGGCCTCAAGCAGTAACTAAAGACCAAAGTCAAAAACCCAGCTCCAGAACATACGAGTGAGGAAACCTGAGGATCACCAGGGCTATCAACATCAGCTCGCTTCCCCGAGTTTCAAACACTGCGCCGCCGTTCAAGCCTCTGGCCCATGCATCAAGGCCAAAACAACTAACCAAACATTTTGGTAACCCTGGCCCATCAAGGCAAAAGAAACTAGTCTGATTCCTTTTATTTACAACAATGGTCCAGACCCAAAACTCACTTGCCCAAAGGACTCATCAATAAAAGGTTAACCTTTTGGGACCCCTACTAAAAATGGACCAAACAGGGAAAACCAAAAGATCAAAAGGTCGGCGTTGAACAACTGAGAAAAGGCTAAAGGTCCAACTCAGGAAGTGAGCCACATCGATGCGTGGTGTTTTTCTCCTCAGCTGCGAGCATTCTCCACCACAGGTCGAGCATAGTTTGGCCAGCCGCCACTGTGTGTGAGCTCAAACCTGCCAAGCAAGGAAACGGTCGGGATGCGGCTTTCACGCAGACTAAAAGAGCATTCAACAAGGAACAACTGGTAAAACAAAACACGTGGGGAATCCAGAAAAAGACGCATCCAATCTGCTTTCTGGAAAGCAAGTGCTCACATTTGCAAGAAGCTCAAGCAACGAGAACCAGGACAGTCGCTGCTTAGGCTGGTGCATGTCGGAATTCATCTGCGCGGAACTGTATGTTGCTTTGCAGTTTGCATCTCCAAGTGCGGGAGTGTTGGTGTTTGACTGTGCAGTGGGAGGAAGTTGTGAGCGCACAAGTGTGCGAATTTGTGAAGATAATGTGTGTGTGTGTATAAGTGTGATTGAGCAATGAGAGAGCGGAGTGGAGCGGAGTGGAGACGGGCGGAGTGGTTTGAGTGGGTGGGTAAGTCGGCAAGTGGGTAACTGAGCAAGTCCGAGTGGGTGTGTCTGATTGTGAGTGAGTGAATAAGGGCATGTATGGGTGTCTGAAACGGCAAGTGTCTTCGTGCGAGTGTGATTGTGTGTGCGGGCGCGTCTGCGAGTGTATGTGTACACATCCATATGCAATTAGATGTGCAAGCGTACCCGTATGCCAACGCCCATCGGGTGTGTGTGTGTGTCATTCTGCTTCCTTGCTCGTGTGTTTGTCTGTCTGTCCGCACGTGTTTGTGTGTGATGAGGTGTGTAAGCGTACGCCTCTGTCAATGTCTGTGCGTGTGCGCGCGGTGTGGTCTCTGTGTTGGTGTCTGTGCCTATGCTTGTCAAACTCTGTTTACGTGCTTGTATCTGGGTTGGTCTGGAGCTTCCGCCACAAACATCGGCTTCAACGTTCAGAAATATGCACATCGCAAGAGGCATGAAAAGCGAGTTATTCAGAAAGACCGTTCTCTATTGGGATTTCTCTACGGGCTGAAAATCTGAGATTCTCAGAAATCTCGGATTTAGGCCCCCCTCGGCCAACCTGCACATTCGGCAAGCAATAGATTGAGAGAGGGGGATTTTGACGCGTGTTCTTGCGCCGATCCTGTGGCTCCTGGCCACTAAAAGGAACCGAAGCCAGCCCTTGTTTCATTGCCAATGACCTTGGGTGCTGTAGATCCCCGGGCAAAAAGTTGAACTTTTGGCATGTTAAACGGAAATATGAGGGGAATCCAAAAAGTTCACATCTAAAGATCCAACCCAATAGCAGTAGAGTGACAGCCGTACCTTTCCGCGCACCGCATGTCACCGTGTGACCTGCAAACTGCCATGTCAAGCTGCATGCCAAGCCGCATTGAGTAAACAGCTCTCCAGCCGCTGCCGTAGTACCTTGCATGCGTCTGCAATGCCAGCATCATCTAGCACATCTTTCTACAGGTTGCTTCCACGGTTCCTTTGAACAACCACCCCAATTCCCTGGCGGGTTGACACTTTTGGGAAAAGAAGTAGTCCCAGAAAGGGTGAGAGGGAAGCAATTGGATATTGAAGCCATGGCGGCAGGCAAGTCTTGAACAGTTCAAGGTGCTACGCTTGCTCCCAATAGAAAAGGGACTGGGGCGGGTGGCACAAATGCAGATTCAGCCTGCGCATCTTGGACCAACGCACATCCATAAGCCCATGTTAAGCATCTTCTAACGAAGCAGGTTGAGCAAAGGCTTGTGGAATTGCCTTGAGCAGCAACCGAAACTCAAGCCCACAATGAGGACTTTCGCGGTTTGGACTGCCGAACACAACTGATTCGCTTGTAAACCACTAGTTGATGAAACCTGCGGACCCACAAGCGAGCCTCCAGTCCGACCGAACCCCCCCCTCCCCCCACGGCTGCCCCGGAGGCACTCATTCATCAACTTCCTCGCCTCGAATTCCTGCGCTCGATTTGCAAACTCGCTGGCCTGCTCGTGGTTTTTGGCTTTGCTCCTATGGGTTGGGTTCGCAACTGCTACTGACTCCGCTGAGCATTTCCGTTCATTTCGGAGGCGTGGAGGTCTCACGCATGTGCCACTGGGGCCGGGCATGCGGCATGGCGCAAGCAGTTTGCCCGCATTGCGGGAGTTGGTGGCACTGGCATCCTGGAACACGGACGCCAAAAGGTCACGTTTTGAGAACAGTTGGAGCCAGTTGGACGCACATCTCTGACAGGGGCTTGGGAAGAATGCGCCAAGGTCAGGCATGCAAAGCTGTTGCTCCGAGCTGAAGGGCCGCCTTTTAGTGACTGTCGCCAAAACCATGGAAGCCGGTTGACTGCAACTGCAACGAGGTTCCTGCAATTGCCTTGGCTGCGTGCCACACTGGCATACCCCCTTTTTTACTGCTAGTCACTGGACATTGGCCACGTGTGGCTGAAGATTTCGAGAGAGACCAAAGGGGCCACCTGGACCTTTGAACCCCTTTGGCCCAAGGCGAGGACCTATCCCACCGGCCCGTGACGGCATGACGGCACCTGGGTGTCATCGACGATGAAGCCTTCGTCGGCATGGGATGCCAAAAAGATCATGGACCCCGAGGGCTCTCGGCTCTTCAATGGCGTTGGACAGTGGCCGCAACACTGGTAGGTCTGTTCTCCGTGACCTGTTGGGGATCTAAGAAAAGAACTTCACTGCACTGCCAGCAGCACGTCATCAAAACACCCACAAGCGTGCCACATTGCCCTTCTGTGTGCGCGCGTGCGCGGCCCCTTCACATTACACTTTGGCCGATCTCCACGCCCTGAATCAGGGCCACCCTTTGCAAACAGCCATGAGCGTGCGGAGGGTTGCCTCCAGATGGTCGTCTTTTATGGACCTCCACCATGCTTGTTGAAAAGACATGGCATCATCTCTCAGTGGAATCTTCGCCTTGGAAACCAATCGCCCCTAAGCTCGGGGTGACAGGCATTTCTCTCCTCACGGTTAGGCTATGTTAGATTTGCATCCGGCTCGCCTTGAGATTTTGCCACTTCCCTCTGCCCCTCAGAAGCTCTCAGAATCTCTTGCTGCTCCCTTGCCATGCGGGTCTGTCTGTTTTTGAGGCTAACTACCCTTTTGTGTGTGGTTTCAAACAAAACCAGGAAACCACCGTTTGAATTGGGAGTTGGGTCTAACCTCACAAAAAGACACGCCCAACTACCGTTGAAAAAAACCAACAGGAAACCACCCTTTGGGGGCCAACCCGCCATGCCAACGCCTCACAGCCCCCAACGACCGTTTCAGCCATCGGCGAAAACTTCGCCGGTATAGGGACCCGGCCGTGGAGCGACTGCACCAAAAGCAAGGCACCTACGAAGAAGGTATAGCGCTTGCTTTGTGTTTCTCACTTGCTCAAAGGAAATGGAAACAAAAGGTGATCACCTTTTGGGACCTCTACTAAATATGGACCAAATCAGAGAAACCAAACGGTTAAAAGGTTGGCTTTGGGCAAGTGAGGTTTCTTTTGTTATCCTATGTGTGTTGCTTTCCGTTTGTTGTTCAAGGTCTTCCTGCAAGACCGCAGCGCTTTTTGCACAGCACATCTAACTTGAACCATTTTTTCTAAGGTTTTCCTGCAAGACCGCGTTGCCGCGGGCACACATCTGGCTTGAACCTGTTCTGGCCACAGTGCCCCAAGAACCTCATCCGGAGATAGCTGCCGCCTTCTACACACGAGCCACCTTCAAAACATGCAGTTCCAACACAGACCACATAACACCTGAGTTTCCCATGTCCCTCCCAAGTGGATGGGCCTTTTGACAGAAACAACCACTTTGGCACCAAACAAAAATCCGCCATATCCCTAAGTGCACTTTGGCCCCGATTCGCTCCAGCTTTCCGGTCCTTGCGCCGGTCCGAGCCCAAGAAAATAATCGCGCCAAGGTGCTGATGAACTTGAGGATCATCAGCAAGACCATGGACCAAAAGAGGGCACCGATGCTGGCCACGAAGGTAGAGGCCCTGGGTCAACCAAACAGACATCTCCTGAACAGATTGCTAGGATCATGGGGGGCTCAAGTCTTGGTTTTTGTTGACCCCTTTGCAAAAAGCTTAAGCTTTTTAAGGGTGCCATGGAGAACCCAAAGATTTCAACCGACAAGTTGAAGTCTAAAGATCCGTTGCCCAACCGCAATCAAGAAGTCAACGTTGCAAACTTCCAACTGGTCCCTAGCACTGCGCCTTCGCTCTCTCAAACCTGAGGTTCAGACAGTACCCTAAGCCTTGGCCGGCGGCTGAAACTTGACTCCAGTCGCTTTGCACAGACTCGTTTCCCAAGTGCATGGGCCAAACAAACGTAGCCAAACGATTATTCCGCACAAATCCCGTGGTCCAAACCCAACAAATTTGAACTTTGGGAGGCAACTCCGCCCGTTTGCGCAGTTGGAACCTTTGGCTTCGTTGAGGGTATTCAAGCCGCTCAAGCCAAAGCTGACTTCGGGCTAAAGCATGCTAAAGCTGGAACCGGAATTGCAAACTTGTTCACCTACAAGTAACAAGCTGTGCTACGGGTAAGCAAAGCATATCTTCTTTGAAGTTTTAGCTTTCATTCCAAAGCAAGCGACAGCAGCATAAGCTCAAGGCGGACGGAACAAGGTCATCACCTGGGCGAACCATTGTGAACTGTCTGTGGCGTGAAGAATGTCAAGCACTTTTTTGTGCCTGCCTAAGCAAGGGTGCCAGGTAGGCTCTAGTTCAAAGCGTTCTAATGTTGCAAGCCTGTGCGAATCCGTTGGGATACACCTTGCTCCCATGTTCCAAAGCTGAGTAGGAAGGCAATCATCAGGTCTGAAATGATCATGTACACAGCACACATTCAGCAAACGGTGTTCTGATGCCCTGAAATCCTGCTGCGTGTTGATTTTCGGTTCATGTGTTTGGCAGCTTCTGGTATACCTGTTTTTTGAGTCAGCATGACTGGCATCCGGCTCAACAAGGATTCCTCATCAGTCAATATGTGTGCATGGGAGGGCAACTTCCGGGTGTTGCGAGGCCGACTTGTCATTCACACCGCCACCATTGGACGTTTTTT
>CAUJNA010000657.1:518435-589927 GCA_963377175.1 Effrenium voratum | reverse complement strand
ATGACATGATGCACTTGAGCGGGTGTGCTTACCATGTGCCAGCATGTGTGCAGTTATGACATGATGCACTTGAGCGGGTGTGCTTACCATGTGCCAGCCTGTGTGCAGTCATGACATGATGCACCTGAGCGGGTGTGCTTACCATGTGCCGGCATGTGTGCAGTTCATGACATGATGCACTTGAGCGGGTGTGCTTACCATGTGCCGGCATGTGTGCATTTATGACATGATGCACTTGAGCGGGTGTGCTTACCATGTGCCGGCATGTGTGCAGTTATGACATGATGCACTTGAGCGGGTGTGCTTACCATGTGCCTGCATGAGTGCAGTTATGACATGATGCACTTGAGCGGGTGTGCTTACCATGTGCCTGCATGTGTGCAGTTATGACATGATGCACTTGAGCGGGTGTGCTTATCACATGAAGGAAAACATGACGAACCCCTGCGGAGAGGCGGTCTTTCGGGCACAATGCGTGCCTCTTGACGTCACCAAAACCTGACCCGTTGAATCCCTGAGGAAAACCAGCATTTGGAGCACGTTGCGCGCTCATTACAGGGGGATTTCCTGCGTTCGGCGCGCGCGCCAACAGACAGGACGGAGGGAACAACAACAACAACAACAACAACAACAACAACAACAACAACAACAACAACCAACAACAACAACAACAACAACAACAACAACAACAACAACAACAACAACAACAACAACAACAACAACAACAACAACAACAACAACAACAACAACAACAACGAGAACGAGAACGAGAACGAGAACGAGAACGAGAACGAGAACGAGAACGAGAACGAGAACGAGAACGAGAACGAGAACGACGACGACGACGACGACGACGACGACGACAACAACAACAACAACAACAACTGTTACTACTACTACTACTACTACTACTACTACTACTACTACTACTACTACTACTACTGCTACTACTTTAGAGCGGACCCCAGAAGTGAGCTGGGTGATTTTCATGAAATCCGATCCCTTTTCATCATGACTGGCGGCGTGAACTGAAACCCAGCCCAGGCACTCCCACTCCGTATAACTCCGAATCTTTTTCTTAACCAAGTTTCACGAAGCAAACAAGCCTCGAAGCGTGTCAGGGCCCACAAGCTGAGACCCGCTGCCGGATTGCGGGGGAACAACCCCCGTCCCCTCTCCCCCGCTCTGCGCAGGAAAGCCACGCCCCAGCTACACGGAAGAGGGCGCCGTGCGTTTGCGCCACGTCTTTGGTGCAAAAACCTTGCAAAATTGTGCTGTGAGAATGGCGTGGAATTTCAACGGAAGATGTTAAGAAATGATTTCCAATTACGAAAATATTCATGGAACAACACTTCGTAGGAACCCTCACAACGAATTTCACTGGACACTTCGCTTTAGAATTCACCGATTTTCAGCGGGCGAACCACGCGACGCCAGCCCCGAAGCGCACAGAAACCACCATGACCAGCTCGCCTCAAAGAGCCTTGGCACTCCTGTCCGTGTCCAACACAAATCTACAAAACCGTGCATTTCTACCTGGGGATTCTTATTTCACATGGAGAGTTCTGCAAGTTGCGCACGATGTTGTCGCAGTCTTACGTGCCAGTCGCGCAGCCCTATATTTTCGCAAGTCAGCCGAGGCAACTCCACACACGCTGAGCAAAATTTTGAGTTACACAACTTCACTCTGAAGGAGCTTGCCCAAAACTACTACTACAACAACTGCTGCTACTACTGCCGCTATTGCTACTACTGATGCTACTGCTAGATATAGCACTCCACGCACACACACACACACACACACCAACGCATGCAGGCACACAAGCACGCAGGGCAACAGGCACACAGGAACACACGCACACGCGGACATCCATTCACACAGACACACAAACGCAAAGACACAAAGACACACAGACACACAGACACCCAGACACCCAGACAGGCAGACACCCAAGCCACCAGACACCCAAACACGCAGACAGCCAGACACGCAGACACACACACACAGACACACAGACACACACACGGGCACACAAACAGACACATACCGACATACACAGACACAGAGACACACAGAGACACGCGGAGACACACACACAGACACACAGGGACACGCAGAGACACACAGAGACACACAGAGACACACAGAGACACACAGAGACACACAGAGACACACAGAGACGCACGCAAACGCACGCAAACGCACAGACACGGACACGGACACGGACACAGACACAGACACAGACACAGACACAGACACAGACACAGACACACACAGACACAGACACAGACACAGACACAGACACAGACACAGACACAGACACACGCACAGACACACAGACACGGACACACGCACACACACACACACAGACACGGACACACGCGCACACACACACAGGCACATACACACAGACACCCACACACACACACAGACATACACACATTCAGACACACACGGACACACAGACACAGACACAGGCACACAGACACACGCACACAGACACACAGATAACACAAAAGAGGCACAAAAACACAAACACACAAACACACAAACACCGAAACACAGACACACAAAACACAGAAACACAGAAACACAAAATACACAGACACACAAACACACAGACACACAGACACACAGACACACAGACCCACAATCACACAAACACACAAACATGCAAACATGCAAACACGCGTGTACGTAAACCACGCTGACAAACATTTAAGCGCACACACACACACAAACTGGACACACACACACACACACTCACCTATATGGCTGTTGAAAATTAAACAGGAGGGTTACGCGTTTTGGCATGTTTCCACTTACCAGGGCAACCCATTTTGGAATTCCGTGAAGGGTTCAGGTATCAGGTGCAACTGAGGCGGAGGCCACAAGGTTCAACTTGCTGAGATGAACCGTTTTGGGGAAGAGAGTTTTGTTTTTTAAATAGGGGTCCTGTCCCTGATATGCTGGGCACCATCTTGACGTGGTGAACCCTAGTAACAGTTAACGCTATTTATGATGTGGTGGCTTCGAAGATATCAGAATTGAATGCAAATGCTGCGTACGTGATTGCAATCACTGCCCATCAGGGAGGAGCAGTGATGCTGCCACTCACCAGGCAACACAGCTCGAAGAATGTGAGTGAAATAATGTGAAAGAAGACCATCCCATCACCTGCCGCTGACGGGTCGCCGCGCAATGAAGCGCGCGGCACAGCCGCTCAGAGCACCGAACTCTAAGTTTGCCTGCGATATCTTTAAAGCCCTCCCGCAAGCTTGCGAACAAGCAAGCAAAAGATACAACCTGCTCGGCATCCGTCAAGCATGTGACAAGCAACTGATTAATGCCACTTCAGCCATTCTCCCGCCACCTGCTGTCAAGTACCCTCCCTCCAACAATGGAAGTTGACAGGAGGGCTCTGGAAGACGATTTTCCTTTTGGGGAACCCCTTTGTGCACTTCCATGATTGTTGGAAAGAGGGTAAGGGTGGGATGTGACACATGCCTGCGACCACTCCGAATCTGACCGTCCCCCCTCAGCGACCGGCCCATGAAGCTGCCCTGGCCGTGATAACAAGACGAAGGCTTGGGCGCCTGTTCAAAGTTCCGGCCAAAAGGACAACCAACTGAGCAAGCCAAAAGCAACTCTCCAGAATGCAATCTGAAGTAAAGGGTTCAAGCAACTGAGGCAGGCACAGGAGAGAGAAGGGAAGAGAGTTTGTGTGAGCAAACTGAGCTAGCTGCTGGTGTTCTTGCGCGGTGAGCCCCTAAGTATGTCCCTGATATGACAGGGCTTGGCTGGGGCTTGGACGTGGTGGAACGGTTCGCTAGTAACAGTTCGCTAGTTTAAAACTAGCTTAGTCTTGGTAAATTCCAATTTACGTTTCAGGTACTTCTGTCTCTGAACAAAGAGGCTTTGTTTTTGCGGGACCTTGTTAATTGAAAGGTTACGCATCTTCCTGGCCGCAATTCGTGGACACAACCGGGAACGAGGAATGGTGATAGGGTGGTTCTGGCTGTTTGCTGCAAAGGTCTACCTGGAGCAGCTAGGTTCAAACCGGAGGCATCTCAAGGCTGGTCGCTTCCGGCATGCGAATCTGGCATTTCTGCCTCGAACATCCCGCTCAAAGCACCGGGTTTGGTTGGCTAACGGTATGCGCGTCGATACATGTTGCATGACAACTTAGTCTTTCTGACTTTACGCTGAATTCAAATTCACAAACATGGAACATGGGCACATCTTTTAGGATGTGAGCTTAAACATGCTTCAGCGAACAAGCCCAGTCCTTCCGCAGGGCGCCATGGATCTTCTTCATCTGGGAGCTCTTGACGCTCTTTGGCTTTCCTAAGTCTCGCAACAGAGTCTCACTTGCTCAAAGGACCTGGAAACATAAGGTGAGCTTTTGGGACCTCTAAATATGGACATCAGAGAAAGCAACAGGTTGAAAGGTCGGCTTTGGGCAAGTGAGGAGTGTCTCTTCTCCGCCTGATGCTCTTTCTCCTCTTTCCCCGGCTCCCATCGAAGTGACTTGGCGAGCTTGGGTGGACGAACTTGTTGCAACGAAACAAAAGACACGTGGCTCGAAGAACGCTTCCCGAAACATGGACTCCCCGACAGTCGCTTGTGTTTCGGCTGAGCGGCATCCGGGACCTGCTTCACAAAATCATGGGGTTTCTCAAGCTCCTCCTCTTCATCGTCTTTCTTCCCAACCTTCTGCTTGTATGCCTCATGATTCGCACATGCATTTCCGGAAACACGTGTGTCGTATTCAGAAGCCTCATTGCAAACTGTTGCCAAATGTCTGACTGTAACTATGAATAGCCTGGGACTATGATTTTAATAGGCTTCTCGCGTGCTTCAGGTGTCCAACCCTTGAAATCTGGTACCCGAGACTGTGGAAAGCTTACATCGTGCAAATCTGCACACCTTCCATGTCAAAGCTGGGCTCGGGCCACCCCAGACTCATGATTCCCAAAGACTCAAGCCGATTCACTATGATGGAACGCTTGCAGTTTTTCATAGGGATCTTGAGGGTAGTGGTACGAGCCAACATCTGGAGCAGTATCTTGACAGCTAGATGCGAAGGACACAGGTCTTGTTCGGCTGCACTATGGCGCAAAGCAGAACTGGACCAAGCTTTTTGTTCAATCGATTCCTCCAAACAAACACAACACAATGACATCCCACGATCCCCCAGTTGCCCGGGACGCGAGTAGAAAGCGGAAAGTTGTTTGGGGCTGGCCACTCTCAGTGGGGAACTCACCAAACAGAAACGCACAAGAAGGCGGATCTGGGATCTCGTTTCAAGCACTTTTGGCCAGCTGACGGAAAACCGACGGGCCGTGCCTCTTTCTTCGCCTTCCTTAGCATGCTCAGCGTCATAGAGGCATGGTGGCTGCCGCTAAAGCAAACTAGCAATGGCAGAATCGACAAGAGTTGCTGGACGTTGCAAATGTCATGCTTCCATGAATCGAGAATGCCTCCAAGGCAGACATAGACTCTTTGGCACGTGGAACGCCATTTGACCCCATCGATGAACCCATGCTACCGTCCCGCTTGCAACCAGGGCACTTGAGCTGTTGCAAATGATTCTTCTCCGCCTGCTCCTCGCGGAGAGACAAAACCTAGTCCAGATTTGAGAGGTTAGAATTTGGGTACCTATTTTAGTAGGGGAACCCTCCGAACCAAAAAAAAGGGTGAGAGGACGGGCACCCTTTCGCTGGGGGGACCTAGCAAAGCACTGCTCCCACCAAGCACTGGCTTTTTCCCCACGAGAAAAGGGGCCGATCTCCTCCTCCAAGTCTGCAGTGCCGGTGGAGGTCACCGGAACCTGGAGATCTCGTACGCCAAGAACCCAAGGCTCGCATTTTACAGGTGACGTATGCATGCGCGAAGTGGTGCAGATCGGGCACATGGCGCAAAAAAACTCGAAGGTATTCCAGGTGGAGGTTGCTTGTTTGCTGTGTGTGGTGGTATGGGCAGCAAATGAGAGTAGCGCGACATTCGCCGCCCACCCAAGGTGTGTCCGGAGAGGTTGGCATCTAAAGCGTGAGCCTACAGGAATACCTGGTGGCATCAAACACCTTTCTTTACAATTGAACTCAGAAATCACATACATTTATGCGTGCAGAATGTATGACACGTGTTTGGCCTTTGCTGCTTTTGTGTGGCGCGCCACGTCTCATAATTGCTGGAGCAATTGCTGCCATGAGGGCTTCTCATGCTTGCCCTCAGGAGTGGTCAAACGGTGATCACTAGACGTGGTATCCCGAGTGGCTAGGTCAGGACGAATGGCTCAGGAGCCGCTCACAGAGCAATACTGCCCTGGAAGGATGATTCCCTTGCAAATACCAACAAACAATGGCTTTCCCTTGGGAAAAGGAGTCCAAGGATCCAGCATCTGCTTGCTTGGCTTGCCAAACCTTGCCAGTTCCATCTTTCCGCAGTTGCCAGCCTTCAAAGATGGCATAGTACACCCCTCAGGGGCATGTCGAAATGTAGACTTTGGGGTTTCCAGTTAGCCAAACATCCAATGCGCAGGTCTCAGTCAGATGGCCGCTTGCCGCGTGCCCTTCTTGCGAGGCCAAGATGCGGCAGCCGCGCGGCCGTCGGCGATGGCCTAGGTGTGACACGATGCTCCAATGTTGAGTTTACCCGTAATTGTTTCGTGTGGTGTATTTTGCTAATAGTGTACCTGCCCCATGTACAATTGAGCCTTATATACCTATATGTTTCTTCCCAGAAAACGGATGTTGTCGAAAACTGTGTTTGGATCCGCTTACTTGCCCCAGAGCTGGTTTCTTGTTTTGGTTTGTTGCTAGTTTGAGCCATGCTTTGAGCTTCCCAGAACGGCCATGCTGTTGGCATGGGATGTAAGTTGATGCGCTTCGGTCCTTGCACAACTACAAGTGTTTTGTTTGTTCGGCATCAGCCTGCAGAGCGGAGGTGGCAGGCAAATCTGGCAAGAGAGGACGACCTGAGTGGGGGACGGATTTGGAAGCCAAGGTGTTTGGCGGCGGTGCTGGGGTTGGCAGCTGCAAAGTGCGAGGCCCAAGATAGCATTCCCAAAATGGGACCAAGGGCACTGAAGGGCATTTTGGCACGAATGGCCACTTTGGGTAACATGATGCTTGTGTGGCTGGTAGGCAGGGAAGGATGCGTTCTCACGAAGGTTCAAGTGCTTCGGCTAAGAGGTCGCAAAGGGCCCCGAGATGATATTCGAATATATTCGACCTCCGTTGAAAGTTCAACGAAGTGTCCGCAGAGGACGAAAGGCTGCAGCTTGTTTTAGCCCTGGAAAAAGCCACCCTTGATGTTCACTGATGCTGAACAACAATTAACAGTGCTAAAACAGCCTGGCTTCTGCAACCAATCATTGCCAATCATGTATGATGGTGTCTTTGGGTGGTTCAACACAGTCCACGTGAAACATATGCAATCCACGGGAGTGAACACCGAGGAGGAGCAAGCAAGGTCAGACGGAGATGGTCATGTCTTGAGCCCGCATCCAGCCACACAGTCGCAGATCTCAAAGATCAGCTTCCAGTGCCCTTCTGAGGACATGGGGCGGAGGATTTGTCTCCTTGGAGGCTGGATCCACAGCAGATAGAGCGGTTTGCCGGAACTTTCCTGCGAGTACTCTCTGATTGAAGTGTGTCCGGGTTTAAATCTTCTGCCACCGTTTGCTTCCATTTGCTTAAGAATATGTGTGTTTTTGTTTTTTCCGCTTGTTGGTTTTAAAAGGAACTTATCACTACTGGAAATATGTTCATTTTTGTCCATGGTCTTAGCTAAATGGAAGTGTGCAATGCTTACGGACCAGCTGACTCTTTCAGAGTGCAGAGCCCAAGGCATCCCAAGTTCGCCCGAATGCCTCGCGGTTCGCAGCTCTTGGCCTCAGCGGGGTGCCAAGTCAGCTGCGCATCCCATCCAAGCGGATGGAAATCCGGGGTGCCCGAAATGTTGCAAGGAACCTGGATTGTGGTTGGTTCACTTGCAGAATGTCGGGCACGAGATGTCCTTGGGGGTCCTGAAAGACTGGGACGCCTCGAGAGGCGGCAGATTGCTCCGAGAGCTAACATTCAGCTGCAAACCTCACATCCCACAGCCACATTTGGGCCTAAGAGCCAGAAGAGCCAAGCAGCTCTTTGGCCAACGTGTTCGGGCGCTTGCCAAACTTGGCCCAATTGGCTTCAGCAATCATGGCTTCAACATGTGTGTTTCGGAACAATCCCAAAATTGTGATGTTTGAGAAGACACGTTCTAAAATATGGAACTCGCAGCACATGAAGAGATTTAGTCCCGCTCACGGGCACAAGAGGCGAGAATAAGAGTACGCAACATGGAAGAACATTCCCCAAAACGCAAGAAGAGCCTGCAGTGGGCCAGACCAACCCCGAGTGATTCAAGTGCCGCTCAACGACTTCCAAGTGGACTGGGTGAAAATCACTCAGGCCCACTCCTGGCCGCCGCCCCTGCGCAGGTGGGGTCAATCACCAGTAGGGGGGGGGAGGCATTGTCCCCCAATGTAGCTGCGGGGATACTCAAATGATACATCCCTATCATCCACTGTGCCTTTTCTTGGGAGAGCAAGCCAAGAGATGGAGGCACTCAATATGATCCGATGCAGAAGTGACATGATCAATGAGAGGGCACAGGCACATACTGACAGCAGTTGAAGCTTTCCGCTGTATGTTTTGACGGCTCACAGCTTTGCTCAAGAGCAGATCCATCATGTCCCTGCATATGGCCATTCCCATTGGCCGTGGGAGAAAACATGGCATTGTGATTGTTTGCACGATTATATACTTGTGCACTGCTGCACCAGCTCCGTTGACAAGGTACGCTGAGGATGACACGACACACAGACACAGGCACAAACACAAACACAAACGCAACTTGCACAACCCAAGTCAAAGTTGCAGCTCTCGATGGGCAAATCATGCAGTAACACGCGGTATGGTGAGGGGTCAAAACTTGGGACCAATTTGGATGGTTTGAAAAGGAACCTGCATGCAACCGCTCATTCGTGCCATGTGTTAGGCAATCGACCAACCTCAGCCAGCAACCAACGTCGCGAGCGCTTCTCCTGCAAGCTTCCTGTTAGCGTGCATGGCAAGCTACCCAACGCCTTTGTGATGCGTGCAGGCGCGAGCCCCCTCTCCCACCCACCCAATCCCGACCGAACCCAACTGAATAGTAGTCCTCAGCAGCTGAAAGAACCGACAGCAGTGTTCATGTTTGCTGCTTTTATTTTTGGTGTGGATCAGAGTTCGAACCCCAACAAATTGTCAAACAGCATCCCTCCATCTGAAAGCCATGTCAGTTCTGCACTAACATCGTTCCAGAGAAAAGATTGGGAGGTATCGGCAGCATGTGAATGTGGCTTGTTTGGAATGAATGGCAGAGGCCAGGAAAGCAGGCTAGAGCGCACACACCCTTCATCATATGAAGAAGTTCAGGCTCCATACGTTTGCCATATCCCATCTTGCAGGGATCCGATCAGGAAAGTGCGGTAAAGTGCGTGACTGACGCACCGACTTCAACTGTTGGGGTTTGGTGTAGTAACAGTATGTGTGAAGAACGAAAAAGCGCCATGTAATGCACCTTATTTCCACCAACTATCCGTGGGGCTATCAGGGAAACCACAGGTTTGATTGGGTAGGCAGCAAGCTTACCATCCACGGCACGGCACTTGGTGACCGCAGAGCTTCTGGCCTGCGAGGTGATGCCTGCTAGAGGCAAGGTGCTCGGGAAGAGACTCGCAAGGGTCGAGAGTGCGATATCAGAAGAGCCGAGGTATGCAGAAGCCGGGTTGGTTTCTTGTTTAATTTGCTTATATTTGCTTCTTTTTTGGCCATAGCCAACGGCAAGTAAGAGCAGGTGAGCGGCTTAGGCACAAAGCCTGTTGTGGTGCCACACAATCCAGGCCCGACATGGTGTTTGTTTCTCCAACGGAAACGTCGAGGGGATGGAAACTTGCCAGATTGTTCGAACTCCCTAATTGACACCGGGGTGGTTTGTGTTGGTGAAGGCATGGTACTCATGAGATATTTTGGGTGGTGAGGCCTACAAGTGGGACCCCTCCAAATGACTGTTTCACATTGTGGAGGCAGTGGGCCATCCAGGGTGGGACGGCCCCAGTGGTAATGGTTCATGTTGACTGCTTTGGAGCATGAGGCGTAAAGCGGTCTCTGCTCAACGCGCAGATGTCAAGCTTCATGTGGCTGCGATGGCTCCCGCTGTGTTCTTGGTTTGGTATTATAGCGTAGTCACTATGGACACCTTTTTAGGGATTTTCAGCGTAGTCCCACGTTGCATCCAGGATAGGACCACCAAACAGGACAGGCCCACGAAACAAAATGCGCAAGCTGCCGAGGTAGTGCAATTCTGCACCTGCCATGCGCGATTTTTGCCATAGTTCTGATCCTCATCAACGAGGCGTGCTGGCGCGGAAAGCGGAGCTTTGAATCAGCATGCCGGTCCTTCTTGATACGTTCCCCTTGCCATCGGGCGATTTTGCACTTTGCATCATGAAGGCGACCATTCAGCCAGAGGCAAGATTGCAGAGCATGATATAGTTGTTGTTCACGACAAGCAACCACAAGCCTATTGCCTACAGGAGATCTAGGCGAGATTTAAAAGCAAATAATCTTTGAGCAGCACACTCACGACAGGCATGATTCCTTATTGCATTACCAAGCCCATCGTATCTTTGGTTTGAGATTTGGAATCATACTTTGTGGCCCGGCTCGCAGGTGCTGCTATCGGCACTGCCCGTGCTGCAGAAATCCAGCACCCAGACCTACACTCCGTCCCGCGGACGAACAATCCAGCTGTGTGGTGGGGCTGTTGTATGCTGGGATGGGTACTAAATGACACGCAATGTCTTAGTATTCCTGAGGCGAACCGCAAGGGGGTGGACAGCATTCTTTTGATTTCCTTCCATACCCCCTCCCTCCCCCCCCCCCGTTTACCACTTCGGGTCTCCTCCACTAAGAGGTTTCATGGTTTGTTGGGACTGCCAAGAGGGCGAACGGCAGTTGCAATAGCCAACCGCTTTTTTCCAGGTTTGGTGGAGGGTGATGGTTTCTTGGGCAATTGGAGCCTTGATTCTAAGGAGCGACATAAAGCTCCCGCCAGCGGTATCTGCCGAAAATTGGTTCGGATGCAAAGGAGAGGATGGCTTGGCGGAGCCAGAGGCGTCTGTTTGTGTCAGCTTGGCGCGTCAAGGTAGGCTGAGGTATTGTGCAATGTGTCACTGATTACTGCCTCAAGGTCGTGTGTGGGTGATTCCGACTCTTGACTTGTGTGTGTGTGTGTGTGTTTGCTTCTGTCATTTCGTTGGCCAGTTCCGGGGCAAAGATGACTGGGCAATGGTTGCAATCCAATGACCAGCCATGGCAAGTTTTGAGAGTGGAATCACTCGAAGATGTCATTCTGGCATGCAGGCTACATCTTGGAGCGACCTGGGCAACTCGCTGTCCAAGCTGGATCCAGACTCCTTGCGCATTCTTCCTGGCAAGGAGCTGATGAAAGTAAGCTTCCTCCTTTTTAGGTATTTGTTTCTTGGCTGCCCGCAGGGTGAAAGCTTTCTGCAGGGGAGCTAATCCACAACAGTTTCCCTGCGCACGGGGAACCATGTCCGCAAAGCGAAGCCACCAAGAACAGAGAGTATGTTCAACTACTCGGCCACGGTCTCATTTTCAAAGCCTGTTTCAAGGGCTGAACTAGAATACCCAGTCTGAGAGATCCATGAAAATACCTCCTGAAGGGCGACTGAATATCTCTCTGCCCGAAAAAGAGCAAGCCTTTCGAGTTCAATGAAATCTGGGAGGATGAGATGAAGACAACAAGCTTCTTGGCCAAGTCGTGCGTCGTGCTTGGATTTGGCAATGCGGCGAATCTAGAAATTCATGGACCCTCTAGGTGGTTTCCATGTTGGTCTTTTCGAGCCATGAGCCACGCAGAGATCCGCATTTTGTGACTCGCCTATGACCCGTAGTGTCACGCTGTTTGTTTCTCCAGGATGGCAAGATTGCCGCGGGTGCTCGAAGATGGATGACCTTCGGCATGTCCTCCATCAAACGGCCCAAGGCGGAAATCGGGATTGAAAGCAAACAACTGCCTGGTTCAGGGCCATTGTTCTTGGCATCAAAATCAGTTCTTGGTTCAGGACAGTGGAAAGAGGTGCGAACCTAATTTTGGCATTTGAGAGCGTGAACCACTGGTAATCGGTGAACATGAGCACTGTTCAGCCCCATGACGAAGGATGTGTTCCTGAGCTTCAGTGCATTAAGTCGCGTTGAATTTGTGCTCCCTTTTGCAGAAAACTTCATTCAGCCAGCGCCAAGCCAGTCTACTTGTTTGCAGCTCTGCAGCTTCCGAGCCGCCGATGTTGGTCTGCCTAATTTCGGAATATGATGTTTCCAACAATGACGCGGTTGTTGCGCTTGTTGTGGTTGTCCTGCTTGTTGTTGTTGTCCTGCTTGTTGTTGTTGTTGTTGTTGTGGTGATGGTTGTGATGGTTGTGATGGTTGTTATTGTTGTCGTTGTCGCTGTTGCTGTTGCTGTTGCTCTTGTTGCTGCTGTTGCTGCTGCTGCTGCTGCTGCTGCTGTCGCTGTCGCTGTTGCTGGTCTTGTTCTTGTTCTTCTTGTTCTTGTTCTTGTTACTGTTGTTGTTGGTGTTGGTGTTGGTGTTGGTGTTGGTGGTGTTGTTTTTGTTGTTGTTGTTGTTGTTGTTGTTGTTGTTGTTGTTGTTGTTGTTGTTGTTGTTGTCGTTGTCGTTGTCGTTGTCGGTGTCGGTGTCGTTGTCGTTGTCGTTGTCGTTGTCGTTGTTGTTGCTGCTGTTGCTGCTGCTGTTGCTGTTCTTGCTGTTCTTGCTGTTCTTGCTGTTCTTGCTGTTCTTGCTGTTATTGCTGTTCTTGCTGTTCTTGCTGTTATTGCTGTTATTGCTGTTATTGCTGTTATTGCTGTTGTTGCTGTTCCTGTTCGTGTTCCTGTTTGTGGTATTGTTCTTGTGCTTGCTCTTGTGGTTGTTGTTGTTGTTGTTGCTGCTGCTGTTGTTGTTGTTGTTGTTGTTGTCGTCGTCGTCGTTGTTGTTGCCCTTCCTTCGTGAATCACTTCTCCCGGCGGCCCAAATTTCAGGACGCCCACGCTTCCATTTGCTTAAGCCCCCTAGGAAAAATAAAGAATCGATTTCCTTGAAAACAAAGATGGGAGAATTTAAACACATATTCATTTCAGCCAACACAGGAATATTCAGTGACACCCGGCAGCATTTGGGGCCTTCATTTCAGTTGCTCCCCCGAATTCATTTCACCACATGGAAGCTTAAAATTGAATCTTCGAATCTGCGCTGATGCCTAGGCCTTGGGCTCCCGGCGTCTTGCAGTGGCGCTTTGGCCGGCGCGCTGCAACGCCTCAGCCGGGCTCCCCCCCCAGCCCACCCGCCTCCCCCGCCGGAGCTTGCAAGGCGAAAATGAAGACCAAAACCACATCGAAAGGAATCGGTCCCTAATTTTGAGACATAAATGGATCCAATGGAAGTGGGCTGACGCAGAACGATCACTGCAAATCTTAGTATCCCAAAACCTGAATTCAGGGATCCAGAACCTTCATGGTGAGCTCGTTACACCCCCAAGCGAGCTCGCTATAAAATGGGCAGACATGGATTTTTGGACACAGGATGCAGCGCATGAGTTCAGCGGGTCCTGTCTACAGTAAGCTGCTGCAAGTGCTTCCAATTCAAGAACCTCGGTGCAGAATTCAGATGCTGAAGCAAACCATGCTGCACCTTGCTATTTTGAAGCAGCTGAGTAAGTCTCAATCAGTCGGCATCTGCAGACATGTTGTCAAAATGTGCTGAGCAAACTCTCGATCAAAGAAATGAAGCAACAAACCAATCCTTCAAACACTGATGCGCTGGGCTTTGCTACAAAGCAAACGCGTTGGGCAAATCAGAAAAGAACATTGCTGCGTACAAAACTGAAGGCCCTCTGCTAATGACATTCTACGTGACATGGTTGCTTGATGTACTGCCAAAAGAACATTGTGCATATACTGCCAAGGCGGCCTCCCAGCCATCAAACAGGGCGAATGGGGTGGCAACTGAGCAAAAGCCAGAAGGAAGACACGCAACCAAACAAGCAACAACCATACTCAGCTGCCCCTGAGAGAAAATCCCGCTTGGGGCAAGGTTGAATCGAATGGTCGATACAAAAAACAAAACATAAAATAGATCAAAGGGTCGACTCGCTCTGGGCAACTGTGCATGTTACCACCGTGTTCCGGCCCTCCTTCTTTGCGCTCACCCGGGTGTCGCGCAGCCAGGAAGGCTCCTAGCGGGAAGTTCCTTCCATTTGCTTAAGCCCCATGGAAACAAATGAAAAACCATGTGCACAGCTTCGAAACCACGGGAAAAGACGGGAAACCAGTTGTTGGAGTTTATAGAAAAAGCATCATAGGGTTGCTGAGATGGTGCAGGATTTCGTCCATCCACAGTAGTGATAGGTTGCCATAGTGATACTGCGGATGGACAAATTCTTGCACCAGTTTGAAACCATGGGGAACCAATGTCCGTTGGTAATTACAGGGGACTCGAATCATGGGGTTCGTTCATCCACAGTAGGTTCCCTTTAAAACCAACAGGGGAAAATAACATGTTCTGAAGCAAATGGTCATCTTTGACTGCCGGCCTGCCACTGGGCAACCTAGTGAATGCTGCAAATTGTATCGACCATATTGCAGGTGTCCAAATGGCAGCAAATGGAAGCGATATCCCCCTTACCTTAAGGGGGAGGTCCCCCAATTCGATTTTCCAAAATTCCTCATAAAGGGACATGGGAACCGTAGATGGAGATCAATGCACTTGCTAAAAAACCTTCGAACTACTCGGTTGCTGGAAGCCGTCCAGCCTTGGTCGGCATCCTTTTGCCTTGGGGGCTCACCCAAATATAGCACCCAATCACACGCATGGGCTCATCCTAGGCTCACCAAAACCAATTATGTTCTCACTTGCTCAAAGGACCTGGAAACAAAAGGCTAACCTTTTGAGACCTCCATATTTAAAATCAGAGAAACCAAAAGGTTAAAAGGTCGGCTTTGGGCAAGTGAGTGGTGTCTTCCAATTGCTTGAGTCCCATTCCAAAACCATTCCAGTAGCGACAGTGATAGATTCCCATTTAAAGACAGCAGGGGAACATAAACACACACTATTTTCAAAATGGAGGCTGTTCCTTGCAAAAGGAAGCTTTCGGTCGAGTCTGTATCCTGCGTCGAGGCCATGCCAGGCAATCACTGCATCAGCGCAGCTACGATGCTACAAGGGGCTGTGCGGAAAAGCACGCTTTGCCTTGAGATCCCGGTTGGGCCATGTATACCTTGAAGCAACGGCGGTAAAACTGCTCCGTCGCTTTGGTTTAAAGCTGCAAGTGACAAAGCGACGCTCCGTGAATGATTGGCTCGCCACATAGAAATCCACTCTGTCGCTGATTCTGCTGCTTGTGAATCCAAATAGTTCCAAGTCTTGGCAGACAGCGCCGGTTGTAAGAAACAGCAGCGGCGGCACATGAATCGGTGAACAATGTTGACCACCACGTCAGGTGCATCACTCGCACCACCAGCCGCAATTCCAACACTGGGAAAGACACCTGGAACCTACGACTCTACTGTTTACCACTTTTTTTGCCATTGGCTCAGATTCAAATCCGAGGATTCCATTCCAGGTTGACGCTGCCTCTGCCCGTGAGCCTTCAAAGGTTGGGGGAGGCCTATGGTGCCACATGGCCAGAGCGGAGCAATCCAACGGAACCCGCAATGGTGCACTGTGTCCTGTCAGAGTTTGAGATCTCGGCAATTGGACTTCAGCGGAGGGCATACGCCAACCAGGGTCAGTGTCGGCTTTATGCAACTGAGGCATTGAATATTAGAGTGGAACAGCCGTGGTGTTCACAGAAATAGTGCCAGTGTACTGGTAATGTTATTGGCAATGGATGCCATGCTTGGCAGTTCCAGAAGTTGGACCTGCATTCATTGTTGCCGCGATTTGCAGCGGAGGAGGGTCACATGCTATTTGTTGAAGGGCTTCGTGCATCTGGCGTCGACCGAACGTCTACTATCCTTCTCGCCTTCTTGGCAGAGATGGCGGGATGACCCGCTCCCTTATGATAAAAGCTCAGCCTAAAAAGGCCCGGCGTGCAACAGACTTGGGTATGGGTCAAGTTAAATCACCAGGATATGGATCGCAGGTTTTAATTTGTGTTTCCATCGTTCCATTTTGGGTACCAATTTTTGACCCACACCGACTTAGTCTGGAGCAGCATGTCAGGATGCAAACCCCGTGTGAGAACTTCTTGAAAGGCCTTGCAACAAGATCCCCGCGCGGCGTCATCTCTCTCTTATTCTCACCTCAGCACAGCGACAAGTCCGGAGCATCTGAGAAACTGACACATATCGCGGTAGTCTACTTTTGGTTTGGTGAGGATGTGGGGGCAACCTAAAATCCCAGCAAAGCCAGGGCGATAGCCCAACTTTCCCGTCCCATGATGTCTGTTTTTCTCAGGTGTGCAACGTGACAGTTCGTAAGCATTATGCAGTATGCGTTGTAGGTGTGCTTGTGTGTGGTGTTTCAAGCAGACCTGCATGGAAGCCGACTTAGCTACAACTCAGTTGCCCAAAGGACCCAGAACTAAAAGGCTAACCTTTTGGCACCTACCTTTTGGCACCTCTACTATATATGGACCAAAATGGGAAAACCACAAGGTCAAAAGGTCGGCTTTAGACAACTGAGACAAAGGATTGGCTCATGGTGAAGACCAAATTTGGGCATGGATCAAAATCCCGAAATCCACCTGCCCTAAAATGGTACCATTGGTGTTGACCCACGGCCATTTGTCTACCTCAGTTATGACAAACGACGATTTTTTCTGGCTGTGAGTCCATCAGACTCAGCGTATCCAGTTCTTGGGCTCAAGGACTCGGGAAACAAAGCAAACCACAGAAAAAACACCATGTGACTGCCACACATGAGTAGTGGTTTTTTCCATCAGTTGGATTAAATGAAGAGCAAACCTTCCTGTGAACAAATAAGTTCAGTTCAGCTAACGAAGAGACTTTCCAGACGCCAAAGCATGGCATAAACTGACGCCAGCGCTGCCAGCGCTTTTCCGCACGCAAGAGGTACGAGCGTCGTTCCGCGGATGCCTTCAGCTTAAGGCCTCCTCGTTCACCAGCAAGGAGCAAATCCTGCGGCGCTCTTTTGCGCGCCGAAAAACACACCAACGCCGCCGGTGGATAGCGCTATGGGAATATGTGTGTGTGGGCTGTGGCGAAGAAGGCCCATCCGCACTCAGAAACGAAATGGACACTTTCCAACGGTTCTCTGAGTTCCAGTCTCCCTCCCGAGTCCCCGAGTCCCCGAGTCCCGGTGCCATTGAGCAGGCGGTAGCCGCCGGCACAATCGCTGCACCAAGCAATGCCGTCCAGGGGACACAGCTCTCCACGCGCCGCGGTACCTTTGGGAGCGACAGCGCAAAAAAAAAAAAAAACAAGAAAGCGAGAGATGAAGCTGAACAACACCCCACTACACCCTGCAAAACATGAGAGAGATATGCTTGCATGCATCATACGGTCTTTCTTTAAAGCTCCAGGTTGGCAAAAGCCAACCTTGTCAAAGCGCTTGATCACAGTGCCTCTGCTGTTGTACATGCTTGCAAGGTGTGGTGCCTGCTGCGCTAGCCCATTCTGGCACTCAAGCCTGTTGTTTGCGCCGCTTCACAAACGAATACCTCCCTCCCCGTCACAGAGTACCACAGGCTCGCAGTGGTGTCACCATGAACTTACCCCGAAAGAGGAAAGATGGTATGCTACGCGCACCCGCACCACTTCCAAACACTGCATAGCTTGACAAACACCATGGACGGCAAACTGCATGACTGCGATAGCACATGGTCGGACATGGTGGCACACAGTGGCACGAAACAAACCTTTTTTGTACCCAACTCCCATGAATTCCCTATCTGGCCAAGCCTGCGCCTGAAGCATGCTCTGGTAGCGACACGTTCCTCGCTTCTTTACGCAGCCAAAGTCTAAGCCGAGAATTGAATGTCAAGATAAGAATCCCCGATCTGGCGAAACTTGGGGCCGCAACATGGCCCCAAGTATTTTGACACGTCCAAGGTGCCATTTACACAGGTGCACCTCTTCTCGGCGCAGGTGCGATTTACGAGGTGGTAGCCATCCTCAGGTGGCAAATCTTCGCATGGCCTGCGAGGCCATCATGTGTAAAATCCCGGACTAAGCTGAGACAACATGGCTGTGGGTCCAAAAATAGGTTGGAACCCTGGCAAGTGCAAACATGGACCAAGATCTGCGGTCCCCTGCTGGTTTAACTTCTCACCGGCTGAGTGGATGGCCCAAAAAAGTCCAAACTATACGTTGTCCACTAGAATGGTCTTCCCAAAAAGTCTAAAGTTCATGAACTCAGGAAGTGAGATTTTGACCCACACTCGCATAGGAAAGCGGGAGGCTTCGTTGACATCGGTCCAGTGCGCCGCGCCGAACAGCCGAACAGCCGAACAGCCGAACACCAAGGCACGAAGCACCGCGCGCAATGCTTGGTGCCATTGGAGGGGCAATGAAGACCAGCAGCAGCTTCACCTCAAGTGCTCCATTTGGTTAAGACCCCTGGAAAAAAATATAATAAAAATAATAATAACAATAATAATAATAATAACACATTATTTCCAGTGGTGATAGATTCCCTTCAAAACCGACAGGAGAACAAATATATTTTTTAAGCAAATGGAAGAAGTTGGATCGGCTTGCCAAGCCATATTCAGCCCCGTGAATCCCTCCTTTGAAGGGAAAACACCTTGGCAAAGCAACGAAATTCCACCTGCATCTCGAGCACTGGGCATTACCAGGAAACGAAAAAGGCCGCATGGTACGACATCCCAGAAAACCAGATCCAGGTTATCCCAGCCATTTGGTTTTGTCAATGGCCGGGAGCCCTGGTTGCAGAATCTGACTGGGACAGCGTGCCCTCACCCATAAAATTTTGCCGTGCCGTCAAGGAGCCATTCGGACACGTGCACTGGTTCTCGAAGCAGCTGCCGTTGTAGAGATGGAAACCCGTACTGGGTGATGGCATGTCAGGAAAGACCCAGAAAACTCTCGTCTGTCGGGGGGAGGTCGGAAGATCTGCAACCACTGGTTGAAGTGGTGGTGCTGCAGCTGCTAAGAGCAGCATGAGACGTGAGAGTGTGACATGTTTTTCAGCGTGTGTGTGTGTGCGGAGGTGTGGGGTGTGGGGGTTTGGGCGTGACTCGGAGGGGGGGGGGTGGCGAGGAGGCTGCCGTGCGCTGTGTCTGGGGGCCAGGGATGCTTGACTGGGCCTGGTCCAGCGAAGCTCCAAGTCTTGCATGATATGAGTGGTCATTGCGGTGGTGTATCTCCGACCCCAGTTTCGGCTGCATCTTAGCCTTCGCAGCTTCAAATCTCGAAGTGTGCATCTCACCGGCCTTCTCTCCCTGCTAGCTTGTCAAATGAATGATTATGGGGTCCACGCCCATTTTTCCGCTGCCAGCTCCTGAGGTGAGCGTTGGGACATTTTTCAAGCTTCTGCGAACCCTTCCGCATCCTTGCCACTCTGCGAACCTCCGCGGTGTATGTTCTTCATCGTTTCCTTCCACAAACCCTCCGCCCCGCGGCACGTGTTTCACAAGATTTGCTTTCGCGAGTGTTGGCGCAGAAAGGGCCGTGAAAGTTAGTAGAAGTGTTGCTTCTGCAAGTGTTGGCGCCAAAAGGATTGCAAAAGCTGCGTAGAAAATTGGTACTCAAATGGTCTGCCCCAACTTCTTGGAAGCTTCACTCTTAAACTTGAAAACGGCAGCTGGCAACGCAATACAACAGATTTCGACGTGCTTTTGCAAACGCACGCGAAGTGAAACAGCCCGTATCAAACCACAAAGCTTCCGCAAACCTTCCGCAAAAGAATCCCTTCCGCAAACCTGCCGCTGCTTCCGCGCGTGTGGCGTGGTGCACATTTTCAACCATAATGTCCCTCTCTCTGCTAAATTGGCTTGTGGCTTCAAAAACCGCCGCTCAGGTGGAAGTGGGGGGCCGCCCGATTGCCCCGGGTCTGCTTTGTTTCGGGTTGTCGCCCCTGGACACCCAGCTTAGGGCCGTTTCGTGTCTGGGGGACAAGGGATGTTTTACTTGGCCTGGTCCAACGATATGGCAGGAGGACGCGCTTGTTACGTACTCCCATTTTTCGACCCTTTGTGATGCTGCCGTGTTGCTGTTTGTTCTTGATTAACTTCTGACACCGGACATGAGTGACGCCATGTGTGGACAGCTGACGCATGTGTGTGTGTGTGTGTGTGTGTGTGTTTGCGGTTGCGTGTGGGTAAGAAGTGTGTGTGTGTGTGTGTGTGTGTGTGTGTGTGTGTGTGTGTGTGTGTGTGTGTGTGTGCTTGTGTGTGTGTGTCTGCGTGCGCGTGTCTGTGATTTTGTGCTTGTGTGGTGTGCTTGTGCGTGCAAGTCGGTGTGTGTGTGTGTGTGTCTGTGTGTGTGTGTGTGTGTGTGGGTGTGGGCGTGATTGCGTGCGTGCGTGCGGGCGGGCATGCGTGCGTGCGTGTGGGTGCGGGTGAGGGTGCGGGTTTCGTGCGCGTGTGCAGGTGTGCGTGGGTGTGCGTGGGTGTGTGTGGGTGTGCGTGGGTGTGCGTGGGTGTGTGTGTGTGTGTGGGTATGCGCGCGCGCGGAGTGTGTGTGTGTGTGTGTGTGTGGGTGGGTGGGCGTGCGTGCGCGTGCGCGTGCGCGTGTGCGTGCGCGTGCGCGTGCGCGTGGGCGTGGGCGTGTGCGTGTGCGTGTGCGTGTGCGTGTGCGTGTGTGTGTGTGTGTGTGTGTGTGTGTGTTGTGTGTGTGTGTGTGGATGCGCGCGCGTGGATGCGTGTGTGTGGGTGCGTGCTTGTGTGGGTGCGTGCTTGTGTGGGTGCGTGCTTGTGTGGGTGCGTGCGCGCGCGAGGGTGTGTGTGTGTGTGCGCGTGTGCTGTCAAAGTGTCGGGTGTGACGAGCGTGGTATGTGCCGTGAAGTATGTGGTGTTGACTGTGGTGCGTGCTGTGCATGCCGTGTATGGTGTGTGCTGTGTGGTATGTGCGGCGTGTGGTGTGGTGATGTGTGTGTCTCTTTCCCTTGCTTTTTGTCCGGTAATGGCGGTCTATCTAGCCCGCCCAATTTGTTGTGTCAGGGCCGGGCAAGATGTGGATGTGTATGTGCATACAGCCACTCAAAGCGGTAACGCTCTGGCAACTAAGTTCGGCGCTGACAAGTTGCGCAGTACCTTGGCTTCAGCCCATGGCCCGTCAAAAGCCACTACTGTGGATGGACGAAATCCATTTCGCACCACTTTGAAACCATGGTTCCCGGGTTTTGTAGGTAATGCAGGATTTCGTCCATCCACCGTATATAAAACAAACTAGGCTAGGTAGTCACCCAGGCTAAAATCGATTTGCTGGAACTGCTGTCATTGCGGGATGTGTACGTCAAAGCCCCCCTCATTCTCCTGGGCTGTCCTCAGATCCCCTGCGAAAAGGGTAACTTGCGGGGCAAAGGGAAACTACCACGAAACCAACTACAAGGCTAAAAAATGGACACCCAATCACAACACCAACCAACACCCCCCCCAAAAACAAAAAGGACCCGGATGGCCGGGAACCACCAAGAGATGACACATCCAAGCTCCGGCCCAGCGGCGAAGTTCCGTTGACACATCTTGCGCCGGTGGCTGGCTTGCCATTGGCACAATGGCAAGTGCTCACTTGGCATTTGGTGCCGTTGAGCTCGAAACCTGGGACACCCTCCAAACTGGGAGGAACATGAGCCTGAAGGCCGAAGCCCAAACCCATCATGGATTTTGAACCATGTCCTTCATCTAATGGATCACCTCCCCCCCGCCAACAAGAAAAGAAGAAGCCCCGCCAAGGCTGACTACCGCACTGAGGCCTTGACCATGCTTGCAGCTGACGCAGTGCTCCATCCCCCATGCTGGGCAGTCAGGCCCCAAGGCCGCAGTTCCGTTGCCGCATTGGCCTAATGCCGCTTTGCGGACTACCCCAGCAAATGGGAGAATGCTGACAAGCAAATCTGAAAAGCAACCCTGCAATCCAACGCGCCAATGCAAAAGCTGCCTGAAAAATGAGGAAGCAAGGATATGTTTCCTGTAAAAGTGAGCCATTGAAATACCAACGAACGCCACCGACCGCAACCAAACGCAGGGAGATTGGCTTCTTGCAAGCAAATGCTTGCCCAGGCTCGTTGCCTTCCCATGCGCGCAGGAAATGGCAAGCATGATGGGACTATTTTTGGCACACGCGTCTGCGAACGCCCTCGCGCGGGCTCAAGCCCTTTGACTCCCAAGCTCCTCATCTCCGGCCAATGTCTCGACGGTTGAAGAGCCACCGCTGGTTTACTGATGAGCCTCCCATGAATTGATCCCGGGTCACTTACGCAGTTGCGCGCGTCACTTGGCACTTGACATGGCTGGATTGAACATTTGTGTCTGAAGCAATTCTAAGCCAATACTGAGCTTTTGCGAAGAATTGCGGCTCCATGAGTAAAGCAAACTGTGCAGCAAACTGAAACCTATGCAACACCAACGCTAAGCCTGCACGAAGGAACTACTATCTCAAAGACTCAATGACTACTTGGTGGAGGCCATCGGACACGCCCAACTCGTTGTGGGGAAGGGCCACTTCAGAACTTCACCCTAAACCAACACACGGGTACTCAGTTGCCCAAAGGACCTGGAACTAAAAGGTTAACCTTTTGTGGCCATGACTAAATATGGGCCAACAATTGGAAAACCAAAAGGTCAAAAGGTCGGCTTTGAACAACTGAGGGTACTGCGAGTGGTTTGGGGAACAAATGTGGAAAGTCCTGGTCTACTTGCCGACGGGAGGCATTCCTTGGCCACACATTGCTTGCCCTCCAGCTGGTAGCCGTCAAAACACCTGCTGAATCAGACTTGCTGAATGTGCCTGCTGCCTCCCACAACCATGGTCTTCTCTACGAACGTGCAGATCGATCTATCCATTCATTCTTATCTGATATCTCTCTCTTCCAATCTATGGATCCGTGGCTTTGACAAACAGCAACCCACTTGCAAATGCAAAAAGAAGCAAACTGCTGCCCATCAAATAGCTGTTGAACCTTCCGAGCCAGACCTGCCTGGAGCAGTTGGACTCCCCACTCTGAGAGCAGTTCACCCCCAGCGTCCCAATGCCTCGGACCATCTCAACTCCTCCCGACTTTGTCCCTCTGAGGGTTCTGGAATCCCAGCTTGCCCAAAGATGGCCCAACACGCACAAAAACCAACAAGCCAACAGGTCGTTCCGCTTTGGGCGATTGAGTCTTGCATGCCCTAATTGGACACACCTGACTAGCTGGCCATGGGGAGACTGTCCAGGGCGTAGGTCAGACGAAAGCCATCGGCCGAGATACCGTTCTCACAGCTGCACTGCTTCTCGAAGCCTAAGTGCTCATTCTCGGCTCGGTTGAGGGGGAGAGCAACTGAAGGCTTACTCTGTGGCTTGGGGAGGCAAATCCCACAGGGGTTCAAAGCCGAATCCAAGCCACCAAATAACGGCAACCTGATTTACCCTGTCCTGACTAGCAATGGACCAAAACAAGGCCGAAGCTCGAAATGGCGCCATTCTCAGGCGTGCAAACCGAACGCCAAGACACACCAGCCGTGCGCCAGCTCAAAGCCGTGATGGCAGGAGCCACAAACATCCGCCCCATGGCGGGGACAGCCTCGGCTTCGTTGTCAACTTGGTCCCAACAATCGGCTCTCCCTGAGAAGGTTGCAGCATCTCCGATGTCAAAACAAATTGACTTTTCTCTACGCTCGAAAACCGAGTTGCCGACAGTACGGGTTGCAAACGCATCGGCAAAGTACAGCAAGGATCACGGGTCTGCAGTCTTGGGTGGACATATGGCCTGGTACGACCAAGGGCAAATACAAGCGGCCAGAAGACTGCTTGTGCATCTTCCCGAATTTGAAACTGCACAGGGGCTGCAAATTGCCAAGGCAACAAGCAGAACCAACAGGCCTACACCAGCCGATGTCTGTATCAACGTGTACCAGCATAAACGTTCCAACGTTGCAAACTGGACTCAATCCAGCACGCATGTGGAGTAAAAACAGCCATGTGGTCGGCGCTACTTGGTTACGTAGATGTTTGGTGCTTCTGCGCATCGGGCAGCTGGAATCCTACCATCTGTCCGGATTTGATTTGGCTGGTCCAAAATAGGGTAACCCCCAAAATGGCTTGCCCTGGTAAATGGACACATGGACCAAACCGGCGGTCCAATTCCTGGTGGTTTAATTTTGACCCATACCCAAATGTCGTCAAGTGAAGAGATCTGCGTGATCACAACCCTGCCGTCCAGCTTGGCATCGGCTGCGACGGCTGCGGTTTGCTCGCCGTGGGTGCAGCTTCTCAAATGCATCCCCCGCAAAGGCTCGACGATATTCCCCACATAAACCACCATTTGGGTGAGGTCGTGTGAGGTCGCTATCATTCACAGAAACCAGTGTCTGCCCAGTTTTGGCATGAGACCCATCCCCAGCATCCCCAGCATCGCCTTTGTTTTGAGCATCTCCGTGCCATGACAGTTGCGCTTCAAGGTTGGAACCTGTGTGCTTCCTTTGTTTCCAGAGGTGTCAGTCAATTTGCCCAACACATCCCCAACATCAAGCTGAAGGGGTGTGGGCGCGTGTTTGAGCCGGTACCCTGCTATGTGTTGACCACTTCAGGTCCCAACACGTTGGCACCTTTTCTAAGGATCCAAGTGTTGATCCAAATGGATGTCACACGCTCTTTCTTCGTGCATCAGCAAATGAAGTAGTGCAACCTTGGCTAATTCTCGGATATTCTCGGATAGGGCACTGTGATAGGGCAGCGTGGCCTTGCACAGTTGGATACTGCTGAAGGGTACCCTGTCGTGCCCAAACACGGGCGTAGACAACATCCATGCAGTTTTTCCGGAAGAGCCGCAGGGTATTGCACTTGGGTCGCTTTGGTGCCAAACCCAGAGATGAACTTCTTGGTTTCGGAGACCCAAGGCACGCATCAACAAAATGCACGGTGGTTCCTTTTCTTTTTTAAAGCTAGGTCCTCCAGTAGGGAGGTTAGAGTAAGGGTACCTTTTTCTGTCTATTTTCTTGGCTGGAATTAGGACCCCAGCAAAAAATATCTTGTTTGCCTGGTTAGTGGAAAACAAAGGGACCCCAAAAAAGCGAAAAACAAAACGGGGAGCTAATTCTGGGGAAGTGTTAGTAGGGGAACCCTCCCCCCGAAAAAGAAACGGGTGAGAGGTCGGGCACTGGGGGACCTATTCTTGCCAGCCAGCCATAGGGCATGAAACTTGGGTGTTTTGGTGCCCAGAGATGAACCTTTTGGTTTCGGAGACCCAGGAAAGCAAAAAGTTCAACCAAATGCACGGGGGTGGTTCCCGGTTTTTCTTGCAAGCCAAAGTTGGTCCCCTTAAAACATCACCCCCACCAACTGCTACTCACCTTTCATGAGCCAAAAAGCTGATGTTGTCTACCACCAATTCGGGAAATTTAGGGACTGAGTCTTGGAAGCCCGCAAGCTGAGCCATGCTTCACATCCAGCCGAGCAGCCCAACCCCCTGACGCCGCGGCCATTCGAGCAGGCGCACTGGTTCTCCAGGCACAAGTCACCGTACAAATAGTGGCCCCAGGAGCAGTTCACACAGAAGGCGCCTGAGTCTTGATTTTGGTGGGCCGAGAAGGCGCCTGAGCTTTTTGAGTTTTTTGAGTTTTGGGTTTTGGGTGGGCCCCTTTGGCTTTCATTTTTTGCGCCCCAGTTGTTTGAGTTTTTTGAGTTTTGGGTGGGCCTTTTTTGGCTTTCACTTTTTTGCGGGCCCCCCCATTCCCCCCCCCCCCCCCCGCCAAAAAGGGTATAGTTCAACAAATCCACACGCCCACGTTTGATTGCACGTGGTTGTTGCTTTTGTGTCTTGGTTGCTTGACCGTCCTCTTAGGTCCGCTTCGTGCCCAAGACAAAAGCAAGCACAAAGGGTGACAAAAAGGGTCCACTGCAAAACTCCTCCTGCGGTAGCCGAGCTGAAGCCTGTTGCCACGGTGTCTTTTCCCACACCTTTTGGCGGGTTTATGGGATACCTGGAAAGCCAACCCATGGGCCAAACCCAGGACAACAAACACCAACCAAAAAAAAACACATATCCCCGCGTCGGCTCGTTTGAGGGATCCCTCGATTTTTCTGGGCCAAAGGTGCTGCCATGCTCCGGGCACCGGGACCCCCTTGCCGCTGTGCCGTTTTGGCAGACGCAGGTCTTCTCCACGCAGCTGGTGCCGATCAGGTGATGGCCCTCAAAGCCTCGGCGCTGCTTGTTGAAGGACAAAAAACGAGAAGCGGAGCGGGCAGAAGTCTCCGGGGGTTGATTGATCCCTTGTCCATTCGTTTGAACCATCGTTCTGTTCAAACACCAGATCCATTTCCCCAGGGTTTTCTGTGGTTTTTTGGAAAGAAGGATCCCTGGAAAGAATGAGGAAGGTACCCCTCGAGAAACCGTGGTCTAGAAGAGGTAACAGCAAGATCTGTGACCGCTGGGTACGCGGTGGAAACGAGCCGTTTGGAACAAAAGCACTTGCCCATGTCAGCTTCTCAACTCACGAGCCAATTGAATCTCTGGGGGGCCTGCTCATTTTCAAGGCAATGCAAGGAATCTTTCACTTCATGAGTGGGTTGGCCAACAAAAAGCACGAACTTCTTGTGAGCCACTAAAACGGTCTTCCCTAAAAGTCCATGAACCCTGGAAGTGAGATCTCCAGTGGTAGATGCAAAACCCGTACCATTCTTTCCGCAGCAGAGTCTACGCAAATCTTCAGCGCTATCATCTTCTGAATTCTGACCGCCCCTTCCTTCGGAAGCAAGGCGAACTTGTGCAGTTCCAGCACACGGAGTCCGAAGCACTAGGGCCTGCGCCATCGAAATATATGGGCGTCTCTCGTTCATTCAACAGGCAAAGGGTAGCCTCAGCCTGGCAAGTGGATGTCGGACAAATTACTCACTGGCCGAGCGGATGGCCCAAAAAAAGTCCGAGCTTTATATTTAAAAGCCCTAAAATGGTCCCAAAAAAAGTTTCAAGTTCATGAACTCAGGAAGTGAGGTTAAACATGTATGCCCCCTCATGCTTCGGTCATGTGCACTTGTCCCGGCAAGGCAGCGTGGGAAGGCGCCTCAGGCTGCCCCTCAGCTACGTCCTCAGCTTTTGCCTCGTCAGCTTTTGCCTCGTCCAGCGCGGGATCGTAGGCTTGGACCGGCCACTTGCGGGCAATCCGCTCTCTGACATAGAGCTGATGGAGGTAGATGCCACACATCGCATTGATCAGCACCAACCAGAGCATCAGAAGTGCTCCCAGAACAAGGAGGCAACCGGCCACAAAGACCAGGAGAGCCGCCAAGCCTCCGAGATCATCACCGCAATCGCATTTGCAGCCCTTGCAGTCGCAGCAGTCTTGCACTTTGCCGTGACTACAATCGCATTCGCAACAGCGGCAACCAGCATCACAAAGCCCACAACAGGCATCGCAGGGACGGCCCCAAAAGCAGCACCAAAAACAGCAATCATTCGCGGCATGGTTGTTGACATTGCAGCCGTAACAGCATTCCCTGCAACAGTCCCCCCTGCGTCGATGGGCCTTTGCATCCGTGACCCAACTACCAGGCCGCCGTGCGAGATTGATACGCTGCTGCAGTCGTCCCGTCAGCCACAGGAAGAATAGGTAAATAGTGGAGATGACACCAATCCTGGGCTGCCCTCAGATCCCCGGCGAAAAGTTTCACTTTGGGTGGGTGAAATGGAACTACCACTAAACCCTAGCAGCCTAACAAGCTGGCTGTGGCTCAAAAAAGTGGTACCAAAATAGCACGAACCAAAGACTAAAGCCTGCGTAACCGTAGCTCGGTAATTTTGAGCCATACCCAGCTATCGGGATGGCCGCCAAGAATCAGAAAGAAGTTGAACCAAAAGCCAAAGAAAATAAAGCCCCCAATGGTCTCTGGCTTGATGAAGGTGAGTCTGCCCCAGTCCACGACGTTCAAGATCTCCGTGCTTCGAATCAGGTAACCGAAAGCTGCTGCCAGGCCAAAGAAAAGTAGACCATAGCAACAAAAGGCGACACTGTAGAAGATCCAATGAACGGCGCAGGACGTCACCGGACGCTCCATTTCACCCATGCGATAGTGGTAACAACAGACTTCGCAGCGCGTCAAATTGGCTGGGTTCACTCCGGAAGTTCTCCAAGAATCCAAACATAAGCGGTGCACCGGGGCCGTACAGCGACAAGGGTAGAACTGCTCCGTCCCATCGGTTCTCATACAAATGCGACATGTTGGCATTGCTAAAAGTCCCGGTCACGCAAGACCTTGAGGCTAAAGCCAAAGCCAGCAGAACTCTAACTTGGTGCATGTTCACTAGAAGGGGGTGTGCCTTTCAGCTCGCGCAGCGCCGTGATAGACCGCGAAAAGAGCGTATTGTTGTATACAGTCAAGTTGTTGCTGCTGTTTTTTGTTTCCGCCGCTGCTGAGGCTGCTGCTGCTGCTGCTGCAGCTGCTGCTGCTGCTGCTGCTGCGCACCCCTTGAGGCGAACCAACTCTTGACCGCATTAACCGCACTTGCCAAACAGTCTGAATTGATGCGGACTGCGCGTCACATGTGCGTGCAAAGCGAATCGATGCTTAGAGGTTTCCAACCGAAGACTGGCACTGCATGTCTTGCTGCAGCTTTGAGAAGGCTTGGTTGCTGTTGACCCGTCCGCAAAAAGCGTATCTTTTTGTGGGTCCAATGGAAAACCCACAGTTTCCGGACAAGTTAAAGTCCAAAGATCCAATCAAATAGCCATCAAGTAGGGTTCTTGACTTTTGGAGTTGTACCTCGCCACTCAACGCTGCGAAATCCTGGTTCCCCGCTAGAGCACACCTCAGGCAAACTTGTGTCCCACTGCTTTCAGGAAACAGCGCATCCAGCGTGCGGCCAAAGCGCACACTGAGCAGTTCTCCGTACCGGCAGTACCTGAGGGCATCGTCAAAGCGCCCAATGGAATGAAACCAAAGTACGGACAGACATGAGCACACCTCCAGAGGAAGTGGATCAAGTGGCCCTGCCATGAGGGCCAACTCTGTCCAAAGCCGCCAAGACGGAGGCTACGCAAGGACAAGCTGAACAAGGAACCTAACTCTTCAACTGGTGAAGAAACCGGCCAAACATCCTTGACAGGTGAAAACTAGCATATGCTGCATGCAATTGCTTCTTCGCAATTTTCGGTATCACACGGGCTACACTTGACAATGCCAGTGTAAGTTCGCTGCCCTTGTCATCAACACAATCATCCAAACCGGCTCAAATTCTAGAACCCACATGCCAAAGGCGACGCCAAGCCGCGAAGAAGGCCCAAAATCCGCATTTCATCCCACAGCATGTTGCAAAAGATGAACCGCCGCTTGACAAAAGGCCACCCCCCCCAATCCTGGATCCTGACAAACATCTAACGCGGCAATACTTGGGAGCATACGTGTCCCTAAACAAGCCCTGAGGAAATGGTTGAACCCCCAAAAATTAGTTTCAGGCCCAAACCTGTTCAACCAGTGACCGGACACCAAGCAAGCACAGGCCTGGGGGGCCTTTGCTTCGCCTTCGCCGGATCGGCTTCGGAGCCTTTGAAGGCCGAGCTGCAGTTGCTCCCAGTCTGCGGCACCCCGTTGGCGCAGCTGCACTGCCGCGCCTGTGCGAGGTCAGAGATCGATCGGCGAAGGATCGAGGGTTCCAGGGGTTCAGGGGCTGTTGGCTTTGAATCGGAACTTGAGTGATTTATTCTTATAAATTGGGCCATAGACTGAACTGCATGGGTTGACGTTGGAAGGGGAGCAAAAAAAGAAATTTTAGAAGGTAAGTGCGGATTTCCCACTAAACCACAATAAGCAGAAATGTAACATATTTCCCAACAACAATCATGACTGAGAGGGGATTTGATGATAATTGAGATGTTGATTGCTTCCGCTGCGGTTTTTTTTCTTTGGCCCAGGGGCTTGGCGCTACTAGCAAGGCCCGTGGGCATGTGCCGCCTTCCGCTCATTTGAGCTAGAGACAAAATGTGGGTCAAAAACAAGCATCCAACATAGAACCCTTGTAAACAGAAGCTTGCAAAGTCTCAAACCCTGCGGTCCCTGGCTTAATTCTGACCCATACCCAAACGATTCAAGCGATATTTGCGGGGTCCTAGGGCATTGCCCTCTTCCTCACGCTGCCTTCGAGCTTGAGAGGCGTCGGGAATGTGTCGACATTTGCCTTGGGTGTCGCTTGGTTGTTCTCCGGGGCCATTTGAAGGGACACAAAGAGCGAAACTCTTACAGCACTAGACTGGAAACTGGGCTGCCCGTGTTCAGATCCCCTGCTAAAAGTCAAAAACTATTAGTGGGTTAAATGGAAACCCCCACTAAACAATCAAAGGCTAAAAAGCGAAGGGCATGGCTGGGAGCCACCAAGGAAAGAGAGGGCTAACCAAGCGTGACTTCTGCCCTGTCTTGTCAGCTTGAGCAGCCCTTCGTGCCGGGAGCGCGGTGGCACGCCTGTGTTTTTTTTGAAAAGCCCATGCCGACGCCTCGCAAATGCCGTCCATGAGGAAAAAACCCGAGTGACAAGAAGCACAGGACCTCGGAATCAAGCCCACGGCAACATCCGTGGATTCAGTGGATGTCCCAACCAACTTGAAGCAAGCATGCCCCTTCAACCATCTCAACACCAAAAACCACGCCCTCTGCATGTTCACGTCACAGCCCCGTGCTTGCTTGCTCCTCATGTGGGCACACGTGGCAAATCAACTGCAAGCTTGTGACCAGTTTTGCCAAGATGCTGCAGCCCGTCTTGCCTGCAACCTGCGCTGCCCGGTGTTGCTCTCTATCCCTCTCTCTCTCTCTCTATTTATCTCTCTCTCTCTCTATCTCTCTCTCTCTCTATCTCTCTCTCTCTATCTCTCTCTCTCTCTCTCTGCCGCTAGGTGTCTCAAACACTCGACCAAACATGCTTGACGGGCTGTTAAGGCTCCACTTTTCCTGCATTTCGCCATCTTTCGCCAAAAAAAAACACCTCCCATCCCAACAAATTTGTGCACAACAAAATATATACACAACTCAAGCACTCAGCTGCATGCAGCCTGGCCTGTTCCATTCGCAGGGATTCCGCCGCTGCAGTTGCACTGATTCGGAACACAGCTGTCTCCCAGCAGGTGGAATCCTTAGCAAGACGCCTTGACGAGTCACAAAGGCCTTCTGTTCTGACCACACAATTGTGCTGCAGGCCCTCTTACCATAGCACTCCCAATACCAAGACCCCATGTTTTCAGGGCATACAAAATACCCACAATTCTGAAACGCTGGGCACACAAAGAGGAATCGCCTCAGCAGAAAAGAAAGGCCTAGGCAAGCCAAACGTCAAAACGCCAAAACGCCAAAGCTGCAGCCGAGGCCACCTGCGTGGCACGCGGTGCAGCTGGTACCGTTCTGCATGGGACACTGGCTGCCCCTGGCACCGGTCCCGTGCGGGCCTGGGCACATCCGGGGAGGGGAGGGGGGGGTGCTCAGCTGCCCCCACTGTTGACCTCTGTATTTTATCCACCCCAGTTGACTAACTGGGGATGAATATGGGGTCAACATTGTGGGGATGCAGCGACACTCCGCGATTGAAGCTACGACGCAACCTTCCTCCCGAGAGCTTCCCGTCCAACCTATTACGTCCAATCTATTATAGGGGGCGCGGGTTTATCCGGCAGTCAACCTTTCTCTTCTGGAACTTCCAGTACATCCCATTATAGGGGGCGCCCCGTTCCGGCAGTCAACGTTTGTCTTCTGGATTGTTGGAAAAGTTGAGTGCCAGCCAGATTTCACGTCACAATTTGGCTTCTTGCATCCCATTTGTTCGCTTCTGCGGCGACTTCTCTGAGACCCAGGCAGTGACAGACCTTCTCCTTGCACACCTGGCGATTTGCAGTCCAAGAAGACGAAAGCACGTCTGCTACTCAATGTGCAACGTTGCCCTCTTTCTGAGCTTTTGTTTGAGAAAAAACAACACCTACGTTAAGAGAAAGAAAAGAAACAACACAAAAACAACCGACCAGGGTCTTGTTCAATCTTAGCTCATCCGATTTCTCGCGCGAAGCATAACCAGTGCTTCGGCTGCCCAGTGGGGTCCGCCTGCTGCGCCATGTGAAAGCCCTCGAAGCACACGGTGCAGCTTGGAGAGCCCGGGTGGGAGCAGTTCTCGCCCACGCTCGGCAGACCATGATCACAGCTACATTGCCTCATGGCCGGATCCACACATCGCAGAACGAAAAGAAGGGGACATCAGGAATCCAGGGGGGGGGAAGGGAAAAGGGAACAGTATGTGGCAGGAACGATGCGATTCTGCGAAGCTTATGGGCAAAGTGCCAAGAGAGGCACGCTCCCGGCAACGTAAACTTTCCAACATGTGGACTGCAACGGATTCCAACTGAGCGAACATGCCCAATACATTGAACCCACCACATACGTTTTCGTGTATGTGTATATATATATATATACAGTGTGTGCATTCATTTATGGCATGTCCAGTCTTGACACATGCAACCAAACCAACCAACCAACCAAGGAAGCAAGGAAGCAAGGAAGCAAGGAAGCAAGGCAGCAGGGAAGCAAGGAAGCAGGGAAGCAAGGAAGCAAGGAAGCAAGGAAGCAAGGAAGCAAGCAAGCAGGCAAGCAGGCAAGCAGGCAAGCAGGCCAGCCAGCCAGCCAGCCGGCAAGCAAGCAAGCAAGCAAGCAGCCGGCCAACCAACAATCCAAGCGTCCAAGCATTCAACCATAGCCCATACTGATTGTTTGGAAAGTTCCTTGACTGATGCAACACACCCCTGCCTCTGTTTGCAAATCTGGTTGTGCAGGTCGTAGCCAGGGAAGCAGTCGGTACAAGCGCTTGCCCCATCCATGGCGCAGCCTGCTCCTTGCAAGATGCGACACAAGTTTGTGGCTTGTGCCTTATATACTTTCTCAGGCCAAGGGCTGCTTCAGAAACCAAACTCTAGAAAACGGTTTGGATGTGGCTTTACAATATTGAAAGAGTACTAAAAGAGTACAAAAAGAAACTGCAGGGCGAAGAACAGGTGCAATCCACGTAAAAAGCGCAAATCAAACCTGCTTTCCAAACAAACAGCCCCCCCTTTGAGAGCAAACGGTCCGCGTGGTCAGCCCAGCCCTCTTGTTTTGGGCATGTTGCGTGCCAAGATTCCCGTTGCTGCCAGGCCGTTGGAGCAAGAGCAGAGGTTCTCGTAGCAGGTGCCATTCACCATGTGCTGGCCATCCCCGCACTGGATCTGCAGGCACTCGCCGGCCTCCTGTGTGAAGCCTGCCGTGGCTTCGGATGCGAGGCAAACTCTCCGTCGCAAGAATCGCAGTCAAGAAAGCCCACGGTTGCAAGAGCGCCCAAAGAATATTTTTACACAAACCAGGACAAAGCAGTGGTAAACTCCAATGCTAAACAATTCTAAACAGTACCGGGCCAGCTTAAAGGAATACTGAACCAAATCTAAACCAGCACTAAGTAGCACTTACTGAGACACTACTTTACAACTCTGACCCCCAACTTGTTTTCAGGTTTCTCCCCTCCCCCTTGCTTGCTTCACTAATCACCCATGGCACAATTCGCAGACTGCCAATACAACCCTGTCAACCAATGCAAAAGCAACATTGACGACTAGCCTCACACAACAGCCCGAAAACAAACTTCCTTTGCCCTGCGTTGGCCCTTGTGCGTGCTTGCCGGTGGGAACCTTGCTGCCACTGAAATCACAGTCGGACCCTATTTCAGGAAGGGAGTGCCACGTTGTGCCGATCATCCAGCCTTAAAGGAGCGCCTGAGTCACAATCAAAAGCAATCGCTATCAAAAGCGGTATATCTCCAAATTCATGTCAGAACCGGCGGATCTCCGCCACCTTCTTCTGGCTACTGGCCCTTAAGCTTCTACCCGGATGGGACGGGAGGTGGCTCAAGTGGCTCAAGCTTTGGGCCCAGATCGCCAAAGGTTTGGCTTCTGGTTTGATTGATGCAACTAACAAACTCTAGTTCTCGCGGTTGAAGTTTTGGCAGCCCTGGCTTAACATGAAGAGAACCAAAACACCTAAACAACACATGCCAACAACATGATGGAAGAGTCTAGGGGTTGATTCCTTGTCCATTCTGTTCAGCCATTGTTCGTTTCAACACTTTTCAGCCGTTTCCCCAAAAAACGAAGGATCTGAGGAAAGAATGGGGGACCTAGTGGTTTAGTGGAACATGGTGGAACTAAACCAACTAAAAACCAACAACAAACAACCAAAAACAACTAACAACAACCAGCAAACAACTAAACGCAACCAAACAACAACTAAAAACACCTGACAACATCAAAAAACAGCCAAACAACAACTAAAAACAACCAAAGAACAACTAAGACCTGAAGAATGGACCGGATGGTTGGGAAGCTCCTCGCTGTTCTTTTTGAGGCGAACCCGCCTTGGAAGCACACCTCGCAGGCCATTGCCCCATGGTGCGGGCAGCTGGAACCAACGGCTCCTGAGGTCCAAGGCGTGGGGTGGGCAAAGAAGGCGTACGTGCAACTAGGCTTTCCTACCAAAGCAAGCAAAAAGGACCCCTAGGGGGGGGGGGGTCCGGGACCCAAGTTGACTTTGCGAGACATCCAGTAGAAAGCTTAGAATAAGTTGGTACCGTTTCTTTTTTCTGTAGCCCATTTTAGTAGGGGAAGCCTCCCAACCAAAAAAGGGGTGAGAAAGGGCACTACTGGGGGACCGAGCCAAAATGGGGCTGCCAAATTCCTACAGTCGGGGCACTTTTCGCGTTACTCATGTCCTGTGCTTAGCCATTGTGCAAACAGATCCCCAAAATGGGTTGCCCGAAGAAATGGACAGGGCTCAAACCTGCGGTCCATATCCTGGTGGTTGGGCAAATATGGCTCATGGTGGTTTAATTTTGCTACCCAACCATGAGAATCAGTCCAGAATCCCAGAACCCTGGCTGGAGCCGCCACAAACGACCCTTGTTTGGGCAGAAACCCCGAAGTGTTCAGCTGGGGAATAAAAAAGGCAAGTCAAAAGGGATCCCCTTGGGCCCTTGGGTTGCAAAGGGAACCATCAAGGATGCAAATCTTTGCAGAGGCCCAACTTTTGGTTCAGAGATGCCCCAACAGCCGTGCAATAAGAAATGCAACCTGCGGAGTTCAAAGGAGGATGCCTTTTTGGCATCAAGCTACCCCAAGTTGGAAGCTTGAGTCGGACATCCATCCGACTCACCTACCTTGGAATGGAGAACTGTGTCACATGCACGTCATGGGCCTGAAGTGGTTGCCCCTCAACATAGTTTGTTGAGATAGATGAATAGGTCTGAAGTGACAGCTGGAGAGTAAAGCTGTCGCTCTAGCGGCAACAGGAAAAACTGCCCTCAATTTTGATTGGCCTCCCTCATGCGCGGGAGATGGGTGCGGGATAGTGCGGGTCAAACAACGGGTACCCAAAATAGGTTGCCCTGGCACTTGGAAACAAGGATCACAAGGACCAAAGCCTGCGCCGCACATCCTGGTGCTTTAGTTTTGATCCATACTCTTAGATGGTTTGCAGTGTTTCTTTGTTGGGGTGGAGGGAGGGGCGGGGGAGCCCACATAAGCCCTAAATAAGGCATTAGTAAGGGCCTAATAAGGGTTTCTTGGGGCTCCCTCCTCCCCCCTCCCTCCCTTCCCTCCCCTCCCTCCCCTCCCTCTCCCTCCCTCTCCCTCTCCCTCCCTCTCCCTCCCTCTCCCTCCCTCTCCCTCCCTCTCCCTCCCTCTCCCTCCTCCCCTCCCTCCCTCCCTCCCTCCCCTCCCTCCCCTCCCCCCTCCCCCCCTCCCTCCCCTCCCCTCCCCTCCCCTCCCCTCCCCTCCCCCCCCTCCCCTCCCCTCCCCTCCCCTCACCCTCCCCTCCCCTCCCCCCCTCCCCTCCCCTCCCCTCCCCTCCCCTCCCTCCCCTCCCCTCCCTCCCCTCCCCTCCCCTCCCCTCCCCTCCCCTCCCCTCCCCTCCCTCCCCCCTCCCCCTCCCCTCCCTCCCCCTCCCTCCCCTCCCTCCCCTCCCTCCCCTCCCCCTCCCCTCCCTCCCTCTCCTCCCCCTCCCTCCCCTCCCTCCCCTCCCTCCCCTCCCTCCCCTCCCTCCCCTCCCTCCCCTCCCTCCCCTCCCTCCCCTCCCTCCCCTCCCTCCCCTCCCTCCCCTCCCTCCCTCCCCTCCCTCCCCTCCCTCCCTCCCCTCCCTCCCTCCCTCCCCTCCCTCCCTCCCTCCCCTCCCTCCCCTCCCTCCCCTCCCTCCCCTCCACTCTCGGCTTCCCACATTGCAGGCTTTGCCAAGCATCCCACACCATTGGCACACAGGCACTGGTTCTCCAGGCACGCACCTCGGGCGCAGAGCGTTTGAAACGCTACAACGGGGTTGCTCAAAGACACAGAAGGGCAAGCGAGAATTCCAAGGAAACCATACCAATTGTTGAGCTAGAATGGCCATTTGTGAAGGCCAAAGCAACCTTGGTTGCTTTCTGCTCCCCTGCTAAAAGTTTAATTCTTGCTGGTTTAATGGAAAACCCATTAGTTGGCAAAAAGTTAAAGTTCTAACATCCAGGCAAAATGCACCAAAGCCAAAACAGATCTGTTTGCAACCGAGTGGCCGTCCACTGAATGGCTGCCTGCTTGACCTTAGAAATTCCAGCCACAACCGAACCAAGCTGCCCTGTCACAGCCAGTCCGCACGACTGCCACAACCGCAGCTTGAAAACCAAGCTATATAATTGACCAACATTGCTTGGCGCCCTCTTTATCCCACAAAACGTACTCTGTTCTGCACAGCTGGCGCTTGCTCGTTCTCACTCATGTGTGTGCTGTCCTCCGGTCTACATCCACAGTATCGCGTTTGCGTTAAGGTGTTCCTAGTTAAAGCGGGCATTCATGCTGAGAAAAATGGCGGCTCCCTTCCTCGGAAGTCTTCAGGACATCCAAGCTTGCGCTCCCCTGGCATGACGGACAGCCTGAATGCTTGGTAATGACGCTCCCGCCCCCCGAGAATGGTAGAACACGGACATGAAAAGAGGAATCAATAAACTTGCTCGTGGGAAGACACCCCGGGATCGCCCGGCTGTGCGAATTCACCAAGGGGATGCTTCTGGAACTCCCTCAGCATGTCACCTGACTAGAAAGTCTCCTTGCAGCGCGCTCCGGAGTCCCAAGACTCCCCAAGAAAAACAGCAACAAAGCCCATGAGCGCCCATGAGTCCGAGCCGCAGCCATGCGAAGCGGCGCTGGTGGTCGTCGAGGCATCTGAGATGGTGATGTTGAAGGGGCTCCTGGCGCGCGACGGCTGCGAGGAAACGCTTCAAACCGCCTCCCGAAAAGAAACTTGCCACATGTGACACCACAAATCCGCGCGCGAAACCGGAGCTCAAAGACGAGGTCCCCTGAAAACTCCTGAACACTCCCGGGTTTAAGCCTGCCGGAGATTTGTGCTTTGACGTGTCGCCGAAACAGACACGTTGCAGCTGGCCTCGTCTGGTTTGATCTTTTCGTCGTGGAGTGCAGCTCCTTAGGGCGGAGCATGCGGAGCTGACGCCATATCTTGCCATGCCAAGAAACCTGCATCCAGAATGCATGCTTCCCGTGCACAGGCACCATCTCTTTTAATTTGATGGATTGATGGTACTTCAGGCAGGGTCCAGAGGGACGTGCTCAGCAACCTCCCGTTTTCCGCTGAATAATTATTGCTGGAAACAAACGAAGAGGCAAACAAGCCACCAGGCTGGTTGAATCGCTTCCTGGAGACCATTTCTCTGCCAAGTCTCCAGTTCCGACTTCACCTGCAGCAGTTTCGCCCCGCGGGGGCCTCAGCTTTGGCCGACCCAGGGCACGAGAGGTGAGAGCTGCTCTTGGATGAAGTCTACGTCCTCCAAATTTGAGGTTAGAGGTAGTCGAATTTAGTAGGGGAATCCTCCCAACCAAACAAAAATGGTGAGAAAGGGCACTGCTGGACCTAGAAGTCCTCAGACAAGAAATTGCTGCAAATGTTTCTTTGCACGGGGTCCCCGTCCTATCGGCTGCCTCGTGTGTCTTGCCTTTCTGATGTTTGCACTGCAGCGCAGTTCTAGCAAAATGCCAAACATTTGCTGGCAGCTAGCAACCCTGCCTTTGCGCAGGCTGACCCCAACTAGTTCATGGTAAGGGCTTGTCTGTGCACTCCACGCGGGAGAAAAACAAAAAACAACAACTCACTGCGAGCTTTATGTGATGATACTTGAGAAGGGTCAAACATGCCGGCGGGATGCATGGACGGACGGATGGAGCGACCCGCAGGGCTCTGCGGCCAAAAGAAACCGTCGTTCCGACGATAGCAGGGCAGCCACCAATACACGTCATCGGCTTAGTAGGCAGGTTGCTTCTTGATCTTAGTGTACCGCCGAAAAGCACTAAAATACATTACATATATCTGTTTACATACTGATAGACATTATATGTGTGTCTGACCCTTGACCCCGAACTCATGCCCCCAAAAACATGTACAGACACGACACGGAGCTATCGCAACGTCTTCAAGAGCTCTTGCACTTAAGCGTCAAGTCTCTACCATCCACCACCTAACAAGCCATAAGGACCACCAAAGGCCAAGCCATGGCTGAAACAGATGAATAAAGAAATCAATGCGCTGATCCAATACGCGATGGACAGCCTGGGGGTCCCCACACTCTTGAGCTGCTGCCACGCCGAGAACATACAGAATCGTTGCCTCAGTGCAAAGTGCACACAGATTTGGCACCCCGGGCTTGCCACATGTGGCAGCTTTGAACCACGGATCGGCCAAAGACATGTTCGCCTCTGCCCGAACATGCAATCTGGTCTGCCCTCAGATCCCCCGCTAAAAGGGCTAAATGGAAACTACCACTAAACACTAAAAGGCTAAAAAGCTACGGAACCGGATGGCTGGGAGCCACCAAGTAATCAGCTGTTTGGGGCAACCCCGGTGACTGGGATGGCACCGTCTGGCACCAAACGAAGGGAAGCCTCCCTTGGGGTTCAGTCGGGTTCAGTGCCGTTGAAGCGAATGCTTTGAAGCCGGCAGCTTGCTGAATTTCCGAGTGCTGGGCCCGTATCATAGCACTTCGCCTACAGCCAGCATGCAGCTAACGAGCATGCACATGCATATTCGATTTGAGGCTTTTCAAAAACACGCCCCTCCGGGAGCAAGTGCACACCAGCAATTTCGGGAAGGCGTGGTTCCTTCCGGGTGGAAGGCTTTGTGACCTGTGCAATCAGACTCGTCAGGCATTCCATGTTAGCTGCCTGCCCAATGGCACCAATCCATCCAATAGAATCGCAGCAGCATACGTGACCTTTTGGTGAAATAGATGGGTGTCCCTGGTAACTCGGGCATAAAACCAGTCTGGGCCAACAAAAATAATACATTTTAAGCCACCCTTCTTTGCCATACCCATCATGTGGCTAACCTGGGCGATCTCTAATGTGTGCGCTGAGTTCCTGGCTACGAGAGCACTGCGGTTGTAGCATGGCCGATTGGTTTTAAGGTGCCGTGGCAAGCTGGCTTGAGCCCGCCCCTCGGAAGGCCGAACACGGCCAAGCCGTTCAGCATCCATCGATTGGACACCTGCTTCTACTGATCTTGACAACTCTTCGCCTTGTCGTACGTGACGGTTTTTGATCACGTTTTTTTTTCTGGGACAATGTTCGCACATGCCTGCAACACCTTAGGTGAAATTTGTGCAACTCACCAAAATGGCACAAAACACAAAGGTTGATAGCCCATGGCAAAAAACACAAAGGCAAAAAATCCCATGGCCAAAGAAACAAACATGTTGATAGCCAACTCTTGGCCTCAAAAACCTCAGCTTGCTGGAAAATGGTCTCGGCAATTTGCATGCCATTTCGGACGTGTGGTTGTTACAAGGCTTTAGTTCTTTCATTTACCAGGCCAGCCCATGTGGGTTTATATGCATATATTTAATACGGATATAACCGGCCTGGGCTGGCCTGGTGCATGAAAGAACTCAACACCTGCGGTCCATATCCTGACTCAAGTTCACCCCATCGATCAACGCAGTCGATGCTCTTCCGCCGATTGCGTCAGCGGTCGCCCCTGAGCGTCAGCACCGCCTTCCCGACGACATCAGTGGTCATAGCCCGCAGAAACTGCTGCAAGTTTTGGTCCTCCGCAAGGCGGAGCAGTCAGTCAGGGCGCCACTTTTTGACTACCCGTAGACTCAAACCCAGGGCTGGTTCGTGTCCTAAAAAAGAACCCCCGAAATTGTTACTTCTATCTTGGGGTGGTCAAAAGACGAACCTTGATTGCGGGGCCTGGGGGTTGTGGCAAGCCTGTGCAATATGTCTAGGTCCTCCAGTAGAGAGGTTAGAATAAGGGTGCCCCTTTTTTTCTGCAGTCTACTTTACAAAAATAACCCTCCCCCAAAAAAGGGTTCCTAGGGCAACAGTGGGGGACCTAGACGCGTATATCATGCCAGACGACAAATCTCTGTCCCTTCCGTTTCTGCGAAACCGGGAAACGCGGCCCCGCCTTGGTGATTTCGGGGACCAGTGCATCAGCGTCGTGCCTCGCTTGTGCGTCGCAGTGTCCCAGCTTGCTACCCAAAGCCCGCGACAGCTCAAGCTAACCATCCCGAACAAAAATCTCAAGATGTCACCACTTGGAACTGAAAGATCCCCCCTACCTTAAGGGGGGAGGGGAGTGGGGGGTCCCCCAATCTCATGTTTTTCTAGACCAACATCTTCCAGCATGAAAGGGAAATAGAACCAAATATGGAGATCGCCAGGGGTCGAATCCCCTCCCCCAAATCCAAGAAACTGGGGATATGACGAAGCAACTTGATTCTTTAGGTTTTAGTCTTGACTGGTCAAGAGAAGTTGCTACTTGTGATGAAGATTGCTATAGATGAGAACAATGGTTTTGTGAAATCCAACTTTATCTCAGTTGCCCAAAGGACCTGGAACTAAAAGGCGATCACCTTTTGTGGCCATGACTGAATATGGACCAAAATGAACAACTGAGTTATGAAAAACCAAAAGGTCAAAAGGTCGGCTTTGAAGGTCAAAAGGTCGGCTTTGAACAACTGAGTTGTTAAGAAAAAGGCGTAGCGTATCGTAAGAACTCACATTGACGAAACCATCTCGGGCTCCGGCGCCAGGGCGCGCACCTACGGCTCTTTCAGCGTCGGGTTTTCGGCTCTTTCCGCGTTGGGCTTTTCGGTTTTCCCGGGGGAAAGACGGTGCCAAGAAAGCGCAAAAAAAAACGGATGTCCGGAGTCCATGAAACCAAAGCAAAGGCAACATGTGGCAGCTTCTCTTTGTCTCATTTGGGCAGTGACCAGCCAAAAACAAGTGCACACTTTTTGGGCCACCACTAAAATAAAGGGCCACCAAGGAAAAAAGTGCAAACTGCGCCCACTAACTGGGTGAGTTGTTTGTGTGACACATGGAGAGGAAACAGGTGCTGTCTACCGCTTTGTGCAAGCTGTTTGGCAACACACATCTGGGATGGGCGTACGTGAAGTCCTAGGTGAACCATAGCAGGCGTTCCAAAGGCTAGGATTGTCAGCATGCCACGGCATTCCGGTCAGTCAGGAGATAACTCCAGCTTCCATCCCATCCAGGCGCCTTCAAATGCACCTTCACCGAGCGCCCGCTCCGACGCCCATACCTGAGAGTGCTTTATTTTTTGGCTTGGGTTCAAGGGGCCAACAAGAGCGCATAGCTCAAGCAGAAAAGGAGGTAGCGCCTGGAAATTGTGACTCACTTGGATGTAGTGCTCTGTCCACAAGCTTCTCGGGCCCCAAAAGGGTGCTCAAAGGAACATGAACATATATTTTTCAACATTGAAGCTGACAGCATGGTGTTGTTTTTCTTCTTGGGGAACCTCTCATGTTGGGTAGAGGGTTGGTGCCGCTTCCATTTTGTTCCGGGGTGTGCAAGACATGGGATCCACAAGGCTCAGGCTCCTTCAGGCAGTAGAGTCGTCGGTTGTTGAGGCCTCGGACGAAGCCGACTGGAAGGCATCTCGGGCGGGTGGACATGGGTCTGACACAGGCAACTTGCAGTCAGCTGACTCCACGGAACGGATTCTGTCCACTCAGAAAGCAGAAAGCAGCCGGCGCCCATGAGACAGGAGGGTTTTCGTTTTCTGCCTTCGCAGCAACTCAGTCGAAACTCCTGCTCTGCAGGCTTGGGTGAGTCGGTCTGGTCGACCATTGTGAAACTGATACAGCCAGTGACGCCAATGACCGGACTGTGATGGCAATAATGCGCGCATGTCCTATTCAAGGCTCGACTGACGGTTCCCATACAGCGTTTGTGAAGCACACCCAGCGGCTTGAGTGTGTCTCCGCCTGAGTGGCCAGTTTGGCGCTGGGCTCTTTGCAACCTCCTGATGGTGCAGTCTGAGCTGCCCGGGCCTGAACCAGAAACATCTGCGAGCCAGTGGGCATGCGGGGTGCGAATCCAAATTTCTGAGCAAAGGGCCGCTGGCAAAAAAGGGCTCGCGCGCAGCTGCGCTTTGGCTCGGCTCACAACAGGCTCAGTTGATGCCCCAGAGCGAGCTACTCTGCAGCATCCTCATTGACTTGAAGTCCTTGGCCGGTTGCTCGGTGCCCTCGAATCAATCTATAAACAAAAACCAATGAAGCAATTGCTTCTTTAACGTGGACAACGATAAGAGTGACTCGCGCCAAGGGGCGCCGTTGCGTTGAAACGCCAAGTCCCGCCACCATTTTCTGGGTTTTCTGGGGCCCCGGCAATGCGGCCTCGCGCACTAGGCCTTCCAAAGGAGTAGGTGCTGCGAGTCTTCATGTCGGGGTTCGGCCTCAGGCGACACAACGTGGCTCAAAAAACAAAAGGAAATCCAAAATGGGTTGCCCGATCGGCAAGTGGAAACCTGGGTACCGAAACCTGCGGTTTGCCCCTCCGATCGTTTAATTTTGAGCCATGCCCATCTGATTTGCGGAAGATCCTGAGACCTGAGACTTCCTCAGCCGGGGGTGCAGTTTTTGTGTCTGCAAAAAGTTGAGAGCGCTTGACCCCTTGGCAAAAGCACACAGGCGGTGTGATCCGGTGAGCACCAGCGGCCGTGCAAAATGCGACGCTCGTCCCATAAACATTCCTGATCGTTCTTGGTTTTGCTCGCAGGGCAAGAAAGTGTGGCAACCACAAACCACATAACAGCTGAAGGGCATGGAAGAAAGCGAAGAACCAAGTGAAACACTGTGAAACAAAAAGGAACAAGGAATTGAGGAAGCAGCCGAGGGGGCCGCAAGCTTGCCGTAATCAAAACACAAGCAGCAACACGAGGTACATTCCTTTGGGTTGATACATACACGTGTAGCAGGCCTAACAAACAGTTCGATACCAATCCTTGAGAACGCGGTGGTGCTGAGCACCCATCTGCTCACCCCAACTCGTGACGAAATCAAGCGAAAAAGCCGCGCTAAGAGCGGTGTGCCCCGGTTCAAACATGATTAGCACGATCCTAATTTTCCTGCGGCGATTTGTTGCTTCCCGGTTGGTTTGACACTATCAGGGCCCGTGTTGTGACAACGACATCTTGCGGATGGACAAGCATGGAACCAGGGCTTTTACTTTCACGGTCACGGGAAAAACAACAACAGGTGGCATCCCAGAACCTTTCCTAGGTCCTCCAGTAGAGAGGTTAGAATAAGGGTACCGCTTTTTTCTGTAGTATATTTTAGTAGGGGAACCCTCGGGGGACTATCTGGGCCCCAAAGCTTTCAGGTGAAACAGTTGACCTCCTGGAACCTATGCAACATAAGAAAGCCATGTCAGCAAGCTTTCGCAACCTCGAAAAGGAACACAAACCAACTACTTTCATTCATTCTCGACGAGCTCAGGTACACTGCGGGGGTTTCCCCCTGTTTTCCATAGAGACAGTCCAGCCGCAGGCCACCCACTCGGCCCCAAAGCATTCAGCTGGGGACAAGTTGACATTTCAGCGGCTGCGGACCCACCACCACTCTGGCAGGGCTCATTTTTTTGGCAGGGGTTCTCAAAGTCAGCAAATGGATTCGGTTGTTTCCCTTTAACCCACCACTTAGGGGGTGACCTTGATCATTGTAACATCATGAGGCCACTCTGGCGACACAAAGGTGTTTCTGGGGCCCGGGCTTGTCATGCACTTCATAGGCGCCGGGGCCCGGCGCCCGCTCGTTGCGATCCCCAGGCAGGCCTTAGACTCGTTTTCGGAGTCGTTTCGCGATCCGAGGGGTCCGCTGCCCGAGGGAGGGGGGCAGCTGGAGCCACTTTTGGTTGGAGTCTCCCGTGATCATCTTATGGCAGTTTGCCAAAAGCTTTTGGCCACTTTTGGAAAGGGTGGACCAAGGCTGATACCTCAGTTTTTAGGGGTGTTTGGATGCAATAAGAGCGGCCCACCGTTTTGGGCTAAAGTGGGAATCCATAAAGGGGAAAGCTCAGAAGGTGAAAATTTGGGCAGGAAGAAACTCCCAGGCAAGGGTTGTGCCCCTGACCCATTCACGAATGGTGCATGTTGGGTGCAAATCAGCACGACAAGCTGGTATGACTGTCAGTGGCAACTGCCGCCTGACCAGAAGATCCGGCGCCGCAAAGCCGGTTCGCAGAAGTTTCAACCATATCAGAACTATGGATGTCTTCCTTGTTCTCTTTCTCTCTCTTTCTCTCTCTCGCGCGCTTGCACTTCCTCTTTCTCTTTCTGACAAAGCTGAGCCCAAAATCCTGCTCCCCAAAACATGCAACACTATGATTCATGATAGTTTGTGGTTTTCCGCAGGCGCACCATCGTACACCTGCCTGCCGCTTGAAAATGTTTGACTTCGAGCGAGAACTTGTGGATCTGTTCAAGGCGCCAAAGCAAGCTGGCTTGCCCCTTCAGACGAGTGCCAACAACATAGGTCGGGTCTCCACTGCAGAGAAGCATGCCTCCACCCCATGTCTCTAGCGACTTCACATAGGTAAGCAAGGGAAGCAACTCAACAACCTCTCCCCTATGTGCGTACCTGGATCAACCTTCTGAATGTTGCAAACACTAGTCAGGGGACCCCCGCCCCCAAAAAAACAAGAAAAGAAAAGACAAAGTTCGTGTCTTAAAGGGAACTCGCCAGGTCCTCTCAGCCTGGCACGCTCAGCTCTGGCAAAGGAGACGCCTCTGGTCAGCCTTGGCCGCGAGGTCCGATGGGAAGAATAAGGCCCAGTTTGTAGTAGGGTGTCCCTAGGTTTTGTGGGGATTCATCATTATGTGAGTGGAACACCCCCCATGTTGTAAACTGGGGTTGATTCATGTGGGGTCAATATTACTTAGTCCACCGGCGTCATGGGAGCCATGAACTTGTGATTCAAATATGGATCTGATTCCAGCTGCCGACCTGCAGGCAAGTAACGCCCTGCAGGGCGAAGGGGCACGGCGTGGTTTCTTGGATTGTTCTTGGCAGATACTGGCATGCCCTCGTATCAAGCCGGGATTCTTGATGGGAATGTTGCTTGGTGTGTGCTAATGGTTATAGAGGCTTATGTAGGTGTGTCATGGTGTGTCTCAACATAGGGGACCCCCCAAGCGATTGGCTTCCTTTCAGTTTTCCCTTGCAACTACCGCAAAAACGGCACCCACAAAGCAATCATGCCCATGTGAGACACAAATCAAATGGTCAATTTCGTGTCATAGGTGTCCCTTTGGAAAATTAAAGGCCCTGGCAGATGAACTACCAGGCACTCGAATTGTACAACCAATCCGATCAAAAAGGACTTGGAATTTACGCTGGGTAAGCGAACCATTCCAGGGTTCTTAGGTCGTGCAGGGAATCCTCGTTTGCTTCCAAAAGATCTCAAAAACTAGGGTCAAAGACCAGTCAAAATCCCCTTGTCATTACCACCGGTTTCCCAGGAGAATTAGAGCCTTTCCCCTGATGTCGGCCATCAGTTTCCATAAAGTAGCATTCCCCCCCCAAGAGAAAACAATCAAAAAAGAAAAAAGAACGGGGCATTTGTTTCTCCATGTCGCCTTGGGAAAATTCATCCAGTCCTCCCTGAGTCCCCCGATTTTGCGGACATTTGCCTCTAAAACCCCGCAAAAATGAAACCCATCTTCCTTACCCTTAACCATTCAAACCAGCACAAGATTGGCCCTTCGCCATGAAACCTTCTGGAACCATGAAACCATATAAACCATATGACCATGAAACCTTCTGAAACCATATGAAAAAAACAAACAAACCATGAAGCCTTCTGGAGATCTTTTTTGGTTTCTGTCCGGAACTTGGTTTTTTGGGGGCCGGGAGCCCGGGCGCGTAGGGCAGGGGAGGCCCGGGGCCCGCGGAGGCACGGCCCTGGCCCTCCTTCTCGCCGCCCGGAAACCTCGAAATGTTTGCCGACCAAAGTTCTTGGGGTGAAATAAAATCGGGGAGTCGGAGAAAACGCGAAAACCACAGGGCCGAAACTCAAAAAAAAGAAAAGGGGGAGTCAAACCACTCTAGAAGGGGCACGTCCAACTCGGCTTTCAATCCACTCTTAAAAGAACAATAGGGCCGAAACATTTCAAAAAAATGGAAAGGCTTCCGATGTGCCCAAAAACCGATTGGAGAATTTCTAATTTGCCAAGCAAATGGGAGTGTCCTATTTGTGTTTCAAACCACTTTAAGAGGGGCATTTCCAATTTGGCTTTCAAACTGCTCGAAAAGGGCATGTCCTATTCGGCTGCCAAACCGCTCTAAAAATGGCATGTCGAATTTGGCTTTCAAACCACTTCAAACGGGGCATGTCCAATTTGGCTTGAAGCATCACCAGTGGGACGCTGGTTTAAGCTTTGGTTTAGGGTGCTTAAGGTTGGCTTAGGGTGGGTTTAGGGTTGGCTCAGCGGTGTTCAGTTGGGGGCTGGTGGTTTTGTGTCTCAGTGTCTGCATAGGTGGGTGTTGGCTTGGTTGGTTTGGTTATTTTTTCAGGTAGGTTGTGGTTTACGCGTGGGTTAGTGCTGTTTTAGGGTGAGTCTAGAGCTGGTTGGTGGAATTAGGATTGGTACAGGGTTTGATTGGGGTCGGCCAAAGGAAAGCCACACTTGGCAAACCAAAAGCAACATACTACAATGTGTCCTCTGCGGGGGGGGGACCAGTGGAACCCGAAGGAGGTCATCGGCCTGCCAACCATGTAGAGCCTAAACAAGGGGAACCATGGCAACCCAATAGTGACTAGAGACTACAAGCAACCGGGAGGGCCATGGACCAAAGGTCATGATTTGAACCATGGTTCGCCCCATATTTGGTCAGGGGCTTGTTAATCCAAAACACCAGGCCGCGCTGAATAACCCACCTTGAGGAATTCAAATGAGCAGTCCTCCGCACAGCGGTCCTTTTGGGAAAATGGTTTCCCTGGTATACGGCGCGCAAAACCAATCTTTAAACCAGTGGAAGCCGTCTCTTTCTGGCCAAACTAGGCGATCCAAATGACATCTGAGCAGTGTTTTTGTTGGGCGGTGCGGGGCCTATACGCTACTTGCATGTCTGCGGAAGCCTCCGCGAGCCTACGCCGCTGCAAAGGGTGCCTACTTGAGCGCAAGTCAGCTTCCAGATGTTCAGTCAAGCAGTGTTGAAGTGCGTTTTGGCAGCTCCTGCTGGAAATCGCAACTTTCCAGAACAAGTGCAGTTTTGGCAGCTCCGGCTCCAAGATCACCTGTGCAGTACAAGTGAGTGCCCCGCATCTGTCCACGGATCTGGCTGCTAGAAAAGGCCTACGTACTCACAATGCCCCGCAAGCCTACGCGAATGCCTGCGGCCTACGCGGAGCCTACGCGAAGACTGCAGAACAAACAGAAGGAAGGCAAAAGAAGAAACTCCTTTGTACTTGGCAACAGACTTAAGCCATGATTTGTTCAGCAAGCGACTACGCGAAAAGCCTGCGCAAGAAGCGACACAACAGCCTACGCGCAAAAGTCTACACGAGCCTAGTAGCTGCAGTTCCCTGATTGTAAAAACCCCCCTTAATTTGATGAACAACCGCTCCGCCGGACGCCCTCCGAACTTCAAATCTAGGTCCGTCAGTAGAAAGGTTAGAATAAGGATACCCTTTTGTCTGTAGCCAATTTTAGTAGGGGAACCCTCCCCCAACAAAGGGTAAAAGGGCACTACTGGGGGACCTGGAAATTCTCCGCCCCAACGAAAACCGGGGCCCAACGTGAGCAAACCGCGACGAAAACCCGCGACGAAAACCCGGGGCGTCCGGGCCTCACTTTGTCGTAGGCCCTGTGCGAGGCGCCAAAGGAACGGCCCTTCCCAGCCACGTCCACCGAGCCTTTCACCTGAGCTCGACCGCACCTTCCATCAACCAGCTGGGTGAGGAGACCAGTTGAGCGCGCCAAAAGGCCCTGAGCCTTTGGTTTGGTTACACCGGTTGACAGACAAACAAAGGTTTGGCTATGAACCCATAGTAATCAAGCAACCAGATTATTAACAGAAGGGGCTCACAGGCATGTAGTTTTACAGCTCCGAAGCTTGCAAAACACTATATTCAGGGGGTGTCCAACTGGTTTTAGTGGGGTTCCCCCTATTAATTAACTGGGGCTGATGTGCGGTCAACATTCGTCAATCCCCTCTCTATCTCTCTCTACCTCTCTCTCTCTACCTCTACCTCTCTCTCTCTCTCTCTCTCCCCAGCATCCTCGAGCAGGTCTCGCTCGCCCCAGGTCAATGCCGAAAAACCGCCAGAGCCAACAACTTCATAGCCATAGCCATGGCCAAGCTTTTTGGTGATTGAAAAGAACCGCCATGGCCATAGCTTTTTGGTGATTCACCGGCACCTTTGCCATGGCCTGGCCTTTTCCCCTAGGGATTCACCGGCGTTTTCGGGAGCACCGGGAGACCTTCCCCGGCCTGGCCGCTTGCTTCCCCCGCGCCTCGTACTGCCCGGGCCCAGTGGAGCCCAGCGACTCTGCGAGGCTGCGGTCGTCCAGGGCGAAGCGATTGGCCTAGCCAATGGGAGGCTCGGAGCCCCTGTTGGTTGGAACACAAAGCCAAAGGAAACCAACCACCTGGAAAAGTCCAGAATTTTGAGAAACACCCCATATGAGCCACGACAAAAACCTTTTGCATCCCACAAAGGATGTGTTTGTTCTTACGCTCAACCATCTCGTTTTCAAGGTTTCGAGCACTTTGGAGTACTAGTCAAAATTAATTAAGCCAGACCGCAGGGTTTAGTTCTTTTCAGTTATCAGGACAAACCATTTTGGGGCTACCCCAGTTTGACTCACCCAAACACATATTTCCCGCTAGCACCCAACCACTGCTTTTTGGACAGGTCGGATTTTGGACGTGAGATTGGCAGTTTGGGGATGCTGGTATGCCTTCTTTTTGGCGTGAGAATGGGTCAATCCCAATTTTGGTTTTTGCAATGGAAGCGAGTCCCCATCACACCAAAACTTAGCATAGACTACTTCAGAACAGATGAACTGGATGGGTAAACAGTTTTCCCTCTGGGCTAGAGGTGTTTAGTCATGGTCCTTTTTGGTCATCCAAAGTGCTCATGGACCCCAAAAGTCTGAGCCTCTTATATATATATATATATAGTTATCACCCGTTTGGTGGATGAAATTTATTCAGCTAATATTCAGCTGGGTCCGACTTTCTAGGTTTGATCCACTAGGTGTAGCCAAGTAGGAAAAACCATCGCATCTGTACACATCCACATCCAATATTACAGTGCCCCCTGCATCGTTGCTTTCTCAACTGGGAGGGGGGGAGGAGGGGGAGGGGTGCAAGCAAACCACGTGAAGCCGAAACATCAATACATGTTACCTGCCAACTGCTCTGCGCATAGACAGATATTTGCCAAATGGCTCATGACACTGATGTGTCCTGCGCTTGCTGGCGCCACACCCAAGCAGCTTCAAACAGGACTGGATGACTGCCACAGACTGCCGAAACAAACCCATTCCTTCCTCCAAACCCCATTGTGTCGGTCCCGATTTCGAGCGCAACCAGCGGTCAACAGTTCAGCCGCCTTGACAGCCATCCATGGGTGAAATCCAAATCGTACCCCCAATGAACATCCCAATCCACCCACTAAAACAGGTTCTAAAATGGGTGGTGCACCAAATCCCGTACCCCCAGTCAACATCCCAATCCCCACTAAAATAGATTCTAAAATGGGTGGTGAATTCACCTACCAACCAAAATGGAATCCCATTGGTTTTGACGACCACTGCCAGCCCAGCCAGCGCCTTGGAGAATCTGATGTGTTGCGGCGGGTTGTCCGGCGATCCCCGAACTTCGTAGATCTCAGGCGGAGAGCAATGGCTGGTGTTTGTATGTGGGGAGGTTGTGACTCCCACTAATGCTTGAAACGCAGAGTCAAGTGAAGCAAGGCTAGCACCTTCTGACACACCGGGATGGTTGCAGCACGGAAGGCACGATGTAATCGGATAAACAGTGATGGATGCCAACATGCCGCGGCCTCAGCCTGCCAAACATCAGGGTTCCTGAAAATGAAACCTGCCATACGAAACACAGGCGCGTGCAGAATACTTGTCGGTCGCATCCAGGAAGACCCTTGCGATATCTCTCTCTCTCTCTCTCTGCCGTTGCGTCCAGAGGGTCTTGACTCAGCAAGGCAACGAAAAAGGCGCCCACCGATGTTCAGGGGCACCGACGACATACTAGGACAACCCGGGCAGAGCAAGGGTATGTGGCAACGAATTTTAATAGGGGAATTGTTGTGGACATCATTTAGGTGGGGATTTATGTCTAGCAACCACTTTGGAGGTGGTTCCCTATGGAAATTACTAGCCATGTTACATGAAACCCGGTGCTATACGCCATACGCAATTGCCACTCCATGGTTGTAATGGAGCATCCATAGTATCAAACGAGTCCAAAAAGGCAAGATATAACAAGACAACAAAAGGCTTCCGTTGAACTGTTGGCGGACATCATTTAGGTGGGGATTTATGTCCAGCAACCACTTTGGAGGTGGTTCCCTATTGAAGTTACTAGCCATGTATCTGCTTTGCTTCTCGAAATCTCTGGGCTTCAGGCGGGCCCGGGCGCGCGGAAGTGCGTATCACACAGCTCCGCCCTAGTGAGACATGAGTGGATCCCAGGAATCCCTTTTGGGCTGAAAAGCAGGTACCCTTCCACCAGAAAAAAGAACAAACCGGACAACCCGGCCCCTTTAAAAGGAAACTGGTCCAGTTGGGAGGGCAACCCTTTGCTATTCCCCCTCCAAGAAAAAGGCCCACTGCTCCCAGGCAAGCTCAAAATCCCCTTAGCTTTTACGGGGTGGTTCCTTGGTTACCTGCAAAGCCAAATAAAATGGATCCAGATCATTCGAGTAGGGAAGCCACCACAAAGGGGACCAAATCCTTGCGTAACCCAAGATTAAGGATTACCTTTGAGCTGCCCAGTTGTTTCTCAACGCCATCTAGCTGGGTCCCTCATAAACAAGGCCGCGAAGGGCTGAACCAGAAACGGCTCATCATTCCCCCAATGATTCAGCCGTGCGCCCCTCACGCTGCAAAAGCGCCCATTGTCATCCGGCCGTTGTTTAAGTTGCGAGTTTGCTTGTTGTTTTCTCGGGGTGGGGGCGGAACACTGCCCGCAATCCGAACACCAGCAAACACAATTCTACGGTGACTGGCGGCATCCGGCACCAGCTTTTCTTGGGGCAGTCGCCTGGAAAAAAAAATAATAAGCTCAGGTGATATCCCCAACAGCACGCAGAGCCCTTGCAGAACCTCGTGGAACCCTCGTCGTGGAACCCTCGTCGTGGAACCCTCGTCGTGGAACCCTGGTGGAACCCTCGTGGAACCTTACCTCAGGGCCGCCTGGACCACCCCGGAGCCTATCTGCGCTGAGACCCCAAAGCTTTCAGCTGTTGGGGGAAAAAACACTCCAAGAAATGTCACTTCTACATGGCCACGATGCACGTGACCACGTGGGGGTGTCCTCCCCTAAGGCGAAGGTCAAATGATTCCATTCAGCTAAGTTGATTGTGTCTGTTGCTTCGATGGTTTGAGCACAAATTAAGGGTTGTTGCTTAAAGCCTCCATCCAGCTTTGAGAACACTGTGCAAGGTACGACAAATACGATGGTCTGCATTTTGCTTGGTCAATCACATGCACATGCGGTTAGGCAGGCATGCACATACCTACTACTTTCCACTGCTAGCAGGGCTAAGGGGTAGGTATGCCATCTAAAGCATCAACCAATCAGCTTCATCGCCCGCCTCTGCCCAGTGCCAAATCGCACACGGGCCTCTGAGTTAGCCTCGGAAGCGAAACAATCGAGCTCAGCACAAAGCCGTGACACGAAAATGACTTCAAGGGCTGTGGCAAAGGCTGCCACGGAGACGCTGACACTCCAGGCGAGCCAAGAAACAACAAGCAGGCAGCAAGTGCTAAGCTGGCAACTAAGCGAGGAATGTAGGTTCCTGGCGGTGCTCCCAACCCATCGTAGCAGTGCAGCGATTAAAAGCGGAGGCCCTTGAGCAATGAAAAGGCATGCACAGCGCAATCCCATTTACCCTCTACAAAAGCCAGGAGTTTCAACCCCAAACTTCCGTACCAATCCGAAACACCAATTCAGGGTTACCTAGTTCATGGCGACTGCGCAGCAGTTCAGCCTTCAGGACAACGCGTGCGAGCATATGGATGCAGGCGCATTCAAACAACCTATGGAAAGTTGCCCCTGGCAAGGTGTGCCTCACGCCAATTGCAGCTTCTGGCTCAAGGCCCGGCGGTTCCACATCTGACAAACTCAGGCCCTGTTTGTTGCTTGGGGGAACCCTCGTTTTCTCGGGTGGCTTCCAAGAGGAACCAAAAGGAACCCCGTTTGGCTTCCAAGAGGAATCCTCTTTTTTGAGGGAACGCTTCCAAGAGGCAACAAAAAGAAAAACCTCTTGGCCATTGTTGGGTCCTCTTGTTTTTGTGGAACCCGGTGGCCGACAAAACCCAGTCACCAGCCTGGTGCTGGGGAGTCCCTGGCCATCATGGCCATAAGATGGTCCTCGCCATGGCAATCTGAAGCACAGGACGTCTTTCCCAAAACGCGCACACCAGGAACCGCAAAAGTCTGATACGGGTGGCTCATCTTTTTTGGAGCGGGTAATTACCCCGTTTTGGGTTGATTTCTTCAAGAGAAACGGTCCGTCAAACAAGGACACACCCTTCTGACCAACCCACGGATACCAGACAGCCCGCCTTTGTGATCATCGTCTTGGACCATGCCTGCACGGGAACATACGGGAACCAGGTCTCTACCCCGCCCGATTTCAAGCACGCAACCTGCTAAATTGCTCAACTTGCAGTTGCAAACGCATATGCCGCTATTTCTGTCTTGACTCATTGTTGCTGCTTTGATTATGCGGATGGCTGCTAGTGCTGCCAGCGCCATTGGTACTGCGATGTTGTGTGCGCGCGTTGGTGTTGCAAGTGCGAGTCACCACGCCAGACACTCACGAATTTCCGCCCTCACACGCCTCCCTAAACCCGTATGACACATCCTGAAACTCCAGTCTCCTCTTGTTTGAGCGTTTTCTCCCCGGCTGCGTACTCCAACCAATTACTCAGCAGCATAAACAATGATCTGACAGCTGCCTGCGAGTCAAACATCGGTAACCCTGGAAACGACTAAAACCTGGGGTGCACATCCTGGTTTCATTTGGGTGTGGCTCAAAATTCAGCCGGAGGGGCAAACCGCAGGTTTTGGTCCAAGTTGTTTCACCCATTTTGGTATTCCGGTTTTTTGAGCCACCGCCATTTGGGAATGGATCGAAACTAAGCCACCAGAATATGCGCGGCAGGCTTTGGTCCTTATCCTTGTTTCCTCTTTACCAGGGCAACCCATATTGAGCACCCATTGTTTGACCCGCACCATCCCGCACCCATCTCCCGCGCATGAGGGAGGCCAATCAAAATTGAGGGCAGTTTTCTCCTGTTGCCGCTAGAGCGACAGCTTTACTCTCCAGCCACAGCCAATTTGAGCCACAGCCATTTTGAGCTATGCCCTTAGGCAACTTCCCGCCTTCCCATGCTTGGCGATGAGCGGCGCAGAGGGCTCCGAGAACCGGTGCGACAGCTGCTGCCGCCCTAAGACAGAAAACGAAGCTAGGGGCTGAGGTGAAAGGCACTGTGAAAAAACCACAATGGACATCTATATATGTTGTGTATGTATCTGTCTGTCTGTATGTATGTATGTAAGTATGTGTGTATGTATTTGTCTGTATGTATGCATGTATTTAGGTACGTATGTATGTCTGTGTGTATGCATGTATGTGTGTATGTATGTATGTATGTATGTATGTATGCATGTATGTATGTATGTATGTATGTATTTATGTATGTATGTATGTATGTGTGTGTGTATGTATTTGTCTGTACGTATGCATGTATGTAGGTACGTGCGTATGTCTGTGTGTATGTATGTATGTATGTATGTATGTATGTATGTGTGTGTGTGTATGTATGTATGTATGTACGTATGTATGTGTGTGTATGTGCTTGTCTGTATGTATGTATGCATGTATGTAGGTACGTACGTATGTCTGTATGCATGCTTGTAAGATTGTATGTATGTATGTCAATGTATGTATGTCAATGAATGTATGTGTGTATGTATGTAGGTAGGTAGGTATGTATGTATGTTGTAACTTTGTATGTATGTATGTATGTATGTATTTATGTGTGTATGTATGTGTGTGTGTATGTATTTGTCTGTATGTATGCATGTATGGAGGTACGTGCGTATGTCTGTGTGTATGTATGTATGTACGTACGTATGCATGTATGCATGTATGGCAATCAATGTATGTATGTATGTGTGTGTGTATGTATTTGTCTGTATGTATGCATGTATGTAGGTACGTACGTATGTCTGTGTGTATGTATGTATGTATATATGTATGCCAATCAATGTATGTATGTATGTATGTGTGTATGTGTGTATGTATGTATGTATGTACGTATGTATGTATGTATGTATGTATGTGTGTGTGTATGTATTTGTCTGTATGTATGCATGTATGTAGGTACGTACGTATGTCTGTGTGTATGTATGTATGTATGTATGTATGTATGTATGTATGTATGTCAATTCATGTATGTATGTATGTATGTATGTGTGTATGTATGTATGTATGTATGTATGTATGTATGTATGTATGTATGTATGTATGTATGTATGTATGTATGTGTGTGTATGTATGTATGTATGTACGGATGTATGTATGTATGTATGTATGTATGTATGAGTGTGTGTGTATGTATGAGTGTGTGTGTATGTATGCACGTATGCATGTATGCATGTATGCATGTATGTATGACTGTAAGATTATACGTATGTATGTATGTATGCATGTATGTATGATTGTAAGATTATACGTATGTATGTATGTATGCATGCATGTATGTATGTATGATTGTAAGTATATATGTATGTATGTATGTATGTATGTATGTATGTATGTATGTATGTATGTATGTTGTAAGTTTGTACGTTTGTAATTAAGTAAGTATGTATGTATGCTTGTAAGTTTGTATGTATGTACGTTTATATGTATGTATGTTTACATGTATGCATGTTTGTATGTATGCAGGTATGTATGTGTGTATCTCATGTATGTATGTAATGTGTGTATGTTATGTTATGTTACGTTATTTTATGTATGTATGTACGTATGTATACATGTATGTATGTATGTATGTATGATTGTAAGTTTGTATGTGTGTATGTATGCATGTATGTATGCTTGTAATGTTGTATCTATGTATGCATGTTTGTATGTATGTATGTATGTATGTATGTATCTATGTATCTACGTATCTATGTATCTATGTTTACATGTATGCATGTCTGTCTCTCGGTATGTATGTATGTATGTATGTATGTATGTATGTATGTATGTATGTATGTATGTATGTATGTATGTATGTGTTTATTTATTTATGTATGTATCTATGCAGGCATGTGTGTATGTGCGTACGTACGTACGTATGTATGTTGTACACACATGTGTATATATGATATGCTATGTGTGTAGGTATGATATGCAGATGTAAGTGATAGGTGATATATTCGAACCCTATGTGATCGGGATGCTCATAGTCTAAAATACATACTATCTGCTGCCTGCCACACTGGTCGAAGTGAATCAATAGCAACACCACCTGTACAATTGAGCAACCTGGGTTGCAGCTGTGCCACAGGCATTGTGACAGGGCCGGCCATCGTCAGACTGCTGCTCATAGCCCAACACATCAAATGATTCGAAAGCGTACCCTCCCCAAAGCTTCATGCCTAATGCATCATCACCAGCCCGTTCAGTGCACCTAGGATGTTGTTCTAAATCCGAACGTGTCTTTGGCAAATTCTGGCTTTGCAAAGGGGCAGTAAACACCAAGGTACTGAAGGCAGCCGAGGGCGGTTGCGGCATCTTGCGGATTATTTCCTGGGCTGTCCTCAGATCCCCCCGCTACAAGCTTGACCTTTAGTGTGAAGTGGGAAAAAACAACTAAGGGGATGGCTGGAAACCGCCCAGTTTCGGATGCTCAGGGTCGCCTTCTCCGCCGTTCTCCGCGGGATTTTTTTCGGGGGTTGCTCTTTCGCATGCCCCATCCTTTGAGCCCCTGGCCAAAGCAGTGGGGGATCTCGTAGGTGCCAGGCCCTGGCTCCAAGTCCTGGCTGCGTGGGCTTGGCACCCGGTGAAACCCGGCGAAAACCAGTGGAGCTACGGTTGAGGCCCTCCAGATGTGAGTGGTTAGAAGAAGTCGGTACCCATTTTTTTTCTCCGGCTTTTTGAGTCGATTTAGGGGAACCGAATCTCCCAACCAAAAAAGGGGAGAGAAAGGGCCACGTGTCCAAGTCATGCAGCACCCTGGGTCGCTCGGAATAGTAAATGCCATTCTTGTGGGCATAACGCACTCCTTCTGCGAACCAAAGACGGTGCCACTAAATACCTGTGGTGCAGTCAGCCTGCTGTTTTAAACCCCGGCGGAGCAATCCATTTCTGGAACCAGGCCTCTGGGTCTGAGTAGAGGGAGCCTCACGTGTCAGAGAACTCTGCACACGCACACTCTGGCAAGCATTCGCCCGAAGAACTGTACATAATGGAATGCATGAGCTCTGCCATAGCCAACGCCGAGGGCCACTGCAAACCCATGTCAAGGGCCGATATTGAAACCTGGACAAAAGCACTTGCAGTCTCTGGCCTTTCCGCCGAGCTAGTTGTTCAACGCATCGCAATATAAGATTCAGCTGAGGAGCTATAGGACGGCGTAGCGTAGAGGGCAACGGACCTGGCCCCGCGAAATAGGCGGAACTCAAGGCCAAGAGTTTCCGACTTTGGCAACTGGCTCTGATTGCATACGCTCATTGACATGTGTGACAAGTCCATACTTTGCTGGTGGGACAAGGCTTCCAGGACACACACGACCACACACTCACACACTCACATGACAGAACGATTGGATGCCACTTGGCCAGGGCAAAACATCGCAACCTGCGGGCAGTTGCAGGGAACGGACATGGGCATGAGCCTTTCGGTTGCTCCCGGTTTGGCCACGGGTTCGGGCCAAACCACAGATTAGACCTCATCCATGCCCTGAAACCATGGGAAGTGCGGCTCCCTCTCAAAAGGAACGTGACCAAACCCATGAAAGGAACTAAATCCAAAGGAGAATTGCCCTGAACCTGTCTGACCCTTGCATCTTTGATCGCGTTCCCATGTCCCAGGACATCTTCTAACATTGCGCTGAAGAGAGGCTGCCGAACACATGCAAGCTCCTCCATGAGCCTGTAGCTCCCTTGCGCTCTCCGCACCCAGCCAGACGCAAAATCTACATTGATTCTTCTGGTTTGAGCCTTTTTTGTGGAATCGATGTTTGTCTTCTTACCAGCTGCTGCCCTTCACAAGGAGGTCGCCCCATACCCATCACACAAATCAGGAGCACCGTGGCTCAGTTCAAACGATTTACTCCTGCTAATGAGATCGGGGCTTGGCCGTCTGCGGGTGAAATGTGTGAAGCGATCATAACCCCTCCACCCTCAATCCGTCAACTGTGCGAAATGCGCAAAGAGTCCGCCAGCCGTCTTTTACGATTTGGGCAAACAAAGGGGTGGAGACTGGGGAAACAGTGAGAATCCCGGCTCACACGCCCCTATGCCCTCACGAGGCTTTCTCATGGTTTCTCATGGTTTTCACAGGTTTCCCATGGGTTTTTCCCATGGGTTTCCCATAACCTCCCAAAGTTTCCCACCAACGCCCCGGTTCCTGTCGCGGGTTCTCTACAAAGTCATGCATTGGAACGCAGAACCAGTTGCGGGCACAGAACCTGACACCAGGAATGCCCGACTTGCAGCGAACGCAAACCGGCCGGGGTGCGGGATGGTTGGCAGCGACCCGGTGGTCGAGCGCATGTAGAAGCTGTCATTTTTGCCCTGGCCTTGACTTGTGCGAATTCGGGGTGCTGAACATTTGAGCCCTGGAATGATTCAACAGGGGAGCCGGCACGACCTTGCCTGGCTACCAACAAATGTAATTCACAGGGATGCCCGTGGGAAGCACACGTGCTAGCTCCGAAACATTGATCTGCAAACTTCTTGATAGAACCCTCACGGTGCTCAGTCTCCAAGATGGGAGGCCCAAACCAGGCTGCATCTGAAACAGGACTCCTTCATCTGTCAGGTTCAATCAGGGCGCCGCGAGCAGGGAGCGGCGGGAGGAGCACCAAATCCAACAAATGCACATATCTATTAATTTGCTCATGCTTTGCCAAAAGCATTCAGTATTCAGGATCATCCGTGGGATTGCCTGTTAGCTCACATGTTTTCCCAAAGTACGATCTGCAAAGCAGCATGCAAACCAACAAGACCTGTCAGCTTTCGTGACTAGGTCCTCCTGTACAGAGGTCAGAATAAGGGTACCAACTTTCTTCGGTAGTCTATTTTAGTCGGGGAACCCTCCCAACCAAAAAAAAGAGAGTACCAGACTCGAACGACCCGCAGGCCCAACTGCGTAGCTGCCTTCTCTCTGAGAATGCCAGCCGAGGCGCCCAATGAGGGCGCACTGCTGGAGTTCAGGATCTTTGGCTGCGGCTTTGCAGGCATTTTGCCTGGGCCAGGGCCTAGAGAACGCCTAGGGCCAAACTCCAAATGACATGGCCGGCTGTGTGTCTCTTGCCAGCTTCAGCAACCGAAATTACAGCACGCAATGCTCGCGACTAAGTAGAGCTATACAAGTTGTTACTGTCTGCGTGTTAGGCAAACATGGCGTCAACTACTCTTCCCCCACGGGCTCAGGGGTTACTGGTTCGACTGTCGGTCAAACCAGCCGCCATGGAGTTCCAGAGAACAAAGTGGGCAACTCTCGCGCCCGGTTCGTCCCGCCTGAGATGGGTGGGCCAGTCACATCACTGGGCCCAGAGCTGCGGAGCACAACACTTGCGCCGAGAGCCGCTGGTTTCGGAGCCGGTGGCTTGGAGTTGAACTTGAGCCCCAGGCTTTTGTTGAACGAAATGACTTGGCTAGACCCCAGCAAAAAAATATCTTTTTTGCCTGGTTAGTGGAAAACAAAGGGAACCCCAAAAAAGCAAAAAACAAAAAGGGGAGCTAATTCTGGGGAAGATGAGAGGCCAAACCCAAACCAATCCAAACCAACCCTCTAAAGAATGAAATGACCCCGAGAAGAATTGTCTCCGATTTGGTTTCCTTTAAGGGAATCCCAAAACGGTTCATTCGCCGTGCCAACAGTGCATGGATATCCCCGTGGCAAAGGCCAACAGAGCATCCAAGGCCCCGCACAAAAGTACAGCTTCCGATTCTCGACCTTGGTCGTACCTGGCAACAGTAGCGCTCTAATCAGAATATGCTTTGCATACGGACTTGAACTTGACCTCGAAACGAAAGCGAACTCGTTTAGAATTTTTCAGTTTTGGGGCACAGAACGCTTCCAAATGCAGAAAGCTGCTCGTGGCAGGATCCACCTCGGAGCGGTCTGTCACTCAGACTCGCGAAATCAAGCCTTCTGAACAGACCCGCAGTAAGGGCTCTGTGTAAAAGCATGCCTTCATCACGGGTGATCCTACAATTCCCTTTGTTGCTGCAGTTTGGCCGGACTGCTGGGTTGTTGTTGTACAGCTGCGCGAAAGCTGCAGTCTCTTCCGCCGCAGTTAGCCGTGCCGTTGCACGAAATCATTGAAGCAACAAATTCAAAGATGATGCTGCGACATGCCAGCTAAAAAGGCGCAACACACCCGCACCAAGCTTGCAGAACCAAACAAATTTGTCAAGCGCGGTCACGGCAAAGTGGTCTAGCAGGACTTCAATGGCACCCTTCCGTAAGCGTATCAATAAAACACATGAATGAGTCTGGGATATGGAAGGCGAAAACCGCATGACTGAACAAATCTAGCAAGTTGTGTGAAGAAGCAACTGTGACTTGCAAATATTTATCTATATATGCATACAAGTAACTTTTCCAAGCTTGCAGTTGCAAACTCAAATGCAAGCATAGCACGAAGCAGGACGCGCTCTTTCGCCCATGGGCGAAAGCGGTTTGGCACAAGTACAGAAATGACGCTCTCGAAGACAAAACGGCCTGTTTTTGCGTCCAAACCCGGAAAGCGTAGCCCACTTCCAGAAGGTCCGGAGGCTGCTGGTATCCAACTAGTACAGACATGGGAACCGTCAGCTAATGGGCCAAATGGCAGAGATTGCTTGCTTGCCGTGGCTATCGGCTTCCGGTCTGTGAGCCTGCATCTTTTTGAATACATAAACGACTTTCGCACATGGGAGTGTCTTTTCCCAGGGCCCCCCCCTTTTGGTTTCCATTCATAAAACCAAAAAAGGTAAAAGGGGTACCAACTCCGCCAAAGGCGCGCCAGCCCCACATGCCTTGGGCGCCGGGTTCACCTCTGCGGTTTTGAGGCCCCAGCCCTCCCAAGTTCTAGGTCGCCTCGGCGGCTTCTTGGTGCTCGGATGGTGCGAAGGGAATGAGAACTGGAATGAGCCGTTCAAAGGGGGGGCCCGAAAAAACTGGGCTGCCCTCAGATCCCCTGCCAAGAGTTGAACGTTTAGTGGGTTAAATGGAACCCCTCCACTAAACGCTAAAAGGCTAAAAAGCTAACGGGATGGCTGGGAGCCACCAAGAAAAGGACACCACCAGCAAGGGATGTTCTTTTCATTGGGGCCATTCCATTTCTCTCTTCCTGTCGCACCAGCAAGTAAACGGATGCTGATGAACCAAATGGCGCCGGGCTGCTGTCCCTTTTCGCATCCCCTGCTAAAAGTTGACAACTTGTGGGTGACATGAGAACTGCCACTACACCAACGAAAAACAGCTAAAAGCCTGAGTGGATGGCTATAGGAACCACCAAGGCACCACGACTGTTCGCTGTCCTAACCCCAAACATGGTGCATCACTTTGCCGTTGTTTGGGGGAGGGCATTCGGCTCGTTCGATTTGGTGAAACGGTCGCAAAGAAACATTTGTCAAGCTTTGTGACAAGTGCCGTAATCTACAATGCTGGGCGGCAGTGGTCTGGTGCCAAGCGCAAATTTATTACCCTCAGAACAAGGCCCGAAAGTTTGGCAGATCTCCGGCGTCAGCCAGAGAAATCAGAGCGACTCTACAAGCGGGTCTTCACGTACACGGTGTCCGTCCAGGAGTTCTCTTCCACGCCTAAAACCGATCGAGGTCTACTTCCCTTTGGAGATCCACCCCTCCAAGGCCGGCAAAACTGTAAATCAACACGCGCCTGCCAAGGCTGGGTCCAGTAAGAGATTTACAAAAAGTTGGTACCAACTTCTTTCGGTTTTGAAAATTTTTGTATGGGAACCCTCCCAACCAACAAAGGGGTGAGAGGTTGGGCACCTAGCTGGGGGACCTAGTTCAGCAGCAGCTCTGGATGGCGTCCCATGCAAATCGGCCAAGCTGAACCCGGAAGCTGCAAATTGCTAGAGTTGCGGCGGCTGCTGCTATTCCTCTAGAAAACGGTGTGGATACGCTTTGTGTGGATTTCACCTGTTCTTTGCCATGTAGGTTCTTCTTAGTACTCTTTTAATATCCTGCAGGGGATCCACAAAAAACGCATCCAAACCGTGTTCTGGAATTCCTGGATACTAAGGAATACATTCCCACATTTGTTCCTAGCGAGCCTGTCTAAAGCGCTTCTTTCCTTGAAACCGTACGTGATCTTACGTCATGGTAAGCCGCAAACATGGGTTTGGTGGTTCCCGGGATTTCCACGTAGTTCTGACAGAATTCCGTGTATCTCCCGCCGATGTCCCAGCAGTAGTGGCAACACTTTCCAGCAGGGCTAGCTGAAACATGCCAACAAACATGAACTTGCCAGTGCTCCGGAATTTCCACTCAAAGCACCTAAAAGCAAATGCTAAGAGCCAGCAGGCGGTTTCCCATCTGGCTCTTGGCCGACTTTTTGATGCCCCCGCTCGAAACAGCTGCATTCCCATAGCTGAGGGAAGCTTCAAACGCATGCGGAAGAAGGCACAAGAAAAAGGACGCCCCAGAAAAGAAGAAGAAACAAAAACACGCGCGACTCACTTCCTGGATTGCCAACAAAAGTCAACTTTTTATTTACCACTAAAATGGTCTGTCCCAAAAGGTGGCTCAAGTCCAAGAACTGAGGGAGTCCAGCTATCCTTGAGTCCATGTTCTTTCCAAGAGCTCCAGCCTGCAGATTGCTCGACGTCAGACTCACTGTACCTGGGGAGGGGAAAAAAAAAACGCGACACGGCCTTTCGCCCCACTTTTGCCTTTCGCCTGGGACCTGAGATAATCCGAAAACCTCCACTCGAGGAAGCTTCCCCATTCTTTTTTGAGCGATCATTCTTTTCAGGAAAGCATCAAACACCCGAGGAAACCAGCGGCTTTCGAAAGAACGATGGTGGAACAGAATGTAAAATCGACCGCGAGAGCTTTGCCAAGTTGCTTCCTCGCCTGGCGGGAGGGGGGCAAGAAAACCACCGGGCCCCATGCCTGCTGACTCGCGACTGGGGAAAAAGAAGGCTGGCTCACATGCGGGTGCCGTGATGTCCTTCAAATTTATGCTCCATTGTCTCATGCAAGCGTTGCAGTTGCGGCCATGTGCTGCATTGCGGGGCTTGCCATGCATGCCAACCGCGCGTTTGACTGTCAAACTGAATGTAGAGCCACAATAATACTGTGGAGACGTAGTCTGCGCCACTTTGACAGAATGTACAGGGCGTCGAATCGTTCCGGTGGGTTCCTGAACGGTGTGACATGACTTTCGCCAGGGCGCCATCCCGGCGAGGCCCGCGTCTTCGTGGAAGATCTCATCTGCAAGGAGCAGCACATGCCTCGAGTGAAATGAAGAAAACTTGCATGTGGATAGGCTTGCATGTCCGAAAAATGCGTGTCGTATTCAGAAGCCACATTGCAAACTGGATCCAAACTTCCGCCTCAGCGAAGATGTGAGTCATAATCAAAACCCGGTATTAAGATGGTCGATCCCCAGAACCATGTGAAGAACTAAGGCGGATATCCGCAGCTATGCATGGTTGGGATTGTCTCTGACTAACCTTCATCTAGCCGGGTTTTGAGCAAGTGGCTGTGGATAGGCTTGCTGGTGGGTGCGGGGAAGTACCTATCGCACCAAGGAGGGGTGAAACTTGGTCTGAAGTGTTCCTCTGGAAACCTGGAGCTGAAGGCTTTCAGGGTCACCAATTCCCACGCCAAATCTGCTCAGGAAGAAGCGCTTGGCAGATACGCGCAGCCGGGCCTTCGATAAAAAAAAAAATGCATTCATCAGGCGCACGGTCCATGCGGCTGCGAGAGAAAAGAGAAAGAGAGAGAGAGAGAGAGAGAGTTGGAGAGACACAAAAACAAGGAACGAAAGAAAGAAACAAAGAAACAAATAAGTACAGCAATGACGAACAACATACAGGAATACATCAACAAAGGGATAACCTAAGAAAGACACAATCACACAAATCAAGAAAGAAAGGCAGAAATCAAGAATAGACACATAAACTATAGTAGCATTATTAATAAGAATCGACAAAAATAGAGACGGAAAGCCATCCAGAAAGAAAGAAAGAAGGAAGAAAGACAGAAAGAAAGAAAGAAAGAAAGCAAGAAAGAAAGCAAAAAGAACGAATGAAGAAAGACATAAATACTGAAAAAAACCACCAAATAAATTCACAAGGAAACGAACACAAATACATATTAAACAAAGCAGAAAGAAGGAATCAGTTCATGACTCACAGAAAGAAAGCAAGCAAGAAACACAAAGAAAGAGAGAAAACCCAAAGAAGGAAAGAAAGGTAGACAAAAAGAAAGAAACTCATAAAGGAATGAAGGAAGGAAGGAAGGAAAGAAGGACAGAAAGGAGAGATAAATAAAGATATAAGTCAAGAACCAAGGAGATAAATAAATCAAGTAATTTTCAATATTAAACAAAAGAAAGAAAGACAGACATAGCCAAAGACAGAACATGCAAATAATCCACTGAAAGAAGACAGACATAATGAAATAAAGAAAAAAAGAAAGAAAGAAAAGGAAGGAAGGAAGAAAGAAAGGAATAATAAAACAGAATAAAGAAATCCTGAAACACAATACGAAAGAAAGAAATAACGGAAGAAAGACGCAAGAAAGAAAGACACCAACAAATCAAGTAGCCAAGAGAGAAAGAAACACACAGAGAGACATAAAGCAGTCAAAAACGACATAAAGAGAGCACTAAACACATAAGGACGTAGAGATAGAAAGGAACACATAAAACACAACATGCGTTTTTGCTCAAATCAAACAACATGAGGCGGAATGGATGAATCAAACAAAACAAGCAATACATGAATATGGAATAAAGGAAAGACATGGAAAGACGCAACGAGCAAATGCACGAATGAACAACAAATTTGAAGCCGCTTGCTTTAGGGAAGCTTTGCCTGGCATGGGCCGCAGCATGTTCCTTCTTTCGCTCCCTCGTCGTATCTTTTTTGTGTCGCTGTGTCTCTTACTCCTTCTGTCTGATTATCTCCCTCTTCCCTAGAGAGGGAGAAAGAGAGATAGAGAGTCCGAGGGACAAATAGCGAGAGAGGGAGAGACAAAGGGAGGGACACAGATACAGAGTGAGAGAAAGATAGAAAGAGCGAGGGGGAACAAGAGATACAGGGAGAATTAAACAATGGATAGAGAGAGCGGGTGAGACAAAGAGTGAGCGAGGAAAACGAGAGAGAGAGAGAGAGAGAGAGACAAAGAGTGGGAGACAGAGACAGAGAGAGCTTCATCCAAGACAGGGATCGTCTTAGCAAGGCAAGCTTCCGTGCCCACTGCTAATGAACCGACGCAAGAATGTCGGTAGACTGCAAGTCACAACATTCTGCGAAGTGGGACAACTCGTCGAGGTTTAGAGCAGTTGATTGCAGCCTGAACTTGTCTCTAATCAAAGAAACAATCTCCAGGATATTCTCCAGGAAGTTAAATTGGGAATCTGGCCTAAGCCGTTCCTATACAACTATTCGGTGATCTAAGTATCTGGCCACGTCTGCAACTAACAACCCTCAAGTGAGCAGGGAAACCGTTTTTGGGTGTCGGCCCTATCCAGTAGCAGCCATGCCTACGCGGAGCCGCGGGTGTGCAAAACCGCGGAAGGGTGCCTACGCGAGCCTACGCGGCAACAAGTGCCTATATACGCGGAGTGCCTACGTTTTTGTTGGGAGCGGCTCTCAAGTCGCAGGATTTTCTTGAACAACCTACGCGGACTGCCTGCGTGAATCGCTTCAAACACTTAGAAAATGCATTGCAACAAAAACAACTCTGCTCAACTGGGACGTGCTAAACAAAAGCTTCGTGTTTGGAATTGACCTGGGTTCTTGCCCTGTCACCGGTAAGTGGCCTGCTCAGCATCACGCTGGGTCCCAGCAAGATGACAGCCACTCCCATCGCTTGTTTAGCCAGGTCTCTCACCTGCCTGCTGCGCAGCAGCCTAAGCTGAGGCACAAAAAGGGTTTGAACCAAATCCATCTACGGGCCATCACCCTTCACGTGCACACGAGCAAACTTAACTCAAGGCAGCACGTCTTGTCACAAATTGTCACAACAGCGTGCTCGCTGCCTTGGTAATGACCAACGCTCTTTCTAATCCTCGAAATCCAGCCCCTCCGCCCCAAGAAAGCTGCAACCAAAGCCCGCAACAACTGCTGCTTGTCATTTTGCAGAAGGCACTGAATCCAATGTTGAAGGATGTTGAAGGATTTGACTGTCTCTGGCTCGGAAAAACTGGCACCCTTTGCCACAAGAAGCCGCCTCTTTTCCAGTCAAGAGGCTAAAACCACTTCGCGGGAGGCCTGCAGGTCAAGTTTTGGCCCGTGCCCCTGCTTGAACTCCAGCAAGAATGCTGTGAACGCTGACCACTTTTGGTGTGTACCACTACACGTGCTGATCTGTCGACTGTGGCCTATGTCGGATGATCCTGTCTGCGACCGGCCCCGGCCGCAAAGCTTGCGGGTGCTCAGCAGGGAATGAGGGAATGACTCCTATAAACTATGCCTTGTGGTTTCCTTTAAGGGGACCAACGCCTGGGTTCACTTCCTAGGTCCCAGTAGAGAGGTTAGAATAAGGGCGCCAACTTTTGCTGTAGTCTGTTTTAGGGGAACCGAATCTCCCAACACCAGTGAACATCCCAAACTAAACCATACTAACATTGGTGGTGAATTCACCTACCAACCAACTCCCAATCCCAACTAAACCGTACTAACATTGGTGGTGAATTCACCTACCAACCAACTCCCAATCCCAACTAAACCATACTAACATGGGTGGTGTGAACATCCCAAACTAAACCATACTAACATTGGTGGTGAATTCACCTACCAACCAACTCCCAATCCCAACTAAACCGTACTAACATTGGTGGTGAATTCACCTACCAACCAACTCCCAATCCCAACTAAACCATACTAACATGGGTGGTGAATTCACCTACCAGCCAACTCCCAATCCCAACTAAACCATACTAACATTGGTGGTGAATTCACCTACCAACATGGCATCCCAGTTTTGACCACCGCCACATCGCACCAAAGTCACACGTCCGCTCGCTACTTTGCTCTCGTGCCTTCATGGCCTTGGAGGCGTAGCGCAAGGTGTTGCCGTCCTGAGAGCGGTTCGGCAAATCAGCCTAGTCTGCCCATGTGCATAGGTGGCCTTCTGGAAAAATCGACGGGTTGCCCTGGTACATGGAAGAAACCCCCACCTAAACCGGTGGAACCCATCTATTTTGACCCAGGATTACTAAACCCGTCCCCTTTTTTTTGGAGGGTGTTCCCTCCAAAAGTGGTCTGAATCCTCACAGAAAGGGGACACCCCCCTATGCATCAACCAGGGGTTTCTTAATCCGGGGTTAACATTAGTCTGCTCATGTTTTTGTACAAGGCTGATCATTCATGTGTTGATGCCGCTTGGCTTGTACAATCAGGTACTTTTTGATGATTTGCCGGTTGGCTGATAGTCATCCTCAGGTAAACCCGTAAGCTGTAACCATGGTTGCTACCTTGTCTTAGTCACAGGCTGCTGCAAGAGTTGCTTACACGTGCCTCTCCTTGCTGACAGCTGCAAGCACCACCGCCTTGTCACCTTTCAGCTTCTCAGTTGCGAACCTGGGCAACGCATCGCAAGCGACACGCAACTCAAGTTCGCAGGGATAAGGTCTTGCCACGGTCGCATCGGGGCAAAGCCATTACATGTGCGCGAAGCTGCGCGCAGCTGCGCGCAGCTGTGCCAAACGCGGCCTCTGATGTTGTTGTTTGCAATGCTTCTGGCTGTGAATGAGGGTCCGCTCCCTACAGCGCCGAGCAAGGTCGTGGTCACAAGTCGAGCTGCTTGCCCCTTTCTACCCATGAGCTCTTGCGCATGCAAGCAAATCTTCAAGCCCGATCCCAAACTTGCTGCTAAGTTGTAGGAGGGGACCTGGCCATGCTTATCACAAGATGGTTTCTCAAACATGTTTGAGACCGCATTGTACGACTGTGCAACGCGTCGCACCGTAGAAACATCAACTGAATGCAGCATGATCGTGCCTTTAGCTGAAACAGGGACTCTCCGCTGTAAAGGGCCATCAGTTGCGATTTAGCAAGGCTCACAAGCGCCTCATCGCAGTGCGCCTAAAGTGATTTCAGGGGATCATCTGATATCTGATGGCAGCCTGAGAGCATCAGTATCTCAACAAATCTCATCACCCGGTTTTGAAGACCGTGTGTGGTACCCAATACCGTTCAAGGCCCTGCTTTAAATTCAGTCTCATATCTCACCGTGTCAAGTTCACATAGTTCCGCATTCGTTGGAGCAAACCAATTTCTACCTCCCGAACCCCCGACCGCACTCAGTCACTCAGTGCTTAGTGAACGCTGCGGGGCTGTAGCGCTGCAGGGTTCGACCGCACTGCAGCTACAACGATCTCAGCATCCCCTGGCCGGTGGTGAATCTGCTGAACCCCTTTTTTTCTGGGCCCCTATGCGAGACACGGCTTTCCTTTAATTACAAGGGGGGGGCATGTATTGAACATGCCCTAAAGGGCATAGCCTCCCCCCGATACCACATCTGGGATGAGATCAGGCTGATACGCTGCAAACATCTAGAATTCATGTTTAATGTTTGATGGATGAGACAGAATAAGAAGGATGGGATCACAGTTCGGAAGGGACCGCTTTGCCATGAACATCCAGCCCGTACAAAGCCGACCCCCCCCCCCCACTCATACGGGGGTCAACACTAGGTCGCGAGCTGAAAGCTTTTGCCGTGCGCTCGAAAACCGTTTGCACCTTGTAGGGAGGGCGCATGCTCCAGCATCAGGCCATTTGCATGCAGCGCTCCCAGCACGAGACGGCGGTCCTTCCTCAGCTCCTGGCCGAGTCCCCGGAAGCTCGAATCCCCGGGCAACAGCAAGCACAGCAAGTGAGACCCATATCCGCTGTGTTTTTTTACGTGCCTGATGCGTCAGCTTCAGCTTGGAGCACTTTGTTGCCGTCACACCTCTTAAGATTTTCACAACTCGCGTCTGCCTCTGCTTTGAGTCGTTTTTTTGCTTTCAGGAAATCCCGCCCGTCTCCTGTGAGGCGAACTGCATCGCCCAGCCTCGGCCTCAAAGGCTGGCCTGGAAACCTTGGGGCCTCCGATTTTGACTTTACTTGCTGCGGCTTGCTTGGTCGGCGAACAATGAAGTTTTTTTGGGGGGAAGGACGTCCGCGGTGCAGGAGGGCAATTAGCACGCAGACAACATCTCAAACATCCAACACCTCGTCGACCCCCTCTCAAACTAAGACAACGAAGTCAGTTCTGAGGATACTGAATGAATTTGCCATGGCCATCAGGGCAATACGAAACCATGAAGCTTTCCCCCAAAAATGTTTCCCCTCATATGCGTTTTGTCTCAGCAAAATGCGTGAAGGACCCAACAGGTTTCCAGGTTCCTGTTTCCAGTTCAATTGGCTATTGAGCAGCCGTCGTTTTGAAGCTGGAAACCTTGTCAACCTTGGACTCCCCCTGGGCCCACATATCACGTGACTAAATCAATACCTACGCCTGCAATGAAATCCCTCTCACATTGCGAAGTGCTGCGCCTGTCGCGCAACTGAATGTTCGCGTCGCTGTGCCAGTGGGCCGTGGCCGAGGCCACAGCAAACAGGCATCGAGACAGAGGTGGTTGACATCAACCCAGACCCGCCGGTTTCTCCCACGCATGTTCTCTCGCGCGCATTCACTCTTTGATTGTCTGATCTGTACGCACAACTGCCTTCCACTTGGCTTCCTTACTATGGGAGTTTCTCATAAGAGCCTCTAAACATCCTTTGACTACACCTTGCTGCGAGGGCTTGGGCCTGCTTTGTGAAACTACAATGTGTTCTTAGTCAGCTGCATAAACTTGGCCAGCTAACTTCTCTGAGGGCTTGGGGGGAGCAGCTAGACTAGTTTTGCGCAGCCCGCGCCCATGACGCCAACCCCCCCCCCCCACAGCCATCACGTAGCATGAGCACAAACGGCACAGGCTGCCAGCTTCCAGCCCACAACGAGGCTGTGCTGCGGTCCAGCTTAAGCCCACTCTTTCTCATTTCAGCCAGTTCGTTCGCCGGCCCTCGCCGCTCGAGTTCGCAATCAGCCCGTCAGATTCATTTGCTCAAGCCCGCGTTGTTCTTATATATCTTTTAAGCCTGGCTAAGGCGGGCAGCGCGCAGCGAATACAATCTCCTTCGCGCGGAAGCCATGATGTGAGGCCGTCTAAAGCTTGGGGCCATGAAATGTCCCAAGGGCTGTCACCTATGAGTGTAACAGAGTGGTGGATTAAATGAAACCAATACTTGATCAAGAGTGAGTACCAAACTGGGCCCTCTCAACGACCAAAGAATTGGATTGCCGAGCAGCTGGTTCGGATTGCAGTCGCGACAATCTCCTGAGAGGTTGGGCCAGAGAGCGTGTAAGGGCATGAACTCGAATCAGGACGGCCAATCTTGCAGTGATGAGTCGATTGGTTGATCAATGCCTTCTGCGAGCTATCCCCTGAAGTCTGCTTGGCATGCTGGGTCCCGCGCATGATCGTTCCTGACACGGGGCTGGGGAAAATTAAGACGTGGCTCCTTTGGTGCAGGTTTGATTCACTGCGTGGGGCTGTGATCTGTGAAGGGTCCCCTCAAAAATTGAAAAAAAAAACCATGTAAAGGATGGACTTCAAACTGACGTTACATGCGGGCTCCTGCTGTCAATGGAAGGCCATGGGAGGACCTCGAATGAGCCACGTTCAAGCACGCATGGACTCAATGATTTACTCACTTCTTGAGTTGATTGCCAAAAAAAAAGTCCAAACTTTCTATTTAGAACTAAGTTTAAAGTCCATGAACACAGGAAGTGAGTCTAGTAGCGTTCCTTTTTAGATGGCAGCAAACACCTTCAACTTGTGACAGGGCATGGTGAGGGTGGTGTGTAGGTCATGCTCCAACACAAAAAGCGTCAGCGGCCATCCCATCCGTCACTACGGTCAGAACCTTGCAAGGGGTACTGCCTCTTAATTAGAGGGTTCTTGGGCGTAGACCTTGGAAATGCTTCTGCGGAGGCCACGCAAAGTCTTCCGAGAATTCTACGCAAAGTCTTGTGAGTGGGGGCGAGCCTCTGCAGAGGGGATTTGCCTTCTTCAAGCCTCTCGGACAAGCCCTCGGGGACTCCACCAGCGCGCAAACCCGCACAAACACACACACACACAACCTGAAACAAACAAACAACACCCACAAAAACACAACACAAACGCAAGGCAAACACGAAGGCTCGGGCTAGCACGTAAAAAACCAAAAGCAGAAA